>CM046862.1:26799981-26940157 GCA_025617745.1 Heliocidaris erythrogramma | reverse complement strand
ATTTGACTAAAAATTCTTCTTTTAAAGGTCAGAGGGGAATGGAATTACAATTATTTCAAATAACTTGCCTCCTCCTCTACAAGTTGTGTACTATTGATATATTATATATATTATATATTTTTTATATTCATGTATTAAAAAAAAAAATTTGTTGTGGGGGGGGGGGGGGATTACCACATTTAACACAGTATAGGCCTACCTCTCCAAGCTTGAGCAGGTCAGTACTATTATATTTGCTCTTTGTTCATCTCTCCTGATTGTGTATCTCAATATTCCTTCACCATCCATTGTAAAGAATCACGCTGTGTAAAAAAAGGATAAATAAATAAATTTATAAGTAAATGAAAGTAATTTAGAGGTTCACAAGATATATTTCGCAGAAAAATTGTACTCCACTAATCCTCATTTTTCGATCTTCTTAAACATCTAGATACACGTAGAAATGTACATCTAATTTAGATCATAGATTACAGCTCAAAAGAAACCGTTTCCATAGAATGTATTGTGAATAAAATGTGCAATCTTCTTCTCCATGCTCACACACAATGTGGGCTTTGTTAGTAATGGTTTCAAATAACGTTTTTAATAGTTTAAAGACAAGCTATCAAAATAACAATGGGAACTAGTGAGGGTATGTGTAATATGATTTTAACGAACACTTTTAGGGACCCCTGGAAGCCCTGATTGCTTTTATAGTTAATTTCCTTGTTTCCTGTTAAATTGATTTGACTTACGTAGTAAGCATATACAATACTCTTGAAAGATGAATGAAAATCTTCTGTAAACTTACCTGTAATTTAGGAGGGCTAAATTTCTGCTTCATCTTGTACGGTCAACAGTTGTCGCAATGTTTGAATAACACTTCTTGGGTTCCTTTCCATTTTGATCTGTTGTAAAAAAAAGAAAAAAAAACACAGTTGTAACTTCTTGGCTTTTTTTTTTTTTTTTTGGCTTTCTTGATACATGTCATAGTTACATTGATAATAATTATTTTTATCACGCAAATACATTTGTAAATTCCAATCCATTATTTGTAATAGGTAAAAATTCAATATTCATCAGCTGTCTTATATTTATTTATTAATTAAGGTGCATTCAAGCTTTATAAGTTTCTTGGAAAGAAAAAGAAACAACCTCTGCAACTTATAGTGTGTCTGAAATTTTGAAAAGGGATTCATAAACTGGCTTAATTTACACCAGACTGAAGTTTTGCCCAAAATACATTTGCCTACCCCCCCCCCCCCCCCCCATTAAAAAATCGATCGACTAATATTTAACTTAGTCAGTTTAATTGACCAAATGGCATGAACTGAACCAATGTATGATAATAGAACAAAAACACAGTCAGGCATGAATTGAAAGTGAAGTTGAAAAGAGTCTACATCCATCATAATTTCTTATCAAACATGGTTACTTTGAATTCGTTCCCAAACACAGCTTTAGCCCTAGCCCTAGCTAAGTGAGTCTACATCTACTCTAGACCGAAAATTCTGTCTCTCGTTCGTTAGCCTCTTATTTGGATAGGGTCGGCCCTTCACTTATCTAGAGACAGAAACGCTCCATTCACTCCTGTGCAAACTCACTGACAGCCGAGAGGCAGTAGGCATGTCGTTTTTAAAAATCGTAATATTCACATTTTAAAACATATTTGTGTAAATTAAATAGATTAGGCCTAGGCTCTATACTTAAACGAACATGTTCAACTTACCAATTTGACTGTTATTCCTTTTATTGCTCGTTTTTCAGGTAATTCAGGTCCAAGGTTTTCTCTCGTTTGAAAATCTTCCAGCCGTATCAACTGTTTATAGTGTGTAAGTCAATGTGCATTCGTTTGCACAGGCGAGTGTATGGAGCGCTTCTGTCTCTAAGTGAAGAGCTACCGAACGAGAGACAGAATTTTCGGCAATCCTAGTTTTAGCGGTCTAAATTATTTTAGGTTGCTAACTAGGGTAAGGGTTAGGGTTAGGGTTAGGGCATAGACGAGCTGAACTTAGCAACCTAAAATAAGTTTAGACCGCTAAAACCCAGGATCGCCGAATTTTCGGTCTACATCTACTCAAGATACGGTACTATTCTTCAGACTTCGGTTTATGGAAAAAATGTCAACAATTATTGTGAGTTGAAAATAGTAGATCCCACCATACAGTCGCACAGTCACACTCAGTCTCCAAATCTATTCTAACCGTACGTTAGATCCACAAGATTCCAAGGCCAAGTTGGACTAATGAATACACTTGTGTGCAGCATATAGATGGACAACATGAGGAAAAACTTATGCAATAGTCTATCATAATTCAAAGAGCTGACTAACGTTATATCTAGATCTAGATTTAGGCCTACTTAGATCCAATATTTCTTGCTTGCATGCACTGCATTTTTGACGCTGTAGCCACCGCGCCGGTGGCTGGAACTGACCCGGACTGCCTGGGTAGCTGTCATGAGCCGCAGCGTGTGAGGACAGCCATCTCCGTGTCAAACTACCTCTCGACGATAAATTTAGAACTGTAATTTCGAGAGAAAATTGTTTCAGTTCTTTTTCAACACAACTCTTGTCAATCCTTTTAAATTGTAGAGAAATTATTATAGATCACCTAGAATAGTACAACTAATTGTTATTAATGAATTAAATTATATAGTTTACTCGCAATTTGAGCTCTACTCACCTTGTACTTTTGAACTAAAATCTCTCATTTCGTGCGGTGACGTCATTGCATATAATCTGCATAATTAATTGATCTTGAGTGACGAATTTGAGGTCAAAAAAATTAACATAACCCTGATCGATACTATCGAAATAGATACATATTCATAACATAGCATCCAATCAAAGTCTCACAATAAAATGACAAGCGCAAGAAAAATTAATAATGCAACAGCTATTATCGATATCACGGCGATAACGGGTGCTTATCGTCCTTTCTAATGGTCCCCAAGAGGCGTGGCCTAATTCCATTCGCGTAATGATTTCCGCGCGCGCTGCTTTCCGTCTAGTAAATCTATAATACGTCTATGGTACATACATTTGTTTCTGATCCCGAATGTTACTGTTATAGTCCTATTGTGAATTTCTGCGCATTTCTGTGTTATTTATGTTTCAACTCATTCCTATATAGTTGACGATATAGTGAAACATTTAATGGCTGCAAACTACAACTTTTGTTTACCATAAAAGAAGGGAAAGATGAGTAAAAGCAGTCTATCAACTGAGATCATTATTTTATGCTCATTTTTGTTTATATCACATGGATGTATGAGAGTATAGGCCTACATTCCTTCTGGTGGATTTTCTTTTTAATGTGGCCTGAAATGAATCCGTCAAGAATTGTGATCATTATTTTTTCCCCTCTTTCTTTCAGTTTTGTGTCGAGAACTGCTTGTCTCCTTAAATTTCCCCGAAGACCCACTCAATAATTTATGTTCAAAATTGGCTCATATGAAGTGCTTTCCGCCAATAACAAAAAGCTTGTTCTAATTAACATAATGTAACATTGATTTATATGATTTATATGATTTTTGGTCAACCGTTATGTCATCAACCTAGTTTGTTTTTTCTATGTCTATTGTACACTGTAACCAATAATTGTAAGTTTCATTGATTTGCTATGTACGATGTAAACCTATACATTTTATTTTGTTGGAAGTGGAAATAAATGAAATGAAAAATGAAATGAAATGAAAAGTAACCGAAATTGTGATAATTCAAGAACATTATATAATTGGAGGAAGCCAGGCAACTGAAACATTCCTTGACAATTTTTATAATTTATTTTGGGCGTTAAAGTTTTCAAGATTTCTAACAATAAACTAAACTTGAATTTGAATTTGTGCTGGTTAAAAGGCGATATCAGGGAAAATTTGGGGGGTCACTCCCCCTCATCACCTCTTTCTAAGAATATGCTGGATCTGCCCCGCCAGTAAACCATGAATTTACAAAGTACAACCCGGGTAAAACTAAAAATTATAAAAGACCTGTTCAAGATGGAAGAACAATTGTTAAATTTATTGAAATAAAGATAGTAATGATATGGTAAATGACGGTAAGTTTGTTGAATATTTTCAATCCTTTTGGCTGCTTATCATGATCTCTTACAGTGTTATCGGACCGGGGTGAATGCGGGCCTTATATTATTAAAGGGAAATCTAACCTTAACGGCAAGTTCTCTGAAAGAAAGATGAAAAATCAGAGAAGCAGATTGGTGAAAGTTTTGAACGAAATCGGACAACCAATAAGAAACCAATTTTTGAAAGTTGTAATCACTATATATATGGGAATTTCAAATTGACCGAATGGGTAATGTCACTGTGACACTGGGACAACTCCCCCATTCGCTCCAACACACAAAATGACTAAAATTTCAATTTTTTCAAATTGTAATACTCAGTAGGATCTTTTTTCTTTCATGGGGGCATATGCTATCTCCAATGTATTTGAGTACTGCCCCGAGGGTAAAGGCACTTCGGAGAAAACCGCAAATTAATGATATTTTTGTGTACGACAAACGGGAGCTCTGGGTTGTCCACAAGAATGTCACAATTGCCTCACCAAATTGCCAATTTCGCATAGATGTAATGATCTAATTTTTCAAACATAACTTTCTTATTCCTTTTCCGATTTCTTTCAAACTTTCACCATCCTGTTTTTTCTTATTTTTCTGCTTTCACACAAATCATGTTATTACCAAGGTTGGAATGCCCTTTAATGCTATTTTGTAAATACAGGAGGATCTGAATGAACATCGTAAGGATAACAGGATCGAAATGAACATAACAAGTATTACATTATGAGAGCTAGAGCTAGAGCTGCAGAGAGAGAATGAGAAGGAGGCAGGAGAGAGAAAGGGAAAGAGAGAGAGAGAGAGAGAGGAAAAAAAAAACCACTGGGCATCGTTTCATCAAACCGTCATAAGTACAAGTTCGCCGACATCCTGCGTTTCAATGGGATGTCGGCGAACTTGTATGACCGTTTGACGAAACGCTGCCCGCCGCGAGCCGCCTTCCGTCCCGACCAGTCGGCCTGGCCGCCCGCATGTGCAACGTCGCCTTCGCGTTGCACGACGACGTTGCGTTGGCAGCAGGTGAGCGATCTCCTGAACGACCAAATCCCATTGGCCCGCGTGCTTTGCCTCGCCGTCGACCGAATCAAACGACGATTGCGCATGCGTCCGGCGAACGGTACGT
Organism: Heliocidaris erythrogramma; assembly: GCA_025617745.1. NCBI lineage: Eukaryota > Metazoa > Echinodermata > Echinoidea > Camarodonta > Echinometridae > Heliocidaris > Heliocidaris erythrogramma. The sequence continues at coordinate 26,934,979 of CM046862.1, read as the reverse complement.
AGTGCAGACTCTGTAGCTCTCACCGGGGGGGACCCATGTAAGAAAATAATTATGCCATGGGTATGTTCAATAGAGGTCCGTGATACGTACGTACGATTTGTATTATAGTCCGCTTTGTGATTAGTATACCATGTAGGAGCAGCACCCACCAGACTGCGGTGCAATCTCAATGCAAGCTCAATGCATGCGACGCGATTGCATAATTTATTATGTACATGTAGAACGATATACTAAATTATTAGGCGGGCTTAACCCTTAAAGCTTACGATACAACAATACACTGCATGCACAGCACTCAACATGAGATGACTGCGAATTCCCGAGCGAACTCATACATTCTAAAGATGATTTTGGACGTGAGTTATTTTATATTGAAATAAATAATGTTAGAAACTTTATAGACTTTGTTTGTCCCTTTATTCTCTGTATAGTTAATTCATGAAATTCTTCTCTTTTTAGCCGCGGACTCTGTCTCGGCGTCGTTGCACTCTGCTCTGAGCTAGCGGTACCAGCACTGCAGCCTTGGCTGCATGAACTCCGGGGGAAGAAACCTGCAGTAAAAGCCGATTATTTCGATATTTTAAGGTTAACTTTGGACGTGAGTGACGTTGTTGAGAACAAAAAAATGTTTGAGTATGGTATTTGTGGGCTCTGTTTTTCCCTATTCGATCTGTATTTAGTAAAAAAAAAAAAAAACCCAACTGATTACATTCTTCTTTACAACGCTGGTAATCTGTCACGGCAGCGCCCACGCGCAGTCGACATTCTGCGACTGAGCTGTATAGTACGGCTTGGCTGGTTCGAAATGTCCAGCAGTATACCTTACTGAGCGCTGCTTATTTCAAAAGTGAAAATAGGTATAGGCCTACTTACCATTTTTTAAAAACTGCCTTTAACATTTGACGATGAATTTATCATACCGTATGTCAGAGCAGTGGCGTACCCAGGATTTTTTAAAGGGGGTGCTTTTTATTTTAAAAATCTCTGGCAAGCAAAAAAAAAAAATCAGTATTTTTTTTTTAATGGGGGGGTCTTTTTTTTCAAAAATTATCTGACGAGCAAAAAAAAAAAGGGTTATCAGGAATTCTAAACTGGGTGTTTTAACTTCAAATAACACCAAACGGGGGTGTTTGAACACCTAAAACACCCAAAACACCCCCTTGGTACGCGCATATGTGTCAGAGCAGATTCTATACATTACTTGAATTTTAAAGCCCGCACTGGCCACTGAAGTAAATGCCTCACTGGGTTTCTTATATCAAGATTGGAAACAGATTAAGCCGAATACACCTGTATTCAATTTTTAGTCGATGGTAAATTCATTTTATTTGAAGATATTATTTTGTTTCTTTAAAAAAGAAAAAAATGTTCCATGAATATTATCAGTTTGAGGGGCAAGCATTATGGTAGAGGAGCGTTATTCCATTAAAGTCATTGGCGTAGATATATAGCGGGCAGGGGGTGGGGAAAGTTGAATGCACATTACATTTTTTTTATTGTAGAAAAATAAACTCAGTGTAGATATCACTAGCAGGGGTTAAAGATGGGATGGGTGACGCGGGATTATGTGAATGCATCAATCATTTTCAATTTCATTGTATTTGGGACCTTTCTATGCCACCGGGATGGAGTATAGAGTGAGGGCAGGGGCATGATAGGGCCTGCCTTCACCATCCACCATGTCCAACGGGCAACGGCGGATCCAGGATTTGGTGAGGGAGGGGGACCAATATTCGGAAATTCATACTTCTGTTGTTTTTAAATATTTGTAATGTTTATTGTAGGATGTGATTGAACGCATTTATTGCTCAAACATGTGTCTCACTGAATTTGAGATATGTGTAGGTGAATTTTCGCTCGATTACTTATAGAAAAAAGATAACTACTACCGATTTCTAACTAAAAATTGTATTTCTTGCTATAGACTAAGTAATGAGCGACCTCTACGATGACAACAATATTCCGTTACGGAATATCATTGTTGGTCATCGTGGAGGTCGCCGTACACAAAATATACATAACTAGGCCATTAACTTGCTAATTAATTTTACAACTATATTTAAGTTCTCATATAATAATTTGTCTGATTTGCACTATGGATTGAGGTTGCGCGTCTTCCCATAATCTAAAGCCTCTTTTCAACACGACGCGGTGAAAGAGGAGAACGTTAACGCAACCAGGGAATTGGCGCGTCATAGCATTAGCGTCGCAGATCTAAAGCAGGCTAATATGCTCAATGGAAACACTAACAACAAAAGAAAGACTTTTATCTCTATTCCACTCTTTCTCTTTCTGTTATGTTTATATTCTCTACATCAATGTCTCTCTCTGCTTATCTGTCTACCAACACTCTCTCTCTCTCTCTCTGTCCCTCCCCCTCTCTCTATTTCTCTCTCCCTCCCACTTATGTCATAATGATATCTAAAATAGAATTAAAATATATTCTGTACATTACATAACATTATACAATATTTTTAACTGAGTATGTGGGTATGTTTGACTAAGTAATTGTGATCATGAGCACGTATGCGTGATAATTTCATTAACATAAAAATAAGTAAATAAACTCACAAGAATGTACGCATCGATTGTGAAAATGTTGAGAGTGCAATGTAAAAAGTGAACCCGTGGATTTCACGGGTCCCGCTAGTATTATTATTATTACTAGCAAAAATTACCCGTGGCCAGGGGGGGGGGGGGGGGTGGTCTTCTCCTATGTACAGCCCAAGTACCCATTCACACTGAAAGGCAATTAGTTTATTGATGAAACATATTTGATCCATAGCAGACTTCTCTTTAAATATAGATAGGTTTAATTTAATTAGCATTAGGGGTTAAACTGGGGAAAGAACTTGAATATCATTGTGGAGTGAAATCAAAATCTAACTATAGAATGGAAAAAATGTATTGTAACACGGTGTATTTAGTAAGCAGTCAAGAAGCAAGTCGAAAATAAATGTGTAAGTACATGTACCCTACAATGTACAACAGATTGCCTTTGTTTGTAGTTCTCCAGTTAAAGGTTGCTCAATCATATATAGTGGAATGTTGAAAGAAGGGAGAAGTATAGTGGAATGTTGAAAGAAGCGAGAGAGAGAGAGAGAGAGAGAGAGAGGAAATATGAGAGAGTGAGAAACGGCCAGTGGGAAAAATGAGAGAGAGAGAGGGTTTAGCTGCTATGATGAAAAGTGATAAGATTTGTAGGGCTTCCACTGGCATGTTTATAGGTTTCTGATATTTTTGCATTGAAGGAATTGAAAACAAAAATCTTAGAACATAATAAAGCTGAAAATGTATATCTTATGGAACTCGTGCAACTTTTAAACGCCGTTATATGGGCATCTTCACTTATGCCTATTAGAATACAATATTTAGTGTCCATTCAAATAAATAATATTGACAGGTGTATGTTAGATCAGTGGCGGATTTGGGGAGGGGGGCACATCCGGCCCGTGCCCCCCCCCCCCCCCCCCTTTAGAACGAAAACCTTTTTTTTTCCTTTCTTTTTCTTTTTCTTTGCTTGTCAGAGAATTATGGAGGGGAACACAATCTGCGGTTGAGTATCCCTTTAAAATAGACGGTGCACGGTGCAAGCGTACGTGTGAAACTTATGCCTATGTAATTTCGCTGACCCGAAAAAGATCCAAAGGACTGGGACCTTCGAAGCTTTACTCGGGGTCTGCCAAAAAAAGTTACGAATTGTAAAAAAAACCTTTAAATAATACGACCAAAATACCACAAACCCCCCCCCCCCCCCCCCCTCATGACAATCTGGGAACAAGTTAACCACGTTTAAAAAAAAACCCAGCTCGATTGAGTGGAAAATCACTGAGAAAAGCGCTTTCAAACAAACGGACGGACAGACACACATTAGCCAAACTGGAAAGGCCGTCAAAGGCGGCAGACCCACGCCTTAGCGGCGCTACAGAGTAGTTGCAATACTATAATAACTATGGGGTCAAAACTACAAGGTTACACAGAATTTGCAGGCGTCAACCGATCATCACCAAAATCCAATCGATACTTTCCTGTCACTATCTGAACATTCTCTGAAAATTTGGTGCAAATCCGTTCACCCGTTCTCTAGTTATAACAAAGACACAAACAAACAAACAAACATACGGAGCCCTTTACATAACCCTGCCGATTTTATCGGCGTGGGTAATTATAGTAAGGAAGCCAAATTATAGTAAGGACTAGCAGAAGCAGCCAGTGGACATCCACGGGCGCTATTAAAGCTGTGTTTATGATTAATCACCGTACCGTATAATTGTCGTAATAATCAAGTGAATAAAAAAAGAAGTCGGTAAAGTTAGTTTTCACCAAGAAGTATTTTAACATGTGCATTGGCGGATCCAGGTGGGGGCACTTCCGGCCCGTGCCCCCCCCCCCCCTTTGGAAGGAAATTATGCATTTTGACCATAGACGATCCGCCCTTTTGTCGATTGTGCCCCCCCTTTTAGAATGAAAACCCTTTTTTTTTGCTTGTCAGAGAATTATGGAGGGACCCCCATAACCCCCCCCCCCCCTCACACACACCGAGCGAATTTTGGAGGTCTGACGAAGAAAAAAATTGTCGCCACCCCCCCCCCTTATACTAAATCCTGGATCCGCCCCTGAACATGTGAGTATGTGTTATTTATCCAAAGCTTGCATGAGTTCTGAAGAAAATACATTTCATCTTGATGAAGACTAAATGATATGGATGTTCGAGTAGAATATCCATGCATAGACCTAGAGGAAGCGATTTGATCTTGTGCCATGTTTCTGTGGTTTAATACTCAGAGAAATTAAGGCCATGAAAACATAACGTGCATAATTAGCGGTACGTCCCTTGTAAATGATGCAAAAATGAGGGGAAACAAATTATGGTCATTTTCTTTTCAGGGGGATAATGGCCCCCTTATATGGGTCTTGGGAGGACAGACGGATTGACTTTTCCCTAATACCCTCCCGTCACCCCCAGCGCGAGGGGAAACGGGAGTGATATCCTATATACGTATCATAGTGGAAATATTTTCGAAGGAAATTTTGGTTGGTTTGGTTGTGGGGAACAGGGGTGTCAATCCGTGTTCACGATGGGGGGGGGGGGGGGGGGGGGGGGGGGGGGGGGGGGGTGACCGGCGAGGGAGCGATGCCAGTGGCGTATCTAGGGATTATGGCGCCCGGGGCAAAACATGAAGTTACCGAGTGCCAAAACTTATCTACGTTAGCGAGGGAGCAAAGCGACCGAGCGGCAATTTTTAACCCTAAAAAACGCAATTTCTTGTCCATTTTACCCAGGAAATTTTGCAATTGACCACCGCAATTCAGCGGTAGAGAAGCTCGAATTTTATACATTGCTAAACGGTTTTCTATGCACTCACTTCTACAATCAGGAGCAAAACTAACGAAAACCCTAAATAGGCTTGAGAAAGAGGCGAGAAATTCAGCAAGGCTACCTTAAGTTGAGAACCATTGCAAATGCTGTTTTATACACTTTGGGGGTGCAATATTTAGCAGGAGTCATTATGAAACTTACATGATATATGGAGCAAGCAATTACATCTTTATTTTTTCAAATTTGAACCCTTTAAGCTATTTAAGAACTATATAGGCCTACTGGGGGCGCGAAATTATGAGATCCTGAAGGAAAATAATTATGCGAGGGAGCAAATGCGGATTTGGGGGCGCAGGATTATGAGTTTTCTTCATTTCCCCCCTTTTTTCTTTCTCTCCTTTGCGTTTTTTGCGCCCCTCCAAGTGATGCCCGGGGCACGCGCCCCCTGCCCCCTAGATACGCAAAGCGACAGAGCGGGGGATGGTGTGGGAGGGGGGTATCCCCCTCCCACACCAGGCATTTTTTACAAAAATCTGTCTATTATAAAACTTGCATTTCAGAGCATCCCAGAATGGTTTTTAATGAAAAGGAATGCACGGATCTACGCCAATGGACGGAACCCCTCAATTGAGAATAACAATGCGAGCGAACGAATTTTCTTCGATATTTTCGCATTGAAATTATGGAATTTCTTATTTCCTTACTTCTAATCATTTAAGAATGTGATGATATTTCAAGATCAAACATAATGAGTTTGAATAATCATTAGTTTTAAGTTAATGTATCATAATTCTTATTTATTTTATTTTATTCAAAAGTATTGGGGGGATGATAACACAGGCCACCCCCCCCCCCCCAAAAAATTTCACTGAAATCGGATGTAAAATAAGAAAGTTATGGTATTTTGAAGTTTTGCATTATTTCATGAAACAGTGATATTCATAGCATGGGCGGTATGCAAATGAGTGAACCGATGATGTCACACACTCACTTTTCCTTATGTATTTTATTTTATGAAATTTCAAATATTTCAATTTTTATAGATGTGATAATAAAGAATCCCTTCCTTGTATGAAAATAAGTTACAATAATGATGATTTTACATGTTCCATATGGAGTCAAACCATGTTTTACATTATTGAAGCAAAAAAATGAAATATATGATATTTCATATAATAAAATACATAAGAAAAAGTGAGTGCATGACATCATCGGTTCACTCATTTGCATACCGCCCATGCTATGAATATCACTGTTTCATGAAATAATGCAAAACTTCAAAATACCATAACTTTCTTATTTTACATCCGATTTCAGTGAAATTTTTACTGGGGGGGGGGGGGGGGGTGGCCTGTGTTATCATCCCCCCAATAATTTTGGATAAAATAAAATAAATAAGAATTATGATACATTAACTTAAAACTAATGATTATTCAAACTCATTATGTTTGATCTTGAAATATCATCACATTCTTAAATGATTAGAAGTAAGGAAATAAGAAATTCCATAATTTCAATGCGAAAATATCGAAGAAAATTCGTTCGTTCGGTTCACTCATTTGCATACCGCCCATGTTATGCATATCACTGTTTCATGAAATAATGCAAAACTTCAAAATACCATAACTTTCTTATTTTACATCCGATTTCAGTGAAATTTTTACTGTTATGCTTGTTTAATTTTACTCTGTTTATTCAAATCAACTTGATATTAGGGTGGACTTGGCCTTTAAGGGTATGTTATCTTTACTTTAGGTTACGCCCCCGACACACCCATTTATCATTGATAATCCAATTATAATCACTGTTAAAATGTACTCTTAGCCAATCATGCTTCTCGTTTGATCGCGCCTATATTATTTTGTCCAATATGGCGCGTATATTGAGTTATCATCATTTCATACTTGCGAAAGTGTTCATCAAAAGCTACTTTATTCCTTTCTTTTTTATGTTTTCTATGTCTGTTTCATGTAGTTATTTGAGTGTGCTTACTTCGAAGAAGATAGAGACAAATATATCCTACCTCAGTATAGAAACCGCCCCAAAACATTGAAAATGTGTACTTTATTTAATACGAAAAAGGTAAGAACACTGTCAAAACTTGCCAAATTTGTTAAAATTATTATGTTAACGTTTTGTAGATCAGTAATAACGGCACGCGTTATAAACTCAAGTTATGATTCACATGTATTGTGTAAATTATGATTTCATAGTTTTCTGGATATTGTTTTTGCCTATATTGCCATGTTATTTAAACATGTTATGTATATGTTATAATACTATGTATATGTATTTTCTCATACTCCGAAAGGGGTAGATAGAAATAAAGTTCAAGTTTCAAGTTTCATGTTCAAAAGTTATAGATTGGCAGGGAAAATACAGAAAAGAAAATGTCTCATGCATTTCACGTATAAATCGGACTGATACAAAAGATATTATAAAATGTGCAACTATACACATTTCGTAAAGATACAAACATTTATTACGAGGATACCGAATACTTTGTATATATTATGTTATGTTCTTTTCTATTTGTTGTTATGAGTTTATTGTCATAATTTTGATGATTGCTGCCATGGAAGACCACACTATTTATTGGTGATAATGAGTTACCCTGTCTAAATATCAGAAATAAATAAATTAATTACTCAATTAATCAATTTACATCTATAAAATACAGATTGAAGACAAACTAAGAATAGTCAGAATGAAGAAAGATGTTAAAGTTGTTTTAAATATACACACAACAAAAGCAAGATAAAACAAAAAAATAAAAATAAAAATAAAACCGTATAAACTTAAAATGATTGTTTAAAGCTGACATTAAAAATGAGTGATTTGGAATCACTTTTGAAAATAACAACATGTTCCGGGGATTGATCATAATTATCTAATCGTTTTGTTGATGTCATGTAGATCAACTATCGATTTGGATTATTCAGTGACAAAAATATCAAAGCATGCAACGACCGACTGTTTCTTTGATTCGCACTAACACTATTCCATCATGTACATTATACTAGTTTTCAAAGCTACGACTAGCAATTTTATCGTATTATATTAAGTGAGCCATTAGCCCAGAATCTTGGGTCAAAGTAATGAATCGGCCTGGTGAACAAATATTTTTAACAATCGGGTGCGGGATCGTGAAGTCATTTATACGATTTGATCATTCTATGTTGATTCCATCGAATGGGTAGTTCTTTCCAATTTAAGACCGTAAACATGTTACCAGTGCGTTGACGTCAACAGGCTGATCATGCGGATCGATATGTTACAAGATAAGAATGGGAATCCCCAGCCTGCCTTTCATAGCTCCGCGTATTAATTAAAACTGTTTTTAGAGTGAGGCTCTGACGATTACTTGTACAATTTAACCAGCGCCTATTATTTGTACTTTTTGACTGACATAGAGGTTGACATTATTTTACTCGATCTACTCTAGGATCTACCCTTATTCTGTTGTTTTCGCTGTTTAGCTGAAAACTAAATATGGCACAGGTAAGTACAAATAGTTAAAAATACTTGTTTGTATTTACAAACTTATTTCTATTATTGTTAATCTGTGCAATAAGGCCTGAGTGTGGCTATTACAACGAAAGAAAAATGTTCGAGTCTACCAAACAAGTAATCAAGCATGCGCATATCGAGAGGGTTGGGGTGGGGTGCTTTGGTTGTTCCCTTTTGGTGTTATTTGGTGTTAAAACACCCCCCTTTAGCAATGCTATAACCTCCTTTTTTCTTTTTCTTTTGCTTGTCAGATAATTTTTGAGTAAAAAGACACCCAAAAAATTCTGATAACCTTTTTTTTTTTGGCTTGTCAGATAATTATGGATGAAAACTGGACCCCATAAAATCTGATACACCCCCCCCCCCCCCCCCTATTGAGCGACTTTTGGAGGGCTGGCGAAAAAAAATTCTCGCCACCGGTACTGTCTACTGGACGTCCTATATTGTTCCATACAAAGGCATCTCCCCCCCCCCCCCCCCCCCCCTCTCTCTCTCTCTCTCTCTCAGTAAAATCGTAGCGTGACTTGTCATGACAGGATGAAGGGGGAGGGGTGCAATATTTCATTTACTTGTACACTTCTTTTGACAAAGGTAATATTTCTCACTGCTTATAGATAATACTAGGAGACTACCAAAAAGATTGCACATGAAAGCTGTGTGTGGTGGTTGTGGGCCCAGTGGCGTAGCAATGCGAGTCATGACAGGATGGCCACGTTATCAAACAAAAAAAAAAAAAAGATTATTAAATATGATAAAGATCACAGACCATTAAGATGTGTGGACTGCTTTTCATATGAAACTAGAAAATCTTTAATTCTTTTCTCATATCCCCAACCTTGAGAAAATATGATTATATACTCTTCCAACTCGACTTGTTTATGTATAAAAAAAGACTTTTAGAACCCCAGAACAGCCTGAATATTCACTACGAAATTGCCCACTATCATTTTGCTGAGCAATTGCCCAATGTCATTTGCTGAGCAATTCCACAATGAAGGTATTTCATGCCCATGGGCGTCCTAGAACCTTCCTCATTTGATACAATAGACAGCTATAGAACGGCAATGACAGAGATAACAAAAGAGAGGGGATGAGGAGGAGAAAGTTTAAAAACAGAGAGAGAGAGAGTTGGAATTCCCAAGGCTGACGTATAGGGCCAGGGAGTGATAATCTTTGTTTTAAAATTGTTTTTTGAAAGTAGAGATGAGACACATAAAAAATAAAGCAGATAATTTGTGAGATATCTCTCCTTTATATCATATCCTTAAATTGATTTATAGATCAATTGCATCCTATATCTATTCAATTACTAAACTAATTTAATTTAGTAATGGGGCAGATTAATTTCATTCAAAATTACAAACAGAGAAAAACAATTAGGCCTATTTAGATCTCAAAGAACTGATCTGAGCATATTTCAGGTAAAATCATCAAGTTTTCCACTCTTGCTAAATTATTAATACCTTTTTGATACTAAATCTATCATTTGACAGTCGGTCATTGATACTTGAAGCACTGCACATTGCACATGGTTATTTGCCATTTACCAAATGCCATTTGGTCCAAATTATATTTATTTACACATTACTGTAAACTGAAAATTACATCAAAAATACTGATAGCATTGTAGCGAAGCCAATGTGCGAGAACTGCGAGAATTCCCCGCGCTAATAGAGCGTTTCAGTTTAGTAACTTGAATCAAGATCACAAAGAGAAAAATGGGGAAGTAATCATTGAATCAACATTGAATCAACAATGCAGTTTTAAATAGACCAATAGACAGAGATTAAGTAATCACACAGTTGAAAAGATTAAAGGACGGTAAGGCACATGGTGAAGATTTACTACCTAACGAATTTTTGAAGCACTCGACTATAATTCCCTGCTGAAATTCATTCTTGAATTATTTAATGCTGTTTTTGAAAGTGGTATTGTACCAACAGATTGGACTATTGGGTTGATACGCCCAATTTACAAGAAGAAGGGAAACCCCGACTATCCAAACAATTATAGAGGTATAACTTTATTAAGTTGTCTGGGTAAACTCTTCACAGCTGTTTTAAACAATCGGTTGAATTTGTATTGAAGACTGTGAAAAGATTGGAAATGAACAAGCTGGGTTTAGGAATAATCATTCAACGTTAGACCATATATTCACTTTACATTCGTTCCTTGAATTATATCTTTTTGGAAGAGAAAGGGTATACTGTGCGTTCATTGATTATCGAAAGGCATTTGATATTGTTGATAGAACATCACTTTGGAACAAACTACTTTTAGGTGAAATAAATGGAAATTTTTTCAAAGTGATCAATAACATGTGCACACAGGCTAAATCGTGTATTATCAAAGATGGTGAAAGATCAAGCTTATTGGACTGTAATATAGGAGTGCGTCAAGGAGAAAATTTGTCACCTGTGCTATTTGCTGTGTTCATAAACGATTTCAAAGAATTTATCAGTAAACGATATGGTGGTCTAGATGTTTTGCCCAAGAAGCTTCATTCATTATTACAAGACCATGGAATTGATGTGTAAATGCAGTTGTTCACATTACTTTATGCAGATGTACTTGCCAAATCTGAACAAGAACTTCAACTTGCGCTCAATGCAGTATTAGATTATTGTAAAAGATGGTATTTAAATGTGAATATAGACAAAACAAACATTGTTATATTCTCCCGCGGTAAAGCGAGGAAAGCTGTTTCTTTTACATTTGATAACCAGGCTGTCGAAGTAGTAGACAACTATGTATATCTTGGTATTACCTTCAATTATAATAATACATTTCGGAAAGCTCAAGAAAAGCAACTGAATCAAGCAAGAAGAGCAATGTACAGTATGTTGAATAAGATTTATCATCTTGATTTACCAGTGGATATCCAAATTGAATTATTTGATCAACTTGTTTTACCGATACACCTCTATGGATCAGAAATATGGAGGTTTTGATGTGATTCGAGATTTAGAAGTCTTTCACATGAAATTTTGCAAGCAGATTCTAAGAGTTAATAAATCAACAGCGAACTGCATGGTTTTAGGCGAGCTCGGAAGATTCAAATTAAAGGCCAAGTCCACCCTAACAAAAAGTTGATTTGAATAAATAAAGAAAAATCCAACAAGCATAACACTGAAAATTTCATCAAAATAGGATGTAAAATAAGAAAGTTATGGTATTTTAAAGTTTCGCTTAATTTCGCAAAACAGTTATATGCACATCCTGCTCAGTATGCAAATGAGGGAACCAGTGACGTCACCCACTCACTTCTATTATATGAAATATAGAATATTTTAATTTCTGCAGATTTCACAATTAGGAAGCTCTCATTGAATTGTGTATAGGTTGCAATAATGGCAATTACACATGTTCAGCGAGAAATCAAACCTTGTTTCGCATTATAACAAGGAAAAATCGAAATATTTCGTATTTCATGTAATAAAATACAAAAGAAATAGTGAGTGGGTGACGTCACTGGTTCCCTCATTTGCATACTGAGCAGGATGTGCATATAACTGTTTTGCGAAATTAAGCGAAACTTTAAAATACCATAACTTTCTTATTTTACATCCTATTTTGATGAAATTTTCAGTGTTATGCTTGTTGGATTTTTCTCTATTTATTCAAATCAACTTTTTGTTAGGGTGGACTTGGCCTTTAAAGAAATATATTGAAAATAGAATGATAAACTTCTGGTATGGATTAGTTTACAATAGTAAAACAAAAATGTCTGGTATGATTTACGAGATTGTAAAGATACTTTCCGATCAAGGTATATATCAGACAAGTTGGTTAACAAAGATAAAGCAAAATCTTGATAGGTTGGGCACAAGGCCGTACGCAGCGGGGGGGGGGAGGGGGGGGGGGGGGGGGCAACTGCCCCCCAGAAATTTCAAAATCATACTTTTTTAAATCGGGTTTTAGACTTTTAAATGATCCAATATTAAAGCGATCATCTTGCCCCCCCCCCCCCCCCCCAGGAAAAATTTCTGCGTACGGCCTTGGTTGGGCATGACAAATTTATATATGACATTTGTGGTTCCTCTATAGCAGCGAGTGGGTAAAACAAGCTGTAGATCTGCGAATAAAAGATTCACAGTTGCAAAATTGGTTTATATTGATAAACGAAAATTCACAGTGTGTATAACTATAGAATATTCAAAGAAAATCTTTGCCTAGAAAGTTACCTCAGCAATATGAATAAAAAAGATCGAATTACTTTTTGTAGATTCCGATGTGGAAACCATCGACTTCCAGTTGTCTCAGGAAGATATGAAAAACGTCAAAGAAACATGAGAATTTGTACACTATGCAACCTGCAATCAATTGGTGATGAATTTCACTATCTATTCATTTGTGCTTCATTTCATCTTCAAAAGTATTACACTGAGAGGCCAAATACACTCAAAATGAATCAGCTCTTTAATTGTGAAAAACCAGAAATCCGATCCAACCTTGTAAAATTTTGCAGGAAAATTATGCGTCGTTTCTAAAGGCGCTCGAAATACAATATTTTGAGCTTTAGATTTAATTGTGGCATAACAGCCAACGATATGCTGATGCCATTACTTGCCTTCTTTGGAATATTTATACATTCTAATTATATTTTAAGCTTTCATGCACTTATTTATTATTTCAACTGTAATTATCAAATCTTTTTTTTTTAATGTTAATTTGTTTTCTTTTTGTTATATTTTTAAACATTGTACTCTAAATGCTTTGTAAATTATTTTATGAAATACTAATTTGTACATATATATGATTGTATACTCCAATACCCTCTCTATGGGTGACATGAGAATAAATGTCATTGTCATTGTCATTGTCAATAAAAACATAAAACCCAACTGCTATATAGAGAGAGGGAGAAAGAGAAATACAGAAGGGGTGGGGGAGAGGGATGGAGAGAGATGGAAGGAGGGATCGAGGAAGAAAGAGAGATCGAGACCAGAGAATTGGAATTCCCCACTACGATTTCTCCCCAATGAGATTATTTAGCAATTTATTGTTAGAACATGAAAAATGCAAATAATGAGACTCCACCAAGTGAATTCCTTAGCAATCTGAAATAGATGACAAGTGAGAAACGTTTTGAATTTCAGCGTGTTATGATGTTTAAATATACGCATAATTTGGCACCACAGTGGCGGATCTACGGGGGGGGGGGGGTTAGGGGGTTTAACCCTTGTTAAAGACACTCCAAGATACCCCCCCCCCCCCTATATGAGCGACTTTTGGAGGGCTGGCGAAAAAAAATTCTCGCCACCCGTACTGTCTACTGGACGTCCTATATTGTTCCATACAAAGGCACCCCCCCCCCCCTCTCTCTCTCTCTCAGTAAAATCGTAGCGATTTCTTGTCATGACAGGATGAAGGGAGAGGAGGATGCAATATTTACTTATACACTTCTTTTGACAAAGATAATCATATTTCTCACTGCTTATGGATAATACTAGGAGACTACCAAAAAGATTGCACATGAAAGCTGTGTGTGATGGTTGTGGGCCCAGTGGCGTAGCAATGCGAGTCATGACAGGATGACCACGTTATCAAAATAAAAGATTATTAAATATGATAAAGATCACAGACCATTAAGATGTGTGGACTGCTTTTCATATGAAATTAGAAAATCTTTAATTCTTTTCTCATATCCCCAACCTTGAATATTCACTACGAAATTGCCCACTATCATTTTGCTGAGCAATTGCCCAATGTCGATCATTTGCTGAGCAATTCCACAATGAAGGTATTTCATGCCCATGGGCGTCCTAGAACCTTCCTCATTTGATACAATAGACAGCTATAGAACGGCAATGACAGAGATAACAAAAGAGAGGGGAGGAGGAGGAGAAAGTTTAAAAACAGAGAGAGAGAGAGTTGGAATTCCCAAGGCTGACGTATAGGGCCAGGGAGTGATAATCTTTGTTTTAAAATTGTTTTTTGAAAGTAGAGATGAGACACATAAAAAATAAAGCAGATAATTTGTGAGATATCTCTCCTTTCTATCATATCCTTGATATTGATTTATAGAGCAATTGCATCCTATATCTATTCAATTACTAAACTAATTTAATTTAGTAATGGGACAGATTAATTTCATTCATAATTACAAACAGAGAAAAACAAGTATTTAGATCTCAAAGAACTGATCTGAGCATATTTTAGGTAAAATCATCAAGTTTTTCACTCTTGCTAAATTATTAATACCTTTTGATACTAAATCTATCATTGACAGTCGGTTATTGATGTACTTAAAGCACTGCACATTGCATATGGTTATTTGCCATTTACCAAAAGCCACTTGGTCCAATTGTTATTTACACATTACTGAAAACTGAAAATTACATCAAAAATACTGATAGCATTGTAGCGAAGCCAAAGTGCGAGAACTGGAATTCCCCGCGTTAATAGAGCGTTTCAATTTAGTAACTTGAATCAAGATCACAAAGAGAGAAAAGGGGAAGTAATCATTGAATCAACATTGAATCAACAATGCAGTTTTAAATAGACCAATAGACAGAGATTAATTAATCACACAGTTGAAAAGATTAAAGGACGGTAAGGCACATGGTGAAGATTTACTACCTAACGAATTTTTTCCCCGCGCTAATAGAGCGTTTCAATAAAAATATAAAACCCAACTGCTATATAGAGAGAGGGAGAGAGAGGGAAGGAGGGATTGAGGAAGAAAGAGAGATCGAGATCAGAGAATTTGAATCCCCACTGCGATTTCCCCAATGAGATTATTTAGCAATTCCATGTTAGAACATGAAAAATCCAAAAATTATAATAATAATTAAAAAAAGCTTTTAGTTGGCAAGTGGCAACCAATGTGGTACATTTCAGCATTATGTCTGCACTAATGTCCTTTGGCAAGACATTAATCTACATTTGCCACTCTCCACCCAGGTGTAGTAAATGGGTACCCGGTAGGAATTTATTCCATGTATATGCTGTTATTACTATTTTAAAAAATCCAAATCATTTTTCATCAATAAATTCGAAAGCTCATTTTCTCTTCTTTCATAAGACACCAAAATCTTCAAGTTGATCAATAAATCACGCCTGACCGATTTCAAATAGTCTCAAGTGGCAGTGTCAGAAATCCAATTGTCCGAAATAAGGGATAGCTGCTACATTTGGTGCATTATGGAAAGGATATGATTTGGGATTATTGATCATTAAAAAATGCATCATGTACAAGCACAAAATTTCATATTCCATAATTTATGACACCATAATCATTGATTAAGGATCCTGCATGACTGAGCAGGCGCGATTTGTACTTGGTAAGGCACATTGACATTTGCTCAGGTCTGCCTCATTTAATTTCCTCAAACATTATGCCGATGTGCCTAACCTATTGCAAATTGTGCTGCCTGTTTAGTCATATATTACGTGATTCCTTTCATCATGAATATGTTCTCATATGAACAGGGGAGAATATGAGCTTTTAAATGGGTATTTTAAAGAATTAATCAAAACCATAAATTTTAACCAAAATTAATGTGGCAGCCATCCACTTAACAGAAATGGAATTGCCTCCTTTCAACAATACACTTTGTCAAGCCCAGCACTGCGCTTTTAACCCACTCAGTGTTCGTTCCTATCTTGTACTTTCATCTTTCTGTGTTTCATCTTTCTGATGTTTTCGTCTTGGGTTCTTTTGTTGTTCTTCTTGTGTTCCTGTGTTCGTCGTTTAATTCTCATCCTCTTTCACTTCATCTCTTTATTCCTCTGAGCATGTCTCTCATTACGTATAGGATTAATGCAATAAGTCATTATGTCACTGTTTGAATTACCTTTTAATTCGCTTGATGATAATGAATTCCAGAATTTCACTCTTAATTTAAATAGTCACCATGGTCATGAGGTTCCTCGACATTGAAGTAGATCGTGTTTCCATGATGATTCTATTATAACTGAAATTAACGCTAGAACGCAAGAGTTCAATTTTGATTTTGACTCTGATTTGACTCCTACAATCCATCTAAATATTTTACTGTAAATCAGTTCAAATCTTACTCATCAGTTTCTGAAAATTTGAGAGACGGGCTCTCTTTATTTCATTGCAATATAAGAAGTATGAACAGGAATTTTGAGTCACTAAAAATTCTACTTGATAATTCGACTGTACCACTCTCAATCATCGGATTAACTGAAACATGGATAACCGAGTGCCAAGATCTCAATAATAATTTGTGTAACACGTCTAATGTTCACTCTTCTACCCATGAATTTCTAGATAATCTTTTAGCAGCTTCTTTCATGCCACTTATCTCTAGGCCTACCCAATTGACGGACACTTCCGCTACTCTTATCGACAATATTTTTAATGTTTACCCCCCACCAAAAGCTGGGATTATTGTATTTGATATTTCAGACCACTTTCCCACATTTGCCCACTGTGGCTCCAGACATACTCCATCTCTAAGTCGTCATATT
The DNA here is from genome assembly GCA_025617745.1 of Heliocidaris erythrogramma. NCBI lineage: Eukaryota > Metazoa > Echinodermata > Echinoidea > Camarodonta > Echinometridae > Heliocidaris > Heliocidaris erythrogramma. The sequence continues at coordinate 26,917,707 of CM046862.1, read as the reverse complement.
ACAGAAAATAACTTGAACAGACTAGCATTATCTTTAAATCTTAAGAATATTATTGGAAAAATGTTTTCAGCTCGAATAATGTTGACGAATCATTTGACTGTTCCTCCATTAACATCTTGACAAAACAATTCTTTTACTGAAAATAAACGTAAATATAAGAAATATCCGAAACTTCCCTGGATTTCGAAATCTCTTCTACGGTCAATAAATAGGAAAAACAATCTCTATTATAAATATAAGTCGAACCCTTGTGTCAAAACTTTCTGATAATTTTCTGATTTTCAGTTTGGCTTTCGTGAAAAACATATAGTACAGTACACGCCACATTGACGTTTATTCATAAAGTATCAACTGCAATTGACAACCATTTACATACGTTAGACTTCTCCAAGGCCTTCGATACAATTAACCATAAAAAAAAAATTATCTCATTATGGGCTAAGAGGAGAGGCCTTGGAGTGGTTTCAAGATTACCTTTTTGATAGAAAACAGTTTGTCTCTCTGAACGGTGAAAGCTCTCCAATGCGAAGTCTTGATTGTGGAGTTCCACAAGGCAGTTTACTTGGGCCTTTACTTTTCTTAATTTACATTAATTATATTCAACATTGTTCACAGGTGCTTTCCTTCATTTTATTTGCAGATGACTCCAACATCTTTATATCTGATCCAGACCCACATATTCTTCTTAGAACGGCAAACGCCGAATTGGAAAATGTTTCACAATGGATTAAATCCAACAAATTGTCAATTAATCTACAGAAAACCAAGTTCATGTTATTTAGTAACTCTGTTCATAATCTTCCTGGTGACTTAATCATTGACAATTCTATTCTTGACAAGGTGAACTCTACTAAATTTTTAGGTATTACAATTGATGAAATATTATCTTGGAAAATTCACATAGACAATGCATGTAAAACTATTTCCCGAAATATTGGAACTATCACCAAATTAAAGTATGTCTTTCCACCTTCAACTCTCCTAATGTTCTACTCCACATTGATCCTACCATATCTTACTTATGGTATTCTTGCTTGGGGCAACGCTTCTAAAGTTCAACTAGATCGACTTTATTTACTTCAAAAGAAAATTCTCCGTATCATATTTAATAAAAGTTTTCATTCTCATACCAATCCTATTTATATGACAATAAACTCTTGAAAGTCTATGATTTATATTATTTTCACCTTGGTCAATTTATGCATAAATATAATAAACAAGAATTGCCAAACATTTTTACAAAATAATGTATTTACTAAAAATAGTGCCATTCACAAGTATCCAACCAGACAATCCAATTTATATCATACACCTTTAACACGAACATTATTTGCAAATAACAATTTTTACCTTTACTGGCACTAAGCTCTCGAATTCGTTGGATGATATAGCTTAAAAGTGCCACAAAGTTTGTTCAGTTTTAAAGAAAAAATAAACATCTAAATATATTCCCCTTTGACCTTGATTGACCTGCTCTCTCTCTATCTCTCTCCTTTTCTTTTTACCTCTTCTAACATTTTTCTTCTTCTGTTTCTTCCTTTTTTCATTCTCATATCGTTACTGTTCACTTGTCTTGTTTCCTTATTTGTCCTTACTTCTCGCCCTGCATGTTGATTTCGAAAGTCAGTGCTGGGCTCATTTCATTTCATTTTGTGAAAAATAAATTTATTAGTATAATTCTCATTCGTATTTCTTGGGACCTATGTAATACAAGCAGTGCTTTTAAATTAGGTTCCACCACTTTTGTTTTATCATAATTCCTTACCAATCATTGTGATTACTTCATTGAATTCTTGTAATATTCACTATTGATTGTGATGTATGATTTATTGTAATTTGTTCAAGAAAAGCAAGAGTGGAAAAAATAAATTCAAATCAAATCAAATCAAATCCACTCGTTTTGGACAGTTGGGTTTCTGACACTTCCACTATAGACTGTCTGAAATTCGTCATGCATGCGTGACTTATTGATCGCGATAATTAAAGAGAAAAATAAACTTTCCAAATGATATGTAAATAATTTGGAATTGTTGAGTAATTTACCTATAAACTTGGGTTTCCTTTTTTCAGGGACACCCTGTATTGTAATCTGTGTCTTCTTCGACACTTCTTTGGTGAAATCTTATTATTTTCATTTGTGTATTCTATATTGTAATACGGACATGTTGAAGTGTCTTCACTTATATCGTGCTCTGCACAGGGGCGTCGCTAGAGGGGGCTGTCTCCCCCCACCTCAAAATTGCTGTCGGCAAAAAAAGAAGGGGGAAGGGAGAGGAAAGAGGAAAGAGAAAAGGAAAAGAAGAAAAGAGAAAGAAGGAGAAAGAAAAGAAAAAGGAAAACAAAATCAGAAAGAAAAGAAGGAAAGGAAAAGTGAAGGAAAGAAAAAAGAAAAAGCTGGCCATTCTTTTTTCTTGCTCTCTTAGCTCGCTCGCAAAAACACTGGAAAGTTATATTTGGGCAAAAAGCGTTCCTCTTCGGCAATGGACTGCAGCCACTCCCCCATTGATATTCATAGTTTCGATATTCAGGCAACCACCACTTCATATTCGGGCAGCGAGGTGCAAGAATATCCACATATTTGGGCAGCGAGTTTCCGGATAATTATGTAACATCTGTACATTTTTTTTCTAATGCTCAGATGCCCCCCTTGCCCGAAAATGGGCCCGTTTGATCCAGATCTCTACATCTGCGATGTTTTTTTAATTATTATTTATGGGGGATTAGGGTGCAGCATTTTTGTCGGCAAATTTGGGTGTCAAACCCCCCCCCCCCCCCCCCCTTCCAAAATGTTCTAGCGACGCCCCTGGCTCTACACAGTCACGTGGCTAAATTACAACAATGTTAGAACGTCTCACTGAGTTTGCCATTGCGCATTGCGCAATTACCATGATTACACGATTACTATCGCGGTTGTCATGTATAGCTATGCCATCGATCCTCAGCTTTCGCCCAACGCCATAAGTTAGTTAAGTATCACAGGGTTAGTAAATAAAGGAAAATACCGGACGACTTTGAGGTATGATCTGCACTGGAGTTTATTACCATGGCCAAGAGGGCGACGCCAGGTGGCGCTATTCACTTCACATTTTTAGAATCATATCACAATAACATATGGCGTGACTGCCTTTTTCTTTCCCTTCTCTTCATAACATAACAATACACCGTATGACGTGCATAAAATCGCTTTACAAACTCAACGGCTAATTAACCATAGGTGTAAAAACTCTGTAAACCCAAAACACACAGATATTCACAATACATGAACATGCATTTGGTGTCAGCGTGACACATGAAACTGCTATCCAAAACACTATTATAGAATACCCACTCCATAAACATGCGGTAAGATACAAATATGATCTATACAACTCAATTTACTTATTGCCCTTTTCAAAATGACATATGCAAATAATTATGTCATCAATTATAAACTACAACCAAACTGACTAATTACCCTTCCAAAACTACAAATGCGCTGTCACTTCCCTTCCATTCTTGGCAACCAAACAAGCACAAAACATAAGCTGTCATAACATAAAAAATATCTTATAAAACATGGACAACCGCACGGCCTTATCAATACAAAAATGGAGACTGTTTGTTGTCAAACTAAAAGCCTTACCCCCATAGTAATTCAAAACATGCAAGATGAAAACAATGTGACGAACAACAAACTAACAACTATGACTTTAACATAGCAGCTCACACAAGCCACCAAGAGTGCATGGATGAGATTCGCTACAAATCGTGCATGTACTGTACATTAAAATTCAAATAAATCAATAACACAGTAATATCAACTCTCCATATCACAGAGAACAAAATCACTGAATATTAACCATGAGCAGGACTAAAAAAATAAATGAACAACTACAATCGCTCAATTACTAACTTGGCATCACAATAACTGTTTGGCATCACAAATAACTGTAACGACAAAAACATAAAATAGTGACACAGCATATTATAGACAACAAAGTATCAGAGTCCCGGATCCCAGTATATAGTTGTGTACCAATCAAACATTTACAATAATCCTTGAATAACTGTAACAGGTAGAAATACACCATTCCCTGAATACACCTAACAGGAAGGTACGGCTTACAACATGTACTTCAAAATTACAACGAATAAACACAGATCTATAGGATCAAACCATGGCAAACATCGATTAGATTCAAAATCACTCTGATAATGAACTTTACACATTAATCACAAGTCATCATGTAATGCATACGTTGTATCAGATAACAAGGAAACGAATGCATACAATTTCTCTTCGATGTATATAATAAGGGTATGATAAACAGCAACCGAAAACATTCCGAAAAACAATGCATAAGATCATAATAATCCTCATCTCACACTGTACATATATGTACAGAAATAAAAAAATTACAGTCTCTATATACAGTCAATGTTGGATGCCGTGGACCAGTGAAGTAACAGCATCGAGCAATAGCATGAAGAGGGCTGTCAAAACATGGTATACCCAACATTAGGTAGGTACAGAGGCTTAGTCCATCTAGAGTCTTAGAGTCGCAAAGATTGGTCCGTGGCACAATATCAAAACCACATAAACATCCGTGACTGGATCAGAGTGGTTGCCATTCGTAGTATCACATCAGGTGGTAAACCTCTATTGTACCCTCGTATGACGTCTATGGTTGGCGGACCCCAGGGACTGCAGTAGGGGAAGACGTCAGAGGACAGATCTGCAAGTGAGGACACTCTGGAGATACTAAGCGGCAGTCTCTGGTCGCGTACACAGGCATCTGGTTCGAGGGAAGTTGTAGAGGTCCTTCCATTTGGTATATAGGGAAGACCACGCACCAGGTCTGCAAGGCTTTCCTACACAGTAACAAAAAAATTAAACAAGTTGTTTAAAAAAATGAACAACCACTGTTTACCCGTGAACTGATCACTCAGTTGTTCAAAATGTTAAACATCTCCAGTTGTTTAAAGTTTAAACATTTAGTTGTTTAAAATTTTGAACAACTTGTTTAAGTATTAAACTTAAACAACTCAGATTGTATAACGTTTAAGCATTGAGTTGTTCAAAATTTTAAACAACTTGTTTAAAAATAACAATTAAACAACTCAGATTGTATAACGTTTAAGCATTGAGTTGTTCAAAATTTTAAACAACTTGTTTAAAAATAACAATTAAACATCTCAGCTTGTATAAATGTTAAACATTCAGTTGTTCAAAATTTCAAACAACTTGTTCAAAAATCACAATTGAACATCTCAGATTGTATAACGGTTAAACATAGAGTTGTTCAAAATCTCAAACAACTTGTTGGAAACAGCAATTTAACAAATGGTTTTGTTTATACATGGTTGTTTCATTAACTGTTCCAATGATATTTGTCATGAAGGAGCTATAGCTGCTGGTTGTAAACAAAAAGAATGTGGTATGTGGTTATTAAGGTAAAAAATTATTAATTCTGTCCAATAAGGTACAAAACAGACTGGCAACTATGTAACATGTAACTATCAAATTGAAAATTTATTACCATTTTATTCACATATATTACATTGTATACATTGCAATGAATACAGGCAATTGAAAAGTACACATATATATTTTACTTAATTAAAAAAAAAATCAATTTATTGTCCCATCAAAATATTTAAGAATAAATAAATTTCCATGTTCTATTCTATCTTAGCAGGAAGTGACCTTAAAAAAGAGACGGCAGAACAGTTTTCAGATTTGTTCAGGTGTCCGTACAACATGGTAATGTACAGATATCAAATATCAAAAAAATGTTATCACAAACTTTGATTTTATTTTATAGTCCATAGGTTTTTTGAAAGGAAGTGACAGTAATTTATGCTGAATCAACAAAAGGAGGATGTGGATACAATTATATGGATCAGAATGCACTTATATCTCAAGTGTCCGTACAACAATATTTCAGATGTCGGTACAACATGGTGGTGTTATGTTTTTTTTTGTCATTTGCACCTTAACTGAGAACTTTCTCTGGAAAAAAAGTGCCATTATATTTTTCTGTAGTATTTTTGCAGACAATATAGAAACATTTCAAATGACTTCTATACAACTCACAGACTTCTATATTTTTCTGTGTCTGTACAAGAAAAAAACAAGAGCCCCAGGGGGCACGACGCTCACCTGATGTGGATCAATTCATATCTGGTGCATGTTCTCTCTAGCACCACCAGGAGATATGTTAGAAATTGAAACAACTAGGAGAATGTACATATGAGATGATGTTAGAAATTAACATAATTCCCCCCCCCCCCCCCACCCCCATGGTCTACTTTGGATCCCCTACCCCTAAGCATGATTCCTAACAAGTTTGGTTGAATTCCGATCATGTGTTTTGGAGAAGATCAGAATGTACATTTCGCCTGGCAGCGCCCCCCCCCCCCCCTTCCAGTATGTTACCCCCACAGGGCCCCTATAGGGCCACTCAGAGAAATTTCATGAACAACATTCATTCTTCATCTATAAAGGTATCTCCATACACAATACCAAGTCTGAGCTTTGCCTGGTTCTGGAGAAGAAGATGTTTGAAATTTACATAGCTTTTACAATTGGGGGCCTTCCCCCTGGGCCCCCCTGGGGGCCACATGTCCCATTTTTGCAACTTTGGGTCCCCTACCCCTAAGGATGATTCCTACCAAGTTTGGTTGAATTCCGATAATGTGTTTTGGAGAAGAAGATCAGAATCTACATTTTGGCTGGCAGCGCCCCCACCCCCCCATCCTGTATGCTACCCCCACAGGGCCCCTATAGGGCCACTCAGATAAATTTCATGAACAACATTCATTCTTCATCTATAGAGGTATCTCCATACACAATACCAAGTCTGAGCTATGCCTGGTTCTGGAGAAGAAGATGTTTGAAATTTACATAGCTTTTACAATTGGGGGCCCTCCCCCTGGGTCCCCCTGGGGGCCACATGTACCATTTTAGCAACTTTGGGTCCCCTACCCCTAAGGATGATTCCTACCAAGTTTGGTTGAATTCCGATCATGTGTTTTGGAGAAGAAGATCAGAATGTACATTTTGCCTGGCAGCGCCCCCCCCCCCCCCTCCAGTATGTTACCCCCACAGGGCCCCTATAGGGCCACTCAGATAAATTTCATGAACAACATTCATTCTTCATCTATAGAGGTATCTCCATACACAATACCAAGTCTGAGCTTTGCCTGGTTCTGGAGAAGAAGATGTTTGAAATTTACATAGCTTTTACAATAGGGGCCTTCCCCCTGGGCCCCCCTGGGGGCCACATGTACCATTTTAGCAACTTTGGGTCCCCAACCACTAAGGATGATTCCTACCAAGTTTGGTTGAATTCCGATCATGTGTTTTGGAGAAGAAGATCAGAATGTACATTTTGCCTGGCAGCGCCCCCCCTCCAGTATGTTACCCCCACAGGGCCCCTATAGGGCCACTGAGATAAATTTCATGAACAACATTCATTCTTCATCTATAGAGGTATCTCCATACACAATATCAAGTCTGAGCTATGCCTGGTTCTGGAGAAGAAGATGTTTGAAATTTACATAGCTTTTACAATTGGGGGCCCTCCCCCTGGGCCCCCCTGGGGGCCACATGTACCATTTTAGCAACTTTGGGTCCCCTACCCCTAAGGATGATTCCTACCAAGTTTGGTTGAATTCCGATCATGGGTTTTGGAGAAGAAGATGAAAATGTAAAAAGCCGCACGACGCACGACGCACGACGGACGACGGACAAATTTCCATCGCAATAGCTCACTCGAGCCTTAGGCTCAGGTGAGCTAAAAAGAATAGGAAAGACGTAAATTAGAAGGAAGAGAATTAGTAAAACTAATTTGGCAAGTTATGAAATTCATACATATACATTTGTAAATAATATGGCATTTGAATATACTGTATACTGTATGATGAAGGCATAATTTACATAATAGTACAGTAATTCAATTATCAATTATCAGATTTTGATGAAATATTCAGCATTTTGCTCGATGAAATTGTTACTATATTGACTTAGATATAATTATTTTCAGACTAGTACCCCTTTTACAAATTAGTAAATCGAATACTCTAACTGACACAGTACACTAACTTTGATCCTTTACACCCAACTGTCTGACCAACAATGCTCAAACTACATGTTAACAAACAGGTGTAGCCACCAAATATTTACATACATTTGTTACATATTTCAAAGGCTGTAAATCAAAAAGTTGATGCAACGACATTTTCATGACATTAGCCCCTTTTCATACCAAAACATGTTAAAGGCGAAGTCCACCCTACATATTTGTATGTTTCAATGAAAAGAGAATAATCTTAACAGCATTAAAAAAAGGGTTCAAAATTGGTCAAGAAAAAGGAAATTACAGTCACTTTTATTTTCTTGTAAATCACTTTTCTCCCTGAAAATTGGCAACATTTGATGACGTCATATGCATCCATATCATTGTACATACAATTTCATATTTTCTTAATTTTCTCATAAGTAGTATATTCTTTACCTTTGGACAACTTTGTTGAGGAAAATGGCTTTCTACATGACATATATTGACCAAAGGTGTCAAAACCACATTGACTTCAGAGAAAAAGTGAAATTTTGTGTACAATATGAATTGAGAGCAGATCGTATACAATGTCATCAAGTGTTGCCAATTTGCAGAATGTTAAGTGATTTACTAGAAAATAAAAACTATAATTTCCTTATTTCTTAACCAATTTTGATGATTCCTTTTTAACGTGCTGTTCAAATTATTCTCTTTACATTGATATAGACAAATATGAAGGATGGACTTCCCTTTAAGGCATTGAACAAGAACATTCTAAGTGAACTTAACCCCTGATTCACACTTGCGATTGTTCGCACGATTGAAAAGTCTCGATTCATCTCTATCATCGTACATGTATCGTACAATCGTACAATTGATTTCCAGAAATTGAGGGAAATCGTAAATAAATCGAAGATATATCGTATCTGAACGAGGATTGATTGTAACAATCATCACCAATCGTGGGTTATTTATTAACATGTTAAAAAAATTGCCACGATCCAACTATCGTCGATCCTATCGTATGCATATCATAACCCTTTCGTAGGAAACTAAGACTTATCGTAAAACATCATAGAAAGAATAACATGCGATATATTTTTATCTACAACGTTTTACGATAAGTCTTCGTTTCCTTCGAAAGGGTTACGATATACATACGATAGGATCGACGATAGTCTAATCGTGGCAAATTTTTTGACATGTCAAAAAATAACCCTCGATAGGTGATGATGCATTCAATGTTACGATCAATCCTCAATAAGTCACGATATATTTTCGATTTATTTACGATTTTCCTCAATTTCTGGAAATAGATTGTACGATTGTACGATAGAACTACGATGATCGAGATGATCGAGACCTCCCAATCGTGCGAGCAATCGCAAGTGTAAATCTCGGGTGAGGGTAATAATAAGCAAATAATCAACGTTGGTGAATGTGATGGGCTGAACTATCGCTTACGAGGCGATCTGGATGAGCTATCTTTCCGAAGCGAAGCTGAGGAAAGATAGCGTATACATCCAGATCGCAGAGGAAGCGATAGTTCATCTCATCACATGAAACAAAAAGTTGATTATTTGCTTTATTTTCCACATCTGAAAGATGTTATATATCTAGAAAAAAAAAGTGAATGATCTGCTCATGCTCAGATTGCATGATCTAAGTTTACTTTCAAGGTAGATCCAATGTCTTATTAACTTCCAAGGAAATTCAACAATAACAAACACAGTAACTCAAGCGAATCCATTCAACAACAACAGCTGTTGATGTAGAATCCAAATTCCAACGATGTATATTCAAATTTCGAGTGACCCATTTAACAACAAAAACACCTGTTAAATGTTAATTCCAAATTCCAAGGGAATCTATTTAACAACAAATGATGTGGTATTTGATACCCAGGGATACCAATTGATAAATCACCATTTAAATTACATGGTGATTTACCATTTGGTACCTTTGGGTTCCAAATACCACATCAAATGTTAAAGTTATAACAATGACAAACACAAAAAGGTTGTTTCACCATAACTATCAGATCGCAGAGGAAGCGATAGTCAAAAAATATCACCACAGTGCAACGAACTTTTTTCTTCTTGTGACCTGATAGGAAAACTATACTTTATCATGTGATCACTTCTTGACCAATCATATAATAGAATTCTGACATGTGGAAGATAATACGTAATAATACAATACCCCATACCCCCTGATTAATAGAAAGTCCGAACGAATTTAGCCCCATGTTTCATTGCCTATCGAGGCACTATCGTAACCTATTGAGGTGCTATCTTAGACTATCGAGGCGATATCGTAGACTATCGAGGGACTATTGTAAATTATCGCGGCGATATCGTAGACGAATGAGGTGCCATCGTAGACTATCGAGGCGATATCGTAGAACATTGAGGTGCTATCGTAGATAATTATTGATGTTCTATCGTAGAATATTGTTGACAGTTGAGGCGCTGTCGTAGATTGCCGAGACGTTATCGTAGACTATCAAGTCGCTGTTGTAGATTATCGTAGATCTATGGTAGCTATCGTCCATATATTTTGGTACGATAGCTACAATTTATTACGATAGTGTACGAAATCTCTCGATTGATATGCGATCGCGAATCGTGGCTCTCATTGCAAGTGTGAATCAGGGGTGACCAATGGGAGCATTGGAAAGTATCTTTTAAAGGTTTGACATACATATACATGTACATGTTTAATGTTACACCCATTAAAACTAAATTGAGAAAACTTCATAAAATTGGAATCAAACAATGTCAAACTCTTGTAATAAAACAAACTTCAGTTTTTCAGTTTTTGAACATCACTTCTTAAACTCAAGCTTCCTTCAGCTCCCTGAATATGAATGCACGCAACTCACGAACTGAGGCAAAGCCAAGATTCGCTCCTGGCACATTGTAGATGGCACACTGCAAGAAATCCCATACAGCAATGCATGTCGCTTGATATTCTACATCAAATACGTAGATTAGCTTAAAGCAGTAGTCTACAGCTTTGGTTAGGGTGCTGAATTCGATTGCCCGTCGCTCCACCATGACAAAGATTTGAAGAGGCTTCATTCTACATCCAAGAATAAGAATGAATGGCTGTGGCATGTCAAGCCTGCTGGCATAGAATTCCACGTCTGTTCCTTCCTGCACCAAATAAGAAACAAAATATTGGAAAGGATATTGGGTCAGATAATATACACGCACGCACATGCACTTACACCGGGTCACACGCACGCACACTCACAATCAAACGCACAAATATGACACACACTTTTTTGTTTTGTATCCCTCTTATTTTTCTATTAGGGATTAGGGTTAGGATTAGGATTAGGGTTAGGATAAGGGTTAGGATTAGGATTAGGGTTAGGGTTAGGATTAGGGTTAGGATTAGGGTTAGGATTAGGGTTAGGATTAGGATTAGCGTTAGAATTAGGTTTAGGGTTATGTCGCCCTCTATAGTTTTGCGGGGTATTCTATAGTTGTTCCATTTATTGAAAAGAAAATGATTGCTATAAATAATAACCCTATTGCCACATCACCCCATCCCCTTCCCACACCACATCCCACCTCCTCCCCCCTTCCTCCCCCTGCCCCCCCCCCATCCCCACCCCCCGCACCTACCACCAGTTCCTGTACACAATTCCGAATACAGAATTATTTTTAACGTTGCATTGAGAATTTGATTTGGCAACATTAATTTTGTCCTCGGGCGACTCAATCAATTCTTTATTTAATTAAGAGCGGCATATTGGATAGTCCGGGAAAGACTATAGATTTATCATTTTTAAAATTCTGATATTATATTCTATCTATAGTCTGGGAATAAAACGCCTACGTAGGGTGGGACTAATTGTTTTGGGAAATAAAATATCATTTTTCAACTCACTCAGAAATGCACAAATATTGGGACCCACCTGCGTTTTACAAGTAGGATATGTATTTTCCTTTGAACTAAATGTTTTATCAATTCGATGTTTGAAAATGCGAAAAAATAACGAAGTTTCACCAGGGTGTGAGCGCAGGTAAAAAAAAAAAATCTGAAAAAATCTGAACTGAATTATGTGCGCGAAGCGCACATCACAGGCGCGAAGTCGTTTAGGCCAGGGTCCTGGAAGCTCAGGGGTTCTAGATGCTATCTGGTGCAACTTAGGCTTATTTTGGAGACTAATTCCATAAATTTCAACTAATGTTTTAAAGAGTAGATACAAGTGGCGTGGATTTTTTACCGACATACCAGTTACCGCCGAGACCATCGGTAACCGGTAAGGAATTTTACAAAAAATTTACCGAAAATTAAAAAAAAAAAGGGGGGAGAGTGCACACGTATGCTCATTCCCATACTGAGTGTGTAGCAAATTTCAAACAGGACAACAAAAAAGTAACCTAAAATTTCACCAAATTGTATTACTTAAATTATCTGTAAATACATTCATAATAAAAAGAAGAGATTTAGATTTGCTCACATGGAAGAATTATTCATATTTTTTCTCTAAAAATATGAAAAAATACAACTTTAATCTCAAAATTTTAGACTGTTGCAACAGTTTCGGCGTACATACACTGGGAAGAGCGTGTATAGTCCAGAAATTTCCGCGGATTGCGATCGCTGTGGGATCGATGTAAGTGGTCATATACTATGACCACTTACTGTGTAGGTGTGGGAGAGTGTAGGCATGTTACAATATGTGCATTAGTGCTGTGTGGAATTCTGCCATGTTGACTGTTTGAGCATTGCGGGCTGTGTTTAGAAGGCCCTTAGAAAATGCTGGATTGTGATTGCCTGATTAATTTTTTTTTATTGATTTTTTTTTTTTTTGTGGAGATGAAATTACAATCTTTCTTTTCATATATGACATGCTTTTTATGGATTTCCACAACATGGATTAATTGCTATTTTAATTTTATAGTTAGATTTAGCTTATTTTTTTTACCTGATCCCATTCATAGAATATCAAGAAATCCTACAGTATTGATTTTAGATATGTTTTCTTGTGTTCTGTGAAGTTTGATCGAAAAATAATGGTTAGAAATATGTTTTTTTGTTTAAGGAAGTTTACTTGTTTTGTTGAATTTCTACTGTAGTTCATAGTTTTGAAGAGATCATTTGGTGCAGTTATTAAGATATCAATTAATTAGCCTGGTAATTATAATTATCTGTCTATATATTTGTTTACATATGTTTTTATAAATGTTTCAGGCAATACTAATTATTAGCATGAAATGTTCACACATGATTATTTGATTTGGGTCGTGTTCTATATATTGGTTACAATTTCAAATAATTAATTACTTTACTAATTAATTAGTTAATTATATTTTTTTTGCTGAAATAGTCTATTGGTGTAAGGATTAATAGTTGCATTATTGCTAAAAATTTCATGCAAAAATCTTCTTTTAAACAAAAGTTATGTGTATTTTTCTATTTTCAATGGCACTTTGGTCACATTTTTTGAGATCACAGATTTTGTCTTTAGAAATAAAGAAAAACAAAAGAATTAATTTTATGATTTTGCGGAATTAAAATTGGCATAACTTTTTTTATTACTGGGGGTATATGGGTGATTGAGGTATCAAATGAAAGGTCTCAATGAGTTCTATCTCCTGAGATAAATATTTCATTTCATTTCTGTGGTTTATTTTTTTTGTAACATACCTAGAGAGTGTAGTGAATTTATTCATTTTTTTTTTAATAATAAGACGGGGAGGTGTGTAGTATTCCTGAAGCTTACTACAGTTTGCTTCAGGATTATTACACACCTCCCTGTCTTAAAATTAAAAAAAAAATACTATACTCTCCCCCGTTTTGTAAAAAAAGAAAAAAAAAAAAACATTTTTTTTTTTTTTTTTTTTTTGAAAAATAGGAAATGGTCAATTGATAAATTTTATAAAAAATCGGAATTCCGATAAAAATCAGAGATTTCACACCCCTGTTTCACGAAGACTTTTTCGTCGAAATCGCGACCCATTTGTTTACCAAAAACTACCCGGAAGCGCTGGCAGCGTGATCGCTACCTCGCCGTCGCACTTCCGCGATTTGCACCGGCCAGTACGAAGTCCGCGGTAGCGATCACGCTGCTGGTGCTTCCGGGTAGTTTTTGGTAAACAAATGGGTCGCGATTTCGACGAAAAAGTCTTCGTGAAACTTCGTTATTTTTTCGCATTTTCAAACATCGAATTCATAAAACATTTAGTTCAACGGAAAATACATATCCTAGTCTACTTGTAAAACGCAGGTGGGTCCCAATATTTTATTTCCCAAAACAATTAGTCCCACCCTACGTAGGCGTTTTATTCCCAGACTATAGATAGAATATAATATCAGAATTTTAAAAATGATAAATCTATAGTCTTTCCCGGACTAATATTGGAATCAAAGTACAGACAGGAAATTCAAAGTTTGGGCCTTTTTCTCAAATATTAAGTGATTCACATGTTGATGAGGAGATTCACACGTTTTTTTTAGAGTAAAGTCTAAAGAAGACATCATCGGTATGTATAAAAATATTATTTTAGGGGGAATTTTTGTCCCGACTTGCATCGAGTCGGGCCACCGCTCCGCCTCGGGACATTTTCACCTCTTGTTTAACTACTAGCCAGCTAGCTAGACTCTCAGACTTAGTATAGACATTATGTTTAGTTTACAGCATTTCTCCACTATCTTGTGATAAATTATATCATAAAAAAAATAATTTCCGAACATGCATATCACAGAAAATTCATTCAAGCCATGCTAAACCTCTCAACACACGCAGCACGTCAGGGAATCTGTGGGAATCTTTCCATCACTCACACGCCCTATTGCTGGCTACGTAACTACCAGTACCACTGTGCCTCGCACCGTTTGATGGTCTGCGAGGCGCCCGATCAATTTTGACCCGAAAATTATGATAACAAAATACAAATAGTCTACAAATATTTTTTTTACATTTTTTGCTATAGGCTAGCAGCTTCAAGTTGATTACTATAAAAATTATGAAACTTACCAGCAAACGTTTCAATCAACCCCGCGAATCCCCATTCAGTCATGAGCTCCGGGAGTTTGTCGTCAGCCATTGTGAAATTTTTGACGGTCGGCGACGTATACTGCGCATGCGTATTTGACTGGCACGTGACACATGACGTAATTCTTAAACAATGTTGTTCTCCATTTCGCGCCAATTCGTGCCATTTACTTTTACACATCCTTTACATTTTGAACAGTGCCTGTTTAAGCAAAATGTGTTTATTTTGAACAACGTTTTTCACATTTTGTGCAGCTGTTGATCAAAGTATTAAACAACGGCGACTGAACAGCGATATTTTAAACAGTGTTTTCTCTGTGTAGTGGGACAGAGACATCAGCAGGACCATGTTCTGTATGAAGTGAAGAAGCAGCATGGGGCTGGTCTGGTGGACGAGTGTGATGGACGCTATCAGGCAAGATGGAACTCTCATGTAGGTTGCTAACGAATAGACTGCTGGCCAGATGTGGGCGTACATTCAACGTGGCAGTCGACGAGGTCACGTGACCTGGATACTGCAGCAGTTCAATGGCCACACAACATGTGGTGTATAAGGACGGACTAACTTGCGCAGCTGAGGACCTTCTATCGCTGTCGTCGTTTGGTGGGTATAGAGGCGCAATGATCCCTCTATAGCTAGCTACGCAGCCGCTACTCGTGCAGTGAACCCCAAATCATCAACAATAACCTCAAAACCGAAATAATCAGCTGCAGATTCTGTGATCATACTAATTCGTGATCCACTCCTCACTTCAACAGAAATTTGCATATTCCCTACTGTACGAGCAAAAAACACGGCTTTGTCATGACCAGCCTGCTCGCAGAATTGCGCAAATTCGATTGCGATGACCTGCTAGCCGGACGCGTCTTTTTTTTTTGTTACCAAGCAGGGTCGGGAAACGGTTCCGATTGGTCTTCAAGAAAGCACGGTCGCCGGTGGGGGGAAAAAGTCCCTGGCCTGCAAGCACGTACGCATATTATGATCGTATGTGTTCAACGTGCAGGCGCCTAGCCTACGTTTTTGCACTGAATTTATTATCGATCTAAGTTAGATCTTAATAATTTTATAAGAGTTAGAATTGCCTCCACGTATCCCTCAAAATGCTGGCCTAATAATAGACGTGTGTTAGACCCAACTTCAAAATGGAATCGGAATGTGATGGTGTGATATCATCAAATTTGCAGGTCTAGCCAAGACTCTAACTACTCTAGATCTACTCTAACTAGACCAATTTTGTTACAATTTTCAATTTCAGTTAAGTTTAGATTAAGTGAATGTTATTTTAAGGTCAATGAGCATGATGAGTTAGACCTAGATCTAATCAGTACTAGTAAATGATTGATGATGGGGTAGATCTATGTAGATGATTTTAGATCTACCTACAATAACTAGTTACGCACTTTTTTTTCATCAGCTAAAAGGTCACCAAAATAATTTGTTTTCTTGGTACTTGAACGTTCGGAACGTTAGTAGTAGTCTGCTTCTTTCAGTCCTGAAGTTAGTTCTTCTAACTCAGGGCAATGTGCGTTACAGGAGCAGGGTGCAAGTGCTAATTACAGTGTGCATGCAAGGAAATTTAATTTCTAACGTGAACAGTAAGACTCTAACGTTGTTAGACCTAGCCTAGAGTCTGTGTCTTGATTCTGCATATTGTTGTAAAGTTCATTTGTGGAGAACATTACGATGGGCAATTGTCAATATACGCATAGCCTAGGCCTAGACCTATTTTCAGAGTAATGCCAACTACAACTGCAGTGTCAATTTTGGTCGGAAAAGGAGGGTGTCCTCAAAAGAGCTAATTACTAAATTAGATCTACGCACATGCAATATATTAATGCAAAACTTGATTTTGAAATTGACTGCTCAATCCAATTTTTTACGTGTCACATTGCATAGGTGGGGTGAATATGTTGAGAATTAAACAATACATACATGAACGTAGACTAGGCGCCTACACGTTGAACGTTTTTTCACCCACCGACCGTGCTTTCATGAAGACCAATCGTAACCGTTTCCCGACCCTGCGTCATGAATATTCATGAAAAAATACGAAATCTGCCTAGGCTTGGTTACAAAAAAAAAAGACGCTAGCCGGACACCAGCTCTTCGGCATAGGCGCCCCGGCTGCCGCGGCGGCCAGCGCGGCCTTGGCCATGGTTTCACCCCGGAGTGTCTTATCACACATTGGCTGTGTGTATGTATGGGACCAACACAAACCGTTTTAAAGGGAGCGACTAGTCGCAATCTATTGGCGGTTTTACAGTTGGCTGCTCCTTTCTCTGGATCAAAGTTCAAAGCGACTTCAATTTAATATCGCGCGCAGCTAATAAAAGTTCGCACATTGACCCAAATTTGAGTAAACAAGATCTCGCGTTCTTTATTCCAGTATTTGAATCTCATTGGTCGGTTAACTATGTAGGGATTCAAGTTAACGATCACGCGAGGAATTCGGCAATAATATTCCTTCGGTAGCGCACGATTGGACCTGATTGTATCCGAATTTCCCCGAGTCAGGCCAACTGGTCAGGCCCATGGATTACGAATTGCCACTCCCTTTAACAACCTCTCGTCTGACACCGATTTAGCACGGCACGCCCAGCCCCTATATTGAGGGCTAATTCTCTTTAAAGGGCTTAACTCGATTAGGGTGAATCAGACCTAGCTGCCACCACGCCATGGGTTAGTTAAGTACCATAGGGTTAGTTGAATAAAGGAAAATACCGGACGACTTTGAGGTATGATCTGTGATGGAGTTTATTACCATGCATGGCCAAGAGGGCGACGCCAGGTGGCGCTATTCACTTCACATTTGTAGAATCATGTTTGGTTTTTGTTTTTGTTTTTGTTTTTGTTTTTGTTTTTTTTTTTTTTTTTTTTTTTTTTTTTTTAATGTTTTGTTTTCTTTGTTTGCTTTTTTTATGTACTCATTACGGACAGGCAAACCGGAACTGGATGCATGAATGGGTGTTGATAGTTTGGGGGAGGGAGGGGGGGGGGGGGGGGGGGGGGTGCGAGAAGTTGGAGTGAGAATGAGTGAGTTGTGAGTGGTAGGAGAATGGGGAGGGGGAGGGGAATGAGATGAGTGTCTAAGGGTGGGTTCGGGTGGGCTATGTATATCTTCCTCTAATTTTTTTTTTTTTTATCTTATAAAGAATCGTTCAAGAAATGATGTATAATTTGAAATTTTTTTTCTAAATGCATGTTCAATGATCGATATATAGTATTTTTTTTTTTTTTTTTTCTCTCTAAAAAAGAGTCTTTGGTCTGTTATTCCGTGTATTTTGGAGGACCTTATATTGTTTAAAAGTATAATTGGTATTTGTAAACTTTGTTTAGTCCTTCTGTCTGAATATTATATAATATGATTAAATGTGATATTAATGTATCTTTTTCAAGACGATTACTTGAAACAAACAGTTCTTTTTATTACTACATGTATGAAGTATTACATGATAGAAAATAGTTATATCTATGTCTAACGGTTGATGCATTGTATTTTTTTTCCTTTCATCGAAAAATAATTGTTTAATCATGTATAATTTCAGAGAATTCTATATATGTATTTCATTAAGTTTCCTTGTATATGCAAATTATTTTATATGTTACTTATGATTGTTTCTTGAAATGTAATTGACCTTGAGAGGAAGCAATAAATATCATTCAAAACAAAAAAAAAAAAAAAAAAAAAAAAAAAAAATCATATCACAATAACAACATACTGGCGCAAACTTTATCGATTCGCATTTTTTATAATTACATGTTGTATTCGATATACACCTTAATTATAGTTATTTACTTACATTTGCGTCATTTGCGTTCTCTGTGATAACTCCTTGATCATACTGTCCTTTGTTCATTCCAAAAACTTTATCAGACTTTATAAACCATTACCATTTTGAGCCTATAACCAATAAGCTGTGCTTTTACTTTAGGCTCCTTCATAATCATGGGGCGCAAATGACCAGATGCCTAGGACTTACTCTAAACAAGGAAAGTTATTAACCTTTGACTGATCTTTATTTCTTTAGGCACGTCAGGTCGGCGTTATAGACGGACACAAGGTACTTGGAACCTTTTCAACTGACACAGATCGTCGATACTGCAATGATGATAGAAACAGACGATTCTTCCTAAAACCAGACGACGGGCTGAACTTCGACTGCACGAGGGGCTTCGAGGGTTACGTTTCTCGTGTTTATAGGGGCGAGGATGCAGTCATTTTACTCGACGACGTTTTGAAGTGGATGCGTGATCACCGGCAGTTGCTGATAGACAGAGGAGTCTTGGATACAAAGCGATCAAAGTAAGAATATAGTACAATGTAGTTCTTTTGTAACGCAATAAAGCTATATATACAAAGTTGTTATCCATGCGCTTTTCCCATCGACAGTCTGTTTTCATAATGATGTGGCTATGATATTTTAGGGGTCACAACCTTTTTACTTCTTCGGATAAGTGCCTCTTTTCAAATCTGATAATAGCCTAATTATTTCTCATTTTAGTACCCTTTCCCTTTCTGATAAGTGACTTTTTTTCTTTTTCTGATTGGTGTCTCTTT
Source organism: Heliocidaris erythrogramma (assembly GCA_025617745.1). NCBI lineage: Eukaryota > Metazoa > Echinodermata > Echinoidea > Camarodonta > Echinometridae > Heliocidaris > Heliocidaris erythrogramma. Next base: position 26,898,091 of record CM046862.1, on the reverse strand, counting down.
TCAAATCTTATAATACCCTCCTTATTTCTCTAACTAGTGCCCTTTTCTCCTTCTGGTAAGTGCAATTTCACTTCGGATAGGCGCCCTTTTTTTCTTTCTAATAAGTGCCAATGTTCCCCTTCAGAAAAATGCCCCCTCTTTAGGTCTGATAAGTGCCCATTTTACTATTTAACATGTGCCCTTTTCCTCTCTGATAAGTGCCCCTTTTCACCTCTGATTTTCACAATATCTCCCACTGTTTCTCACAAAAATAGCCCTATCTAGCTTCAAAGAATCGGTGCGGTTTTATTTAGTAACAGATAACCATTATTACTACAACTACAATGTAAGGTAGTGTTGCTGGAAGCAAGAGAGATACAATGCCCCCTCACCCCCCCCCCCCCCCCCCCAACCAGCAAAGGATTTCTCATTCCGCTCTCAATTGCCCACAATTGACACCAGGTAAGGACAATAGTCTCTGAAAATTTCCCCAATACTCGCTCGCTACGTTCGCTCGATCTTATAGTATATAATGAAATCGAACAGATCGCATAAAGTATGTTGATATCGATGTAGTACTAAATAAAAACGACAGGGGTTAATATACGAATTAACAGATTATTCGACATACCTCCAAAATTAATACGATGTTGTCATTTTCATTATGTCGCTCTAAATTATGCTCAACCCAAGGACTTTAGTATTAGGAAAAAGTCTGAACTTTTTTGCTCGCTCGCACATGAATCATTTGACCATTACACACCATTGCTAATAGACCGCTTCCGTAATGTATGCAAAATTAATACATGCAAAATTAATACATGCAAAATTAATACATGCAAAATTAATACATACCTTTCAAACAAAGGTTGTTCTTGACAACCTGGAAGCTTGCCGGACATAGCAACAAATAATGTATGCACACTGGATTCCAAGCATGAGGCTCATTTATAAACAGCAGGTTAATGGAATAGCTCGTCACTAGGTGGTCAGAGAATTATGTGCATGAATTTGCAGAAGCGGTCTATTGAGGAAACTCTGAAAGCAATGTCCAGAACCACAGTTGAAATGAAGAAGATGATGATTGATAATTGATTAGACTGTATGACGCCTCTTCTTAAAGTGCTGCTCATGGGCCGCTTGCGGCCCGCGAGACGATTCATGCGGCCCGCCAAAATAATCTAGTAAGAAAAAAAAAAACTTTTTGGTAATACATGTATGTTGATACATCATGCTAACTATTGGTAGGAATGAAAGTATCAAATTTAACCGTTCCCTCAACTGTCACCTTTATATTTGTTTCTTTAATCAAACGAAAAAAATAAGGATAATAATTATATGATATAAAACTGGAGGGGTATTATAAAATCGTTCCACCTTCCTTAAATGAGCCATTCGGTTACGTATATATTAACGTATGAGGCGGCCGGGGTACTGGGCTACAACCCTCTCCCCCGAGAATATCAAAATTATCCGGTATTCGGGCACCCGCCACTTCATTTTCGGGCAGTGAAATGGTCTTTTTGTAATTTTTATACATGTATCTTACTGGCGTAGACAGGGGGCACCGGGGGGCCATCCCCCCCCCCCCCCCCATTCAGCCACTAAAAAAATAAAAAATAAAAAAAAATAAATAGGGGCTACAAGCCGTTATCTGGTTCTCAAAATTTGCTAAAAACGTCAAAGTTTTGGCGCTTCGCGCGCGTAGGGGGGGGGGGGGGAATAACTCTTCTCTCCCTGCACCCACTCCTGTTACCATGGGTGTCGATCCCGGGGGATGGGTGTATATATCAACAAAAAAAATTGAGGTGGGGGGATGGCCTGTATTATCACCCCCCCCCCCCCAATCATGCCAATTTTTGGCTAAAATAAATAAGAATTATGATACGTTAACTTAAAACTAATAATTATCCTAATAACTACTGATGTTTGATCTTGAAATACCATCACAATCTTTAATGACTAGAAGTAAGGAAATAAAAAATGCCATCATTTCAATGCGAAAATATCGAAGAAAATTGTTATTCTCAATTAAGGGGTCCCTTCATTGGCGTAGATACGTGCATTCCTTCTTTTCATTAAAAACCATTTTGGGATGCTTAAAAATGCAAGTTTTATAGACAGGTTTTTGAAAAATTCCCTGATCCCCGCTCGGTCTCTTCGCTCAGTGGTGTATCTAGGGGGGCAGGGAGGCAGGGAGGCACGTGCCCCGGGCAGCACTTGGAGGGGGCGCAAAAAACGCAAAGGAGAGAAAGAAAAATAGGGGGAAATGAAGAAAAATCATAATCTTTACGGATCACGCGCCCCCAAATCCGCAGGGTAAATGCACTAGAAATCTAGATTTTGAAGGTTTGAAATGCGAACATTTTCCAAAGCTCGGTCGCTTTGCTCCCTCGCATAATTTCACGTATTTTCTTTCAGGATCTCGTAATTTCGCTCCCCCAGTATATAGTTCTTAAATAGCATAAAGGGTTCCAAAAGTTTGAAAAAATAAAGATGTAATTGCTTTGCTCGCTATATCATATAAGTTTCTTGACTCCTGCTAAATATTGCGCTCCCAATATAGGATAAAGTGTATAAAACAGCATTTGCAAAGGTTCAACTTTTGAAAGAAATCTCAACTTCAGGTCACCTTGTTGAAATTGTCGACTCTTTCTCAAGCCTATAGGGTTTTCGTTAGTTCTGCTCCCGATTGTAGAAGTGAGTGAATAGAAAACCGTTTGTCAATGTATAAAATTCAAGCTTCTCTACCGCTCAACTGCGGTGGTCAAATGCAAAATTTCCCGGGGAAAATGCACAAGAAAATGCACCTACCCCTGTTACATACAGTGCAGTTAATGCGTCCAAATAACTGAAAAGCAGCCAGGACGTCGACCTAATTTTCCGCCTTTAAAAAAGTGTTCTCTCAAATTCGCTGTAAAACGTAAGAGCTTTCGCGCTTCGCGCGGTAGGGGGGGGGGGGGAATCCCCCTCCCTGCACCCACCCCTGGGTAGCACGCTTTGCGTGCTTATCACCAATTTCGCGCTCTTCGCGTGCCCCACAACCGCCCCCTGAAATGAAATCCTGGCGATGCGGTTGGATCCTTCACGTCTCCCCCCCCCCCCCCCCCCATTGAAAAATCCTGGCTACACCTGTGATCTTATCTAAATTAGCACATTTTGATGACGAAATTATATTTTCAAAATTCTAAAGTGTCAATTTTTTTGCTCGCAAGTTTCGCTCGCTCGCTGAATTGAAAATCCAGAAAAAATACACAATTTATTTGGGCAAGGACGTGAGTCCATATGCAGTACTACTTTTTATATGCATGTGAAATACTCAGTGGCCCACGACGAAATTTAGGAATATTTCTGGCCCGCCTGACCAAATAATTAAGAACCCAGGCTGTAGGATAATAGTAATGTCACAAAAATAAAGCTGTTGGCTCCCAAAGATCGTAACAATTGGGGAGACAGTCATGTAGAATGGTTCACTCGACCTGTCATTTGACAAATCACAATGACTTATTATTTTGTTTTTTTACTAGACTGAATGTGGATTTTATTGGTCGTCGTGGCTTACTAGGACGTCTCCTGGAGGCAAGGTCAAATAAATACCATAACATTAAGCTCATGGTGACCCTCTACAAAGGAACCTACTACATCTCAGAAACTAATGGTTATTTGAGCAGCAGTAGAAGACAGGACTCAGATCCTTCAAAAATGTCAAAGATCTTTCGCCGATATATCCGGAGCAGTGAGTGTAGTAAAGCAGTTAAACCCGTTGACTAATGAATTCTTTAACTCCCATAGGCTTAAAACAGGAATCACTTGGTTCCCGTAGTCTTTGGGTTAACTTTCACTGTGATGATTGATGAGATTAACCAGATTGAAATCAAATAACGATTTTGCATCTTGTGAAAAATCACATAAGCATTTATAAGTAAGACCCATAATCTGGGTAGTATTTGATTGTGGAAGGCCTAGTGAATTGACACTGCAATATCAATAGAACATTTATTTTTATATTTACAGTCAAATTACAATGGAACATTTTTAACGCAAGACAATGATTTGAGCAGATTTGATTTCTTTATTGTTTTAAGTTTTGAAGGTTATTGATGATTTTGGAAATATGCTATGTAATGTTTTCCTGATATATTTAACATGTATGTTAAAGCAGACATGTATCACCATGTCCATTATAATTATATCGAGGTCAAAGGTGATAGGTCACTTGTACAGGCATGATCAAATAAGATCATCCTCAAAAGTTAGAATTAAGAATACGTTTTTCTTCCTCATACATGTATGATGTCATCATGCATGGTCAAACTGATGAGTATGATTCACAGCATTTATATGGCGCCATATTTCTGCTAAAAACGTTCAAAGACTCTGACTCCTTCCGTAAAATTAGGAGTTGCGCATCTGCTATAACAAGGTAAGTTTTGAGTTATGAATTACATGATTCGTATTGTTTCAGAGGACGGATGCACCCCGGACCCCCCTACTCCCCTGAACGACAATGAATCCTTCTATGCAATGATGAGCGCCAATTGCGGGGAACATCGCCTCCTCTTCAGCTTTGAGGTGCATGCTGAAAAAAAAGATCCGGCGACATCCCCTCCAGGGAACTACGTGAACGTGCGAACGATTAATTGTCAGCAACATGTGGATCCGTAAGTTATTTTGATGAACGTTATCAGTCGCATTCTCTGCAAAAGGAAGAAAAGAAAATGGAGGCCGAAAAGACTCGAAAAGAGCCATGAGCCGACAAGCTGACAACTAAGAGGCTCATTCGAGAAGTTTACACGTTAAATTAATTTTAGGGCCTAAAATTCCGAACATATCAAGGAGCATGCTGTTAGTGATGATCGATTCAGAAATACTTGTCAGGACAACCGGCGGCTCTTTTCGGCTCTTTGTGGTCCTTTTCGGCTCTTCTTCAGCTTTTAGTGCGACCCTTCCCAGTGATGTTTCCCATTGATATAGACGTCAGGGTGTCTTTCCACTTTGGGAATCTGGGAGGGGGTGGGGGTAAGTACTGCTCCCATGCACAAAAGGACCGACACTGCTATGTGTAATATTCTAGGAATTAGGTTGTTTAAACATCATCCTCTTTATATTCCTCGATAATCTCATAGTTTAATTCGCCTTTTTGTGTCGTCTCGAACCGTGATATCTTTCCCCATCACAACAATCTTCTGAATTCCGCCATCTCTCTATAACGCCATGTTGTATTTCTTTGGACGTACCTTCTTTTTTGCCCCCCTTTTTCGCACTAATTCGTGGCAGTCAGTAAAGCTTTATACAAGGATCCAATATCATCACCACATTATTATTATTATCATCATCAATGTTCTAAATTTCTAAATGGAAGTGTCGTGGTCTTGTGAAAAGGTCATCGGACTATGAAGCAAGTGGTCCGGGGTTCCGAATCCCTGCTGCATCACTGATGTCGTTTGGCAAGACATTAATGTACATTTTGCCTCTCTCCACCCTGGTCAAGCAAATGGGTACCCGGTAAGAAGAAATTCCTTGCATGCTTGAGCGCCTCATCATGGTAGCCGATCTAAAGCCGGGGTAATAATGTGGTTGCAGGGCCCTTTAATAGGAAGAACAGTATTTAAAAATACTGATATGGAGATAGCCTGGGTAATTATGACCATATAACTACCATCATTATTGTCAAATATTATAATATTTCTCTTTTTATTCAATCATTTTTTTTTAATGGTAGTTTAAAGGCCCTGAAGTGGTGGGCTCCCAGCGTCCTTTCAGGTATTCCTCAGATTGTCTGCGGATTGCGTGACGACAGCCGTAAAACCATTAAAAAAGTCGAATACATAAGGACCGACCAACTGCCGGCAACGAAATATACTCAGGTGAATATAGGTTTTCCCGTCCATTTGTAACACTTTCTTCATTTAATTTCATCATTGTTCACTTCACTTTCGTCCTGACAAAAATGAGTTTGAAAGACGCTTTGACGGAACTGATTGCAAAATCACGAAATTGATTCATACATGTATAATCCTACGTTGGCAGCCTTGGATATGACTTCGACGAAAGTAGATGCAATATGATAACATTGATTGGACAAAGTTCGAAAATGAATTGCCTAAGACAAAGTTGATCATGAGACGTGCAAGATCACGAGATTTCGGGACGAAATTGAATGAAAAAGGTGTTCAAAAGGACTGGAAATCCTGTAGTATACCCAACCCAGGTAGGAATTATAGCATATCTCTATTACATATTTATATAATATTGAATGTAAGTACAAATTGAAAGAAAAATATGTATTAAGAATGAACCAAATTTTAATGACAAATTTCTTAGAATATATAATGACGAACAGAATACTGTCGTGTTGATTCAAATAATTTTTGTTCACACGAGAGCCATGTGAGGAACAGGGACTATAGGGAATGGACCTCAATCCCTCTTCTAGCATTGCACTATATCGTATCATAGGCCTATCATTTAATCGACCACTATACCACCATGACAACGACCCCCAGGTTATACCTCTGGACAGTGACCCCTAGTGGCTGATTAAACATTTTCATTACAAGTCGGGGTCAAAATGTTCCGGCTAGAGACAGAGAGAGAGAGAGAGAGAGGGGGGGGGGGGGAAGGAGAGATATGGAGAAAAAAAAGAAGATGAGAAGATGACACGACCAAAGCACCCCTTCCCCCCCCAAAAAAAAAATAAAAAAATAAAAAAATAAAAAATAAAAAATAAATAAATAAAACAATAATAATAATAATAAAATAATAATAATAAATACAAAAATAATAATAATAATAAATAAATAAACAAATGAAAACTTTAAAAAAATCAAAGCATTTTCCTCCCACTATTAAAGACCGGTGCCCCCTCCCTTAGCCTAACTTTACGCACGCTACACCATTGCATACCTAATACATTCAGGTTGTGGAAAGCATTTAAATTTTTTTTTTCTTTCCAACTCCATAGAACAAGTGGCAACCAGAAGATTGCATCAAGAAAATGGAATCCCTTCTGTCTCAGATCAAGGAACTGGTTCAAGATGATGACGCAAAGTAAGACTTAATAAACAAAGAGATTGGTTAATTCCAACTACATTTAGTAGTAGATAGTGGCCACCTGAAACATAATATTGGAATGAAACATAAAGTTATTTAAAAGAGTATAGGCCTATATATACCCCCCCCCCCCCAAGTTCGGGATAAAACAAGTTAATTTTTGAAGAAAAAAAATTATGATAGGCCTAGGGTGACACTTAATAATTCGACCACCACCCCTAATCCGTCCTTATACCTTGTATACGCAACTTATCACCTCCTAGATCCACCCCTCATCTATTTCCCGCCAACCTGGCCTGGGGAGCGTTTCATCAAGCGTTTTGTCAGTGCTTTTTACCGACAACTGTTATAAGCTACTGAATTCCTTGCATCTGATTGACTGAGAGCAAATTAATTTTTGTCAGTAAAAATCATTGACAAGACACTTGATGAAACGCTCCCATGATCCTTCCCTGACCCACCTGACTACTACCCTCGATCACCTGACCACTGTCCCAGGCCTCACCCTTCCTTGATCCACCTGACCACCACCCCAACCCCATCCCTCTTTCACCCGACTACTACCCCAGATCCGCCCCTCATCCACTTCACCACCTACCCGTCATCCTCCTCATCATCAGCCCTGATCCTAACCTTATTCGCCTCATTACCAACACAGTGATCACCATGATCTTACTCTCATTCACCTCATCAACACCCCTGATCCGCGTCCTTATCCATTCCTCAACCATCTCACCACCGCCAGTCACATTCCCCGGAGTCATCAATATTGTCTCAGATTTCTTCATGGATTGTAATTTAAATGTACTAATCTTGGAGGCCTTTCACACTCACTTCGTTAGAGCGCTCTAACTAAGAACGGTTCCTCATGAGCGGTTTCCAGGTGAGTGTGAATGCTCAAGTGGTCCAGGAAGCGTTCTTCTGGAGCGCTCCAGAAGACCACCTCGCGAGGTGGTCTTGAGGAACGGTTCTTAGTTAGACCGCTCCAACGTGGCAGTGTGAAAGCAAAGTAAGTTTCTTCTTTGTTTCGTTTTCCCACTCCTTTTAATTCCTCTCGCTCACCCCCCCCCCCCCATTTCTCTCTCTCTCTCTCTCTTTCTGTCTCTCTCTCTCTCTTTTCTCTCTCTCTCTCTCTCTTTCTCTCCCTCTCTCTTATATTCACACTCACCACCACCACCACCACCATCACCCTTTATCTCCATCTCAGTTCTGTCTATGAGCTCGTTCTCGAGAGTGTTGAAGGAGGCCGAAGGACAGAACAGTGTCTACAAAGCCGAGAGTTCGTCTTCAAAGGAAAGCGAGAAGACGATTTCACTCTGTTCGACAAGTCACTAATCCAAGACATACTCGGGTGCCAGTAAAACACCGCGACACTGAACAAAGTGCATGTGCAGTCACCGATGAAATTATACGGTTCAAAGATAATTGATGTATAAATACATAACCGTATATGGGCACAATAAATTAGTATGCGATTTTGATAATCTAAGATATGGGCAATTTTTCATAGATACTGATAAAAGAATTAGTGTAAAGGCACAATTTCGCCAAATTTTAACTTTCCAGTTTCTAAATTTTGCGAGTCATGGAAGCGACCGAACAAAATGGTGACCCTTTGTTATAATGACAATGTCATTTTGTCTTTGAATAATACAAATAGGATAACAGTTCAAGGTAGAAATATTGGAACATAATTTATGGGCACGATTTCGCCACCTGGATTTGCGAGGTATGGAACTGAGCCGGGAAACCCGAAAAATGACCTTAATCTAAAGTGACAAAATGACAATAATGTCATTAAATATATTAAAATTATGCTATGAAAATTACAAATAGACCGACTACCTGTCCGAATATGAGGTGACGTTTGCCCAAATAGTGGTGTTCTCAAAATTCTCTGGAGGGGGGGGGGGGGGGGGGGGGGGGAGCTGCCTCACACGCCTGTGGATAAGAATGATTACTTTATTAGATAAGCTGTGATTGTTGCAAAATTAATATAGAGCCTAATGTTCGCGTATATACGGCTGTTATAGTTATGATAATTATGACAATTTTCATTGTCGGAGTAGAAAGTTGTTTTAAAAAGTTGTAATTTATCATTAGATGTCGTTATATGGTAATAACTGAAATTAGAATATATTGATCACTGTGTGAAGATATTATTGGATGAAAGGTGGGTCTAGAATATGCTGCGATTACATGCAACTAAAATTGAAATTGAACATTGTTTCGACCAATCAGAATAACCTATTTAGCGCTCCCCCCCCCCCCCCTCTCTCTCTCTCTCTATCGCGTTTTATCTTATCTTTTAGTCAAGAGGTTTTGTAGGACTACTATCAAACTTTATATTCTTCAAAGTATATCAAAATTTCATATAGGCTTACTTCAAAAGTATATTAATGAAAATATATGGTCGAAAGGTCTTTTTGCGAATAGTCGACAGGCGAATAATTGTCGAAATAACGGAATCAAAATTGGCCATTGTAAAACTATAGGCCTTTAATCTCATAATGCACATAATTATAGGATTATTCGTGAAAAGTTCATTCCATTACTAGTATGGAATAATCTCTTTTATTCATTATAAACGAGTTCACTGGAGTTTGAACATTTGATTTTTTTTAATTAATGAGAATAGACCTGGAATGAAGGTCATTCCTAATGGTTTACAGATTGGCGTAAATATTTAAAACTGAATGACAAGTGCCATTAAAGGGAGCGACTAGTCGCAATCTATGGGCGGTTTTACAGTTGGCTGCTCCTTTCTTTGGATCAAAGTTCAAAACGACATCAATTTATCGCGCGCAGCTAATAAAAGTTCGCCCATTGACCCAAATTTGAGTAAACAAGATCGCGCGTTCTTTATTCCAGTATTTGAATCTCATTGGTCGGTTACGTATGTAGGGATTCGAGTTAACGATCACGCGAGGAATTCGGCAATAACATTCCTTCGGTAGCGCACGATTGGACCTGATTGTATCCGAATTTCCCCGAGTCAGGCCAACTGGTCAGGCCCATGGATTACGACTTGCCACTCCCTTTAAAACGCATCCAAGAAGAAAATATTTACTTGTAGTATATTTAGGAGTTTACAGCACTTTATGAGGACTTTCAAAGTTCCTTGTTCACGATACTGCAGATTTTATATCACATGAAAGAGCACTGTTAATATTATCCTGATAAGTTTCCTTTATAATTCAGGACCTATGAAGGATGGCAGGGGGGGGGGGGGGGCTTTAAATCGTCGACAACTGCGTAAGAACAAAATAAAAGGCAATTAGAAAAGTGTATAAATTTGTTTTCTGACTTGGACTGTACATGTATAGGATTGCTTGTTACATTTTATATTATAGTACATACATTTGTTTCTGATCCCGAATGTTACTGTTATAGTCCTATTGTGAATTTCTGCGCATTTCTGTGTTATCGAGCATGTTTTAACCGATTCCTATATAGTTGATGATACAGTGAAACATTTAATGGCTGCAACCTACAACTTTTGTTTACAATAAAAGAAGGGAAAGATGAGTAAAAGCAGTGTCATTATTTTATGTTCATTTTTGTTTATATCTCCTGGATGTATGAGAGTACATTCCTTCTGATGGATTTTCTTTTTAATGTGGCCTGAAAAGAATTGTGATCATTATTTTTTTCCCCTCTTCCTTTCAGTTTTGTGTCGAGAACTGCTTGTCTCCTTAAATTTCCACTATAAGACCCACTCAATAATTTATGTTCAAAATTGGCTCATATGAAGTGCTTTCCGCCAATAACAAAAAGCTTGTTCTAATTAACATAATGTAACATTGATTTATATGATTTATATGATTTTTGGTCAACCGTTACGTCATCAACCTAGTTTGTTTTTTCTATGTCTATTGTACACTGTAACCAATAATTGTAAGTTTCATTGATTTGCTATGTACGAAGATTTTGTTGGAAGTGGAAATAAATGAAATGAAAAATGAAATGAAATGAAAAGTAACCGAAATTTTGATAATTCAAGAACATTATATAATTGGAGGAAGCCAGGCAACTGAAACATTCCTTGAAAATTTTTATAATTTATTTTGGGCGTTAAAGTTTTCAAGATTTCTAACAATAAACTAAACTTGAATTTGAATTTGTGCTGGTTAAAAGGTGATATCAGGGAAAATTTGGGGGGTCACCCCCCCCCCCCCCCCCTCATCACCTCTTTCTAAGAATATGCTGGATCTGCCCCGCCAGTAAACCATGAATTTACAAAGTACAACCCGGATAAAACTAAGAATTATAAAAGACCTGTTCAAGATGGAAGAACAATTTCGTTTGTGAAATTTATTGAAATAAAGATAGTAATGATATGGTAAATGACGGTAAGTTTGTTGAATATTTTCAATCCTTTTGGCTGCTTATCATGATCTCTTACAGTGTTATCGGACCGGGGTGAATGCGGGCCTTATATTATTAAAGGGAAATCTAACCTTAACGGCAAGTTCTCTGAAAGAAAGATGAAATCAGAGAAGCAGATTGGTGAAAGTTTGAACGAAATCGGACAAGAAAGTTATGATTTTTTGAAAGTTGCAATCACTATACATGATTTATGGGAATTTCAAATTGGCCGAATAGGTAATGTCACTGTGATGTAGTTGCAAGGGGACAACTCCCCCATTCGCTCCAACACACAAAATGACTAAAATTTCATTTTTTTCCCCAAAATGTATTACTCAGCAGGATCTTTTTCTTTCATGGGGACATAATTATGCTATCTCCAATATATTTGAGTACTGCCTTGAGGGTAAAGGCGCTTCGGAGAAAACCGCAAATTAATGATATTTCTGTGCACGACAAACGGGATGGTTGTCCACAAGAATCAAGGCCGTAAGATGATCGCTTTTTATTATTGGATCATTTAAAAGTCTAAAACCCTATTAAAAAAAAAAGTATGATTTTGAAATTTCTGGGGGGCAACTGCCCCCCCTGCCCCCACCCCCCCCCCCCCCCCCCCCCCCCGCTGCGTACGGCCTTGACAAGAATGTCACAATCGCCTCACCAAATCGCCAATTTGAGATTCACATACATGTAGTGATCATTTTTCAAACATCCATAACATTCTTACATTTCCTTTTCCGATTTCTTTCAAACTTTCACCATCCTGTTTTTTCTTATTTTTCTGCTTTCACACAAATCATGTTATTACCAAATTTGGATTGCCATTGATGCTATCTTGTAAATACAGGAGGATCTGAATGAACATCGTAAGGATAACAGGGTCGAAATGAACATAACAAGTATTACATTATGAGAGCTAGAGCTAGAGCTGCAGAGAGCCTGAGAGAGAGAGAGAGAGAATGAGAGGGAGGCGGGAGAGAGAAAGGGAAAGAGAGAGAGAGATAAAAAAAAAAAAAACCCCACTGGGCATCGTTTCATGAAACAGTCATAAATACAAGTTCTCCGAAATCCTATATTGAAACGCATGTAATTAGGGATGTCGGCGAACTTGTATGACCGTTTGATGAAACGTTGCCCTGGCTTTTAGTTGTTACCTATACGTATAAACGAGTGTCCTAAATACCTGTATTATAATATTCCTATAGTGAAGTTTTAATCTTGGTATAGTGAATTTCCCAAGGCTTCCTTTTAGTGTTTGACAAAAGGAAGTAGGTTATCTGAAGACCTGTCAATCTTCATGACAATGCACATTCATTATTCGTGCGTAGTGTAAAGGAAATCAATAAAACAGGAGCAAAATTTTAATAATCAATCCAATTTCTCTGCCCTACATGCTAAAAAGGGCAATAATGATTTAAAAGAAATTAGTGAATAAAACACTCAAGAGAACATTTCGGAATTATATACCACAGAAGGCACAGATTATTATTCCAAAAATCATAATTATCGGCACTGCACCGTAGATGGCAGCAAACTCGATTCAGCAACATGGCGAACTTCGAGGTGCCTTCGTGGTAAGAATAATTTTTGATTTGGTCGAGTCCTTTTTGAAATTCCGATTTGCAGAATTGCGTACAGTTTCATGTATTATATGTAATCATATGATTCACTGAATTTTCATATAATTGAGATATAACGTGCTCATATCTTTATAACTGAAGAGTGAACATGATTTAGCTTTTGTTGACGGCCACGCAGGGGCAGGGCCGGGGTCGACCGGGGCTTGGGCCGGCCAGCCACCGCTCCCCTTCGTGGCGGGCCAGGGACCTACCGTATCGCGACAGGCATGACAGGGTCTCCGGGGCATACATGTAATGACAGATATGAATTATGATGTAGCCTGTACTAGGAAGTGTGTGTGGAAAAGAACAAGATCACTACTCTAGACTGAAATAACCGTCTGTTATGGGGAAATCTTTAATATTTCTGACAATTCTCAACTTTCCCCATAGACAGACGGTACACCTAGCCAGGATTGGCTTCGTGAATGTAAAAAAAAAAAAAAAAATTGGCTATACGCCTTGTACATCACAAAGCCAGGCGTTCTTACCCAGCAATCTAATTGTGCACGGGTTAGCAGGCCTGGAAAATTCCCTGAAATAACACTTTTCTGATACCTTCACCTTCACCACAGCATTTCCTCCTAGGAAAACATTTAGGGCTTAGGCCTAGAATTAGAATGTCTTTTTGATCGTACATATTTTTACCAAAAAATCCAAAAAAGATCATAAGAGAACTCACCAGTGTTTCTGTGTATCCATGCCTCCTCTTGTCGTGCAGATATGGCATGACAATGGATACCCACAAACACTGGTGAGTTGAATGCTCGTAGACTTAGAAGTTAGAGGTCGTGACCGTCGCCGAAATGTACAGCCCGACATGGACATACATGCATGTAGTGATGATTCTGTGAGTGAATGGTTCCATGAATGCGTTGGATGTGAGGGCGACCTCGGCTTCATGCGGCGAAAAGCAAAGCCCAACTTAAATTAAAGGGAAGATTGGGTTCTGGGAAAGGTAAAAAATAGTTTGTGAGCTTTCGCATTCTTTTTATGTTAGTTTGGAAGATTATCATTAGTAGAATGTCACCTCAAAAGGATTACTCTTCAAATGCCCTCACATTCAAAATATTACCTCACATTCAAAATATGACAAGAAACAGCTGAAATGTTCGGGCTGAACAATTGTGTGTAGTCTCATATACACATTTTTTCTGTGTGCAGTGCATCCCTCAGTAGGATTGAGTCAATTTCTTATAATTTTTGTGATTCCCAAATCTTACAGCATACACCTATTCTTATATAATCAATCTTTCCCAATTGCCTTGAGAGAGTTTCTTTCACAGTTGAATCTCATGACCAGAACTCGACTTTTATTTTAAGGTTTCTGGGGTGCAAGCCACCGGAACTAAAACAAATATGGCATTATCATGAGGAAACCACTAACTTGTTAGATCTATTCCCTCCACACAGAATTCATATTGCCATTGGTTTCTTCATTCCCCGTCCGTAGACTCTGCATGCAAGTGTGTTCGTGTTTACGAATGAGTGGTTTCCTCAACCACGATATTAATGCCATAAATAACTGCAGGTACAAATCTACTTACAATGTAGTCAGAGTCTGCATTAGTTTGCTTTTCTATCAAAAGGGAAAAGGAAAGATGAATATTTGTACTTAAATATTAAGAAAAATCTGTTACACCTGTACCTCACTAGATGGCATCCGATATCTGGGTAATTTCACCAGGTTGGGACACGCTTGAAAATTTTGGATGAAAAAGCTTGTATCATTGAAAATATCAGTAGAATCAATGCAGTTATCTTATGTAATATTAAGATTAGGGTAATCAATCATTTCATATGTTTCTCTCCATGTGTACACATGATTTATTTTTAAAATACCTTAAAAACCTATAAAATAAATCTGACGTAACATTGACACAGTGTCAATGTTACATCAGAATTTTGGCTTGTCAAGTTTCTCTTTGTTTTTCCTATAACTAACAACTTAAACTTAGCTTATCTGACTCAATATGAACACTCTATCTAAAACACCTGCTTTGATGATATCCAGCATCTTTGTACAAGAGAAATAGCAAATTTGTTACTATTGTGGTGTCATGTTACGTCATCACTCTCATTTTATACTTTTCTCATCTTTCTGCTCTTTGTGTACCCCAATTTCTGGAGAAATTACTTTTTTTTTCTGTCCAGATGTATCCTCAAGACAACACATACAAAATATTTCTAAATCATGCCCAACAAAATAAAAGTATTTTCATCTACATCGTTTAGATTTTTCATGTCACACCACAAAGTGGAAAATGTTAAGTCAGAGATTGTTTTATTTTAGAAAATCCACATAAACCCCTGGAATTTAAACATATTAATTATGTAGAAGAGAGAGGATTCTATCTGAAAACCACTTAAGTTTGATGGATAATCCTGTGACTGGACCACAAATTACATACTAGTCAGCATGTGTGTGCTGACGTAACATTGACACTGTGTCAGCATTCAAATTTTGTTTGAAACAAGTTTTCCACCATATTATGATATCAATTATGAAGGATAAAGGTTTCATCTGTTGTCGAAGCATGTATTGTAAATATTTGGTTACATATTTTGGTTACATTCCAGAAAAACAAAGGAAATGTGTTTTTCAGGACGTAACACTGACACCGCGTCAATGTTACGTCAGAGGCGACACTTTTAATCATATCTTTGTGATAGCTTAACTTTCCTGACTGAAAACAACTTAAAATATTTAAATACTCAGATATGAATATTTTATGAAATAAAAACAAGAAAACCTGCTGATAATTTTAATGATACAAGCCATGTCACACAATTGTGTCCCAACCTGATGAAATGACCCATCTACGATTTGACAAAAAAGTAATTTGATGAAAAAAATGTGTTCTGCTGGCATCGCCGATATTTTTCCCGTCTTGTAGCACCGATTCAAATGACCCAAATTTCCCCCACTATCGGCGGCACCAACGAATTCACACTCGCCTATTGTAGCCCATCATGGCAGTACAGACATATGGGGTGCAAATGTGTGAATGACAGGCACAGGTATGTACCGATGTAGGAGGGCTATGCTGTGTATCATTTTGGTATGTTAGGGTCGCGTGTCGGGCACTCGTGGAGCCATCCAAACATGGGGGGGCTGATGCTGGTCAGTTTCGGCCACACTCTATCTCTAATTTGATAAAGCTAGAATGATTGGCAAAACTTAGAGAAAATATTTGCCTTTTGCTTTGTATGAGATTTACATGTAGATATCTAGCCACAAATTCATATTTTGTAGAATTTCACCTCTTGAAATTTGCAACATTGCCTTTGACATGTTACGGTTATCCAGATTCCTATCAAATAATCATGAATGTGGGTGCCCTGGGACTTAGAAAAGACCACTGTAATGCAAAAACTCATGTGAGTAGATCTAGATCTCTTTGCGATCAGTTCAGCTCTCTCAGTTGTTCCCAGTGCTGATGAGGAACCATATACCCGGGTATGTAAGATTAGAGTTGAAATTGAACAAGAATTATCTTTAAATTATATCCCTCTAGACTCTAATGCTTAATCTTATAGATTGTAGTCTATATACTGAGGAATAGGTTCAGATAAGTGTTACTAAGAAACCTTCTTCACCATTCTCTGAATTTTTTTTATTTTCCAGGGCTGGTAAAGCTCCTGCTGGACTGCATCTGGACGTCATGAAAGAGGGCAAGATGATTGAGGTTAGTAAACTTGGCTTTTGAAGCTGCAGGATACTCCTCCAAGGGTTAGGATTAGGGTTACATTTAGGGTTGGGATAAGGGTCTGGGTCAGGGTTAGGCCCTGGGAGGCATTTCATCAAGTGTCTTGTCGGTGATTTTTACTGAGAAAATTTGCTCTAAGCCAATCAGATACAAGGATTTCAGTAGCTTATATCAGTTAATTGTTAATTGTCAGTGAAAGCAAGTTTCGTGAAACAGGGCCCTGTTGATAAGTTTCAGGGTCAGGGTTCCTGCGTTGTTCTGCAGTTGTTCTGTAACTTTAGATGTCGGGACAGAGGGCAACATAATAGAGGTCAGGAAATCTAGATATCATTGAAGAGGTCATCAGAATGAGGTTGAAATGATATTTTTAATTTAACATGCAGTGTACAGTATGATGCATATTTATTGCTAATATATTTATTAATTGAAAGATCCAATATATTAGTCAAAAAGTGTGACAGAAGTATACCGTTGTAAAATACTTTTGGCCTGTCCTTATTAGTTTGTTGTCTAAGAAGCGTGATATGTTACGGAGATAATTTGAGGATTACTTGAGCATTGAACATCTACGTTATGATTTGGTTGCTGTAGAAAATGAATCCATGAAATTTGCATAATAGCCCGCTTCAGTAATGCATACAAATTTATGCACATATATTCTCTGAGCACCTAGTGACGAGCTATTCCATGAACCTGCTTTTTACAAATGAGCCTCAATGCTTGGAATCCAGTTTGCATGTAGCTATGTCCAGCAAGCTTCCAGGTTGTCAATAACAACCTTTGTTTGAAAGGTATGCATAAACATTACCGAAGCGGTCTATTACATGGATGTAATTCTTATCAACATGCTTTGTTTCAGAAAATGATGGTTGATGAGAAAAACTGTTATTACTTTGGTCGCAACTCCATCGTGTGCAACTTTGTCCTGGATCATTCCTCATGTTCCCGTGTTCATGCTGCTCTACTCTGGCACAAGCATCTCAACAGATCATTTATCGTCGATCTAGGAAGTAGTAAGTAAATCGATGAAGAGAGTCATCTGAGTAAAAGCCACCGCATACTATACGATCCGTCTGCGATCCCATTTCGAAAGAAAATGTAATAGCATTTGATATAAACATTTAAACGCGTAAAATATTTTTGACCAAGGTTCTGAATAGTCGTGTCAATAGTAAAATGAAATATACAGCCTATTGCAAAGTGTATAATCGAAGGAAAGGCCAAGTCGGCTTCCAGTCGTAGTGACGTCAGTGCAGTCCTACTATTTTCTGTGATTTGAAACTGATTGGCCCTTATTCCAGGTATAAGGCTGACAGTGTACCAAAATTTTATGTTTAGTATTTCATATTATTGTTCAAAACCTTAATCAGGTAGATTTTATTTGTCAAAATGCCCACATTTAAGGCTATTACGATTTATTTCCAAAATCAGATCGCAGTCGATCATAGAGTGCGCGGTGGGCTTAAAGATCACATTACAAGAAAATCACAAATATGGCAATTAATGTATCACTAGAAACTGGGAGGCTTACAGATGGCAATCGAATAAGTTTGATGTCAACTGCGTATCTGATGATTATAAAAACAACATAAATAAAAGCTCTTCTAAGCATCTGGAATATCAGAGGATTCGCCAGAAATATAGCAATGTTTTGATGTCGTCACACTAGGGATCGATCCTGCTTAAGCAGACGACGTCCTATTATGAATGAACGTAATTGCAATGCAATTATTTATCAAATTATGAAGAGTTTGGTATTTTTAAACATGACCTTATTTCCACCATTCTAAAAGGGAAAGTGAAACTGATTCTGATAACTAAAACCGTTTGATTGTAAATACACAGAAGAAGGGTCAATGATCAATGAAATAAACCCCATTTCCAAATTGAAAAGCCCTCCGAATAATAGCACGGATGGTATTCGTTCCCTTTTGAAACGCCGAACATGCCCTGGTGCAAGCTACAAGTGACTGATTCCTTTTTTTTTTTACGCTGCATTTTTCATCAAAATAATACCATACACGAAGTTAAGAGTGAGGCAACAGACTAACATTAAGACTGACGCTAGTCAAGTAAGAGAAATAAGTGAAGAGGAGATGACAAAACAGGCACTGAAAAATGTGTAAGATGTTATGGGACATCGTCTGCTTAGACAGGACTGGTCCATGGTGTGTCGTCACACATCTCAGCAGCGTTCGAGGAGCTCTTCTGCTGCTATATCGGGGGCTGTATTTTACCGTTTTATAATTGATAATAATCATTACTTCAAATGTTTGCAAGCGTTGAATTTGGATAACCTTGTTTAATTTATGCCATCTATGCAATAAAAAGTATTAAGCCAATATTTACTTTGATGGAATTTTCTTGTAATGTGATCTTTAATATCTGAAAATAAACACACAAGTATATCTGTTAAATGGGCTTCTTTACTGTAAACATTGCATGCTTTTTTCAGACCAATGTGCATGCTTTCAGTTAGACTGTCTACTGTAGGTTTTAAAACACATGCTCCAGGGACAATAATTTATCCACCGCCAGTAACCCATTTTAACCCATAGTAGACCACTGTCTTCTTTTAGTGAAACTCATGCAGTATCTTTTGATCCAAAATGCTAGGAATTACATGTTATACAGGAGCAGAAAGAGAAAAATTCAATGAGAATTTTTAGTCCATTTTTAATGCATTACGTTTTCCTGTTCTCGAATAAGAGGGATATAATTGTAACTAATTATTAAAATCTCTAAATTGGCAATGCAGTGTAAATCACAATTTTCATGTGCAAACTGGCAATTTTTTAAAATTAAATTTTGCAATTTTCATTTACATTGGTTCATTTAATAAGAACTTTTATGTTTTCAAACTATGAAGGAATTGAATATACAGTAAGAATAACTGTTGCCAATTTGAGGAGGGAAAGCTGAATGATTTACTAGTAGACCATCAGAAAACTCTGAACGGCTATGGGTTAACTGAATACCTATATTCTATCCTGGCCAACACGATACCTATCCCTAACCTTACCCCTAAACCTAACCTAAAACCCAATTCCAACCCTTATCCTTTGCCAATGTCGTTGATGAAATTGTTTCATATGATTGTATATGATGTTGTATATGATGTGTGTAAACACATCTGCACTTTATTGTTTTATCTGTTATTTCTATTACTGTAACACAATTTCGTTTTCACCGTCAATTTTATTGTACATGTATATTGATTTCCCAATTAAAATAATAATAATAATGTTGATATTGTAAGTTACTGTTATTATGATGATTATTATTATTATTATTATTATTTCATCAGCTCATGGGACATTCCTAGGTTCAATCTGTCTCGAAATCAAGAAGCCTCAGCAGGTCCCGGTGGACAGCGTGATACGGTTTGGTGCTTCGTCTCGATCTTACATCCTGAGGGAGAAACCACAGACGGTATCTGTAGGGGTTAAACCATCCGATGCGGACGTCCTGGATAAGAGTGAAGATGACATGTCTACCGGTTTACTTGGACTACCAGAGGAAGAGAATGAACTTGATGTAAGTAGCACCATGTCCGCATACCTGGTTGTTGAACGGGCTGATTAGACTGGGTGTAAGCATGTGAACCATACGCTGAAGGAATCACCGTAATTCCGCACGTTTTTGTGACAACACTTCTTGGTTGAATTTTAGTACAATTGTTTTTTTGTTTTTTCTGGTTTTATGTTACAATCCAGGTGCCTTAAATATACATGTAGGCATGTATTCCTAAAGGCATGTGAAGTTAACCTGGGGAGCGTTTCATCAAGCGTTTTGTCAGTGATTTTTACCGACAACTGTTATAAGCTACTGAAATCCTTACATCTGATTGGCTGAGAGTAAATTTGTCAGTAAAAAATCACTGACAAGACACTTGATGAAACGCTCCCCTGGTTTTTAACTTCATTCCCTGATGTATGGAGTGTCACTTGTCAAGTTCTTTATTCTGTATAAATTACTGTAATTCTTTGAAAAAATGAATCCAGGCCTGAAATTGATATGTGAAATGTGATTTCTGTATGAAATAACTTTTGTTATACCTTCAGTTATGGAGTTATGACGATCTTTTACTTAAAGAGGTTGCCACGTAGCGCTCCATATATCAGTCAACAAATTATACCACCCTTAAACCTGGACTAAAGTTCCTGCAAAATGACTATCAATTACTTTGTTATAAAGAATGCTTGGTCATCCTATGTCATCAAAACTCAACTTGCGTTGGTTTAGTTGGTCATTTCTGCGAGAAATATTGAGATCTTGTTGCCCCCTACAATTTCTTAACTGATTTGGTGTGGTGGATTGTAGATAGTAATGTGTGCCTTTGATACATATCTCCTGTCATGCATTGTTCTGTTTGTACCATTATGTTCTCATCAGAACCTAACTGAATTCAACACAGCACATAACAAAAGAATAGGCGCTATAGGGTTTGACGAAGCTCAAGAATCACAAAGGACCAAGAGGAAAAGAAGACATTCGCATGTATCCTTTGGAGAAGAGGACGAAGTCATAAATCCAGGTAATGTATTTCATGTATTTAGCAATAGATTTAAACTAGCTTTATCTCGGTCACATGTGGGCTTGTAATGAGATCAAAACATTTCAGTTGTGGTCACGAAAATGCATTAACACAGAGAAAACAAATTCCCCACTGTAAAACCAGGAATGTTTGCAACAACATGATTCTACAGCTATTTTTGTGAGGCAATGTTATTTTTAAAATTTACTACTTTTGCAACCTTAGTCGTGCTCGAAGCAGCAAGATATGTATGTATGATGGCTTCTCATAGAGTCATTTTGTTGACAAATGCATGACTGCTCTCACTTGGAAAACAGACAATATTTATGAAACAGAGATTGTATGGGAAACCGACATACATACATTCTCGCTGCTTCAAGCATCACTCCGGTTGCAATACTAGCAAATTTTGAAATGAAATTGCCTCACACAAAAACTGTAGAATCAAGATGCCTACCCAAAATTGATGATCTTGGTGCCACTTTACCCGGAAAAGAATTTGCTACCCAATTAAACAAAAGCTAATTATATTGTGTCAGAGATGTCGTTGAAATTTGTAGATCTCAGGTGTTGCATTCTTTCTGGGCCACCCTGTATATGTCGTAAACTTAACTGCTTTACTTTCCAATTTCTTTTATTTTTACAGAGGATGTGGATCCATCGATTGGCCGGTTCAGGAATCTTGTATCTGTATCTGTAATCCCTATGAAGGTAAATACTCAAGTGTTAAATTCTGGGTGAAATCAAAATTTTGCTCTGAATCATTAAATAAAGCTCAAAAAATGCTAATTTTTGATCAAGACACTCTTTCCTATATTTTTAGCAAATATACTTGAAAAAAAATATGGTATCAAAATTGATTTCTTATGTATTTTATTGTATTAAAAATTTCTTATGTATTTCTTTGTTTTTTTTACCTTTTCTTTTTTATTGTTTTTTGGATGAAATTTGTCAGGGACACTTTCCCGAATATAAACAGCAAAAAATGAATTAATTTTAATCAGCAAATGTAAAAATATTCATAGATTTTGAAATTTTGGCTGGAAACACATTTTGTATTGAAATTATACATGAAATCACGTTTTTGAGCAATTTTTGGTCTGACGTGCAAGTAGGGTTAATCCATCAGTTTTAGAAACAATTGGGCACTAGACAAGTTCAATGTACATGTATATAAGCACATGGTACATAATGACCCCTAATTTTGGCAGAATTTTAAACATGGTGAGGTCCCATATCGTGCATTCTGATATGTATGGTTTTGCCATTTTAGTTACAGATTGGTCATCTCTCTATGTGAATGCTTACTCTTTTTTATTTAATTTTGGGTGAGGTTGAATTAAAAGGCACTTTGGATTAATGATTATTTTTCAATCTTCAAGCAGTTATAATCTTTTTCCCGTAAATGATAATTTCTGCAAGACTTTGAAAATGACTTTACAGATCTTTTCTCATTTAAAAATTCAGGTTAAGCTGACTTCATTAATTAACAAAACTATTTTTTTTCTTTGAATCTACAGAAGAAGAAAATGGAGGATTCATCAGGTCTTGTGGGTGACCCATCGGTAAAGACAATGCAAGGATTTAACTATGGCCCCAATCTTTACGATAACTTACCTTCATCAGCCAATGATCCCAACTCAGCGGAAATACCAACATCACCATCATCTATGGCTCCGTTTGGATCTAGTAGTACCCTGGGACTATTTAAACCTCTCAATCTAGCGCCGGATGTAGAACAAGCACCTCCCATGCCTACCATAAACATTGCACCTACACCGGTACCGGTGGCTAACATCGGACCTGTAGGACCCAAGAAGAAGAAGTATGCAAAGGAGGCATGGCCGGGAAAGAAACAAGCACCCTCGCTCTTGTTATAGTGACAAGTTAGCCCCAGCAACAGACTGATTTGTAAATTGAGTTCATCAGTTTCTTAGAAGCCGCTATCGGTACGTTTGGATCAAGTGGTATGCTTGGACTCTTTAAATCTTGTTAGCATCAGCAGTAGACTGATTTGTAAATTTAATTCAGTGTTTCTTGGGAGGCCCTCTGTGGCTCCATTTGGATCGATTTGGGATTGGTATGATTCAAAAGGAAGTACGCTAAGGAGGTGTGTCCTAGAGAGAAACCAGCACCGTCGCTGTTGTTATGGTGAAATTTCGCCTCGTCAACAAACTGAATTGTAAATGGAATTCATTATTCTTTTGGAGGGAAACACTTTGTCACTTCTGTCATTCAGATTTGTTCTTGTTATCACTGCAGAATCATGAACATGACGGACAAAGAGAGTGGACAAAATAAATAACTCCTCATTCTATGCGCCACAATTGCTCTGGTAGACAAAAGAACATCCCTTCACAGTACTGCTATTATCTAAAATAAGTAGAACAGGTGATTATATTCATGCATGTGACACTTGTTGTACATATGTTTACAGAATAGCAGTGAATGGATGTTCTTTGACTACCCCAACCATAGTGACAGGTAGAATGAGGGGTTGTTTATTTTGTCCACTCTCTTTGTCCATCATGTTCATAATGAATGATGTTGCATGTGGTCAGGTTTCACTATGTATGCCTTAGGGATCATTTTTTTGAAATCGTTTGATCAGTTTCAACATTTGCAAATTTGAATTTCAGTTGGTTTAAGGAACCAGATTACGACTGTATCTGTAGGACATTTTGTGCATCCTACATGTATGAATTTATTGCCTAAATTGGGGGAGGAATAGCAGGTGTGGTGTATTGCATTTATAATTAATTTTTGCGAGCGAGCTTGTGCACTTGTCGTCAACATGTAAAGATGTGCTACATGAGTGGTATCAGTTTTAAATAAATTGGCACAAAATAGTATTATTCCATTTTTCATAATAAGAGAATAGAGAGTTTACAATTTTTCTTGCCAACATGAAACGCTGTCTGAATGCCGTTGAGTATAGCCGTGTGTTTTAAGTTGACAAAGACACTGTGCTGAAAATGTGTAAAAACTGGGACAAGTAAAACATAGCTTTATTTACAAAATATTTGCTGGCTATGAGAGCTCTCAATTGTGGTGCCTGGCTTCTTCGGGTCCGTCAGAGGGGAACAAGAATCAAACAAATTAAAGTATGTCATTTTGTTGACATGTAACTGTAATTAAGAAAGTTTGGCCTACCTACTGTACGTTCTGCTAGTGCTGGGAAACAGAATTTATTAATACAGACAGACCTATTTTCCCTGAGACTGAAGTATGATTTAGTGCTTTCTTACTTGCTGTTAGTTGAATATGTATTTGGGAGGTACTGTGACATTTCCTCTGGTGACGATTGCTCCAATCTTAAGATGTAGGGTTAAGCCACCGCACACTATTCGAGCGGTCTGCAATCCAATTTCGGAATAAAATGTAAAAGGATTTAATATATACATTTAAAGGCAAAGAATATTTCTGATTGAGGTTCTGAATAGTCGTATAGATACAGTACTAGTACAATTTTAAAAAAAGAAGACCTATTACGACTTTTCTAGTCAGAGGAAAGGCCAAATCGGCTCTTGAGTCGTAGTGACGTCAGAGCACTCCTACGATTGTCTACGATTTAAAAATTATTTGGCCCTTATTCCAGGTATAAGGCTGACAGCGCACAAAAAACCTCTGTTTAGTATTCATATTATTATTCAGAACCTGCATCAGGTAGATTTTATATGTTAAAAAGGCCATATTTAATGCTATTGCGATTTATTTCCAAAATCGGATCGCAGTCGTTCATATAGTGTGCGATAAGGCATTAGGGAGAGGGTTGCAACCGGGTTCTAAGTTAGAAATAGGGTTTTAGCGTTACGTATAGTGTTTGGTAAAAAGTCGAAGTGGGGAATTCTGTTTGTAGAATATTGACTGCGGAGCAGTTGTCTCTTGAGCGTTGTGTTGTAGAACCAGTTTGGAAGTAAGGCTTAAGACATTAAATAACAATGTGCTGTAGCAACCAATAGAACTCTTTAATATAGGGGAGACATGGGAAGACTGGCTTTGTTGTTTCCTTTTCCTTTTAATGGAGAAATGGAACTGAAAAGAAGAGAGTTTGACTGTCTGACATGCTCCATTCCTGCATACACATTTATTATTAACGGCGACACATTGATTATCTCTTTGAATGAAAATATGTGAGCTATTACATGTAGTAAGATTGAGTATGAGTCTAGGATTCAAGGTTATCTTGAATTCTGGCAGTCAAACTACCGGTACATTTACATTGAAAATAGCTATAAGTCACATTTTGAATTGCTCTACCTCTGCCACAGACAGTGGTACTGGAGGCATTATTTATCATCCATTAAGTTTGAATCATGCAGTTGGTTGAATATGTGAAATGCCAACAACGTATGATAAATGGCAGTATATCATATCCACTAATTGGCTTAACTACCCCCTTAGCTTTCCTCATTGCTCCGCGATTACAATTACAGGTATACATTTCCTTTAAAATTCATATGGCCGGTATGATATATTTGTGTTGTACAACACTCTGTGTCATTTTTTTTGTGTTAATGAGGATAAACAGTAAACAGATCTATCACTTGTCTCAGCGGTGCTCAAACATAACTTATGCTCCAGACAATTGCTCCAGGACCCTGTTTCATAAAACTTGTTACCATTAAAACAACTGCCCCATTTTTTCTGACAAATTCGCTCTCAGCCAATCAGATTCAAGGATTTCAGTAGCTTATAACAAATCTTATTACTTGTTATTGATAAGTTTTATGAAACACGGCCCAGGTTTTACTGTAAACGTAGAATATTTCGCGGTGTGGAAATTTTTTTGCGCATTTCGCGCGGCATGCAATTTGCGCGAAAATAAAAACACGCAATTATTTTTGTCTATGTATGTATTCTAAAAACACGTGAAATTCCCCTTACTTGGCCGAGCGCAAAAAAATAATCGCGTGAAAATTTCCACTTTTACAGTATTTCATCAAAGATATTAGGGTAGGGATTTTTGAGTTTTAGCTTAGGCTTAGCGTGAGGATTAGGGTTAGGTATAAGTGTTTGGTCGAGGGTTTCAGTTTAAGAATTCGGTTGGTGTATGAAATTGACGCGTGGCAATAAGCCAATTCTCGCTACCCCAAATACGCAATTTCGCCAACAGATGGCGTTTGTCATGCAAACCACGCATGCGCAGTGCTGACAATATCCCGATTGGGTCGACAAGTGTTTGTCTTTTTACATTGAAAATGTTCACACAGGTATTACAAAAATCCTCGAGTTTGAGTATAAATTAACCGACATGTTTGAAAAGATACCATCATTTATTGAGACAATTGGTTGCATTTTCAAAATTTGAGTGGTTTATGTCGTGCGATCCAAAAATTAAGCATTTTAGCACTCATTTTATTCATAAGCCGTAGTATTTCAATACGGACCGGAAGTGAAGTTGACGAAGATGCGGACCTTTTCCATACATAATATTGCCCTCTACGTTGAAAATTGCATATTTGAGGTAGCGAGAATAGACCTGTTTACTAAGAGATGCATACTTTTGAAACAAAGGTTGTTCTTGACAACCTGAAAGCTTGCCAGAGGCTTGTCAGACATAGCAACAAGTAATGTATGCAAACTGGATTCCAAGTATTGTAGTTCATTCATTAGTAACGGTTAATGGAATACCTCGTTACTAGGTCCCCAGGAAAGAAACATCCATAATTTTGAATCACTTAGTAAACGGTCTATTCGTAATTGCAATTTTGGCATGTGCAGATAAGTCATTTGTACCGAGTACAATGGACCCTTATACAATGTCATTTTCTACGCACCACCAGTATGATTTTAGCTAGCTGTTAAGACAAGTTGCGCGGCCACCAAAACAGATGCGCGTACAGATTGGGGTCATTTCAGGGTTATTTATACCATGTACTAATTACCAACTGGCTTATTGTTGCTAGAGGATGTTTTGTAAAACCATTTCAGCTCATGATACAGCTCAAGACGGAACAATCTGGAGAACGATCATCAACAGGGTCACAAAGGGTCAGGCATGACTCGTAGGAACGCAACAACGATGACAAGAATATTATTTTGTCATTACAGTGGGAATTCGCTATAAAGAGCTCTAAATATAACGAGATTCCTAATAAATCTGGAACAATCTGGAGAACGAGCATCAACAGGGTCACAAAGGGTCAGACATGACGCGTAGGAACGCGACAACGATGACAAGAATATTATTTTGTCATTACAGTGGAGATTGCTATAAAGAAATTCTTGATAAAACAAGGTAATTGTACTTGTCCCAGGTCTTTATGTTCAGGTATTTGCTCTTTTACCCTGATATAAGGAGATTCCTAATATATCAAGGTAATTTTCTTGGTCCCAAGGGCCTCGTTATAGTGAGTTTCCACTTTGCTAGAAAATTTGATATTAACGTTGATTGTAGGAATACAATGCTGTTGCGGTGCCTCAAGAATTGGGCTCGGTGAAGCTCCACTTGATTTTTTTTTTTTGTCAAGTGAACTTTAGATGTGACCTGCTCTAGGTTTGAACTTACATTTGCACTTACAGTGTTTTCATAAGAAACAGGCCAGGTCACCTCTTGGAGTGAAGCTTGCCCCAACATTCACATGAAATATCTGTCATCATGGATTGATGTGAGAAAGTGGAATTTGGATTGGGGGGGGGGGGGGGGAGAATTGACGAAGATTGCATTGAGGTCTGCATACATTATTATCCTTTTGGTTATAATTTCCATGGAAACCCGAGGATTGGTGTGCCAATATCACATCCATTAAAAAAAAAAAAATTGTTCTTGATCGAATCCCTGGCTCAGCACTAGTCTCTTTTGGCAAGACATTAATCTACATTTGCCACACTCGACCCAGGTGGGGTAAATGGGTACTTGGCAGGAATTAATTCCTTCAAATGCTAGAGCGCCGTAAGTGCATCCAAGCTAAAGCCGGTTTAATAATTGTGGAGCGCCAGGAGTGTCAAGTCTGATAGACATGTGCGCTATACAAGAACACACTATTATTATTATTATTATTATTATGATTATTATTATTATCTGTTCTGATATAGTATATATAATGTAATCATATTCCTCTGACTATTCAGCAGATTAAACAACAAGATTGTGCCCACTATCTTTTTATTTACTACGGCTTATAGTACAATGATATTTCTTTAAAAAAATTATACATCTTAATGAAAACAAATTGAATGATAGTAAGTTCCTTGTTTTTATACCAGTTATTAAAAGGCAAGGATGATATCATCTGCTAATAGCCAAAAGGGCATTGAGTCTGTAAAATGTTATTATTTAATAACCTTCTTGCACTCAGCACATGTATTGAGCAGTCATTTTACATTCATTGTGAAAGCACACTGACCATGTATAAATGTGTATAAATCTGTCAAAATTGTTTTTTGATCCTCCAATCAAAATGTCAGTTGTAGTTTGTATATAATGTAATAAAATTGTATTATACAATTTCATACAAAACTTGGTTCGGAGAAGTAATTTGTTTGTACTTCGTATCTACATTTCAATCGGCATTCTGTTAGTCATTTAGCCTAGGTTGTGAGCATTTGCTATCAACTCACAAACAGTGATGTTTTGTTTGTGTACATTTTATGTGGATGAGAAAGGGAGAATTATTATAGGCAATCAACTGACTAAAAAAATTAAACAAGATCACGTGCTAGTTCATGGAAGTTGGTTCTGATTTAGTTGTTCGACATGTTCGTTCTTTCATGTTGGCTCAGTTGGTTAGAGCGCCCGCCTCATGAACGAGAGGTCGTGGGTTCGAACCCCGGCTGAGTCATACCAAAGACTTCAAAAATGGGACCTTCTGCCTCCTAGCCCAGGCGCTCGGCATATTAGAATGGAGAAGGGTATAATACATGTAATAACATATGATAAGCAGGGTCCACTGGAAGAGCAGTTTGATAACTGAAGTGGCTACCCTGGGTAAATAAAACGTTATTATTATTATTATTATTTGCTTAGTGTCAAAGGTGTTGGATTCCACTCAGTAGCAGTACGAAAAAGTACTTTATTTCATACACCATACATTACCTGTATTCCAAAAAACAGGATCGACGTCAGAGGGGATGTGGGGCCCCTCCCTCACTTGATGAAAATTTATGTCGGCAATCTCCAGATGATTATTCACAATTTAGACAGACCGCTGCGGGGTATTTGTTTTGTGTGGTTTTTTTTTTTATTCTTTCCTTTTTTGTGGGGATGTTTTTTTTCGTTTTGTCTTCTTTTGCTTGCTTGTTGAAAAAATTCTGATTTTGATGTATTACGCTGAAGAAGAGAAATGGAGAAGAAAACTTTGTTCGCCAGTATAAATGCAGGGTTATTTTAGAGTTCGAAAAGATCTATAACAATGGGTGAACGACACGACAATGACCTTAAAAGCTCTCAGGATCGGAGTAATTCAAAAGATTTCGAACTTCTCGAGGAACTTTACCCCGTGTGAAATTATTCTGCTTCCATTCAGAACACATCGACTCTGGCTTCTGAATGACCCGACTATTAAACTCTCAATTTCTTTTTTTTTTCCGTCACTAGTTCTTTCCTATCCCTCTCGTGCTTCTAATATATTCTTCATACTTGTTCGCTCACATTCATGAATGTTTTTCACGTATCTCTCAGCTCCCGTCATTAGAAGGCGAGTATAACGTTTTATAATCGCCAAACATGAGGGCGAGATGAGGTGAGCCTCCTGCGGCCCAACCCTGGAACGACTAAATAGCATTGAAAATAAAACTTAAAACATGTGGAAGTTTCTGATTGAAGTTTCTTATGTTCAATTTAAGTAGTAAATATTAAAAATAAAAATAAAGACATTATATATGAACACGGTAAAGTATACCCCCCCCCCCCCCCAAAAAAAAAAGGGGGGGGGAGTAGAGTATCAAAGAAAATGCGTTGGAGAGAAAAACGTCAGTGCAAAACTAAGGTACAAAATAAGAATTTATAATAGCCGCTTCTGTAATGTATACAAATTTATACATATATTATCTGAGCACCTCGTGACGAGCTATTCCATGAACCTGCCTTTTATAAATGAGCCTCAATGCTTGGAATCCAGTTTGCATATATTATTTGTAGCTATGTCCGGCAAGCTTTCGGGTTGTCAAGAACAACCTTTGTTTGAAAGGGATGCATAGAATTTGCATACATTACCGAAGCGGTCTATCATGAAACTGTTCAATCATATTTACAAATGCAAAGTAGACAAACAATAATAGGATAAAAACAAGATGATAAAGGTGCTTCTCAGAGAGCATTTCAGATACTTGTTTACATCACCTCTTGAATTAAAGGACCTTAAAGACGGGTATACGTATATCAGGCAAGAGGGGTTCCCCGTAAGT
Organism: Heliocidaris erythrogramma; assembly: GCA_025617745.1. NCBI lineage: Eukaryota > Metazoa > Echinodermata > Echinoidea > Camarodonta > Echinometridae > Heliocidaris > Heliocidaris erythrogramma. The sequence goes on along the minus strand of CM046862.1, from coordinate 26,867,477 downwards.
GAACCCCGGTAGTGAAGCGATGTTTTGAAATGATAAGTTCTTGGTCTTTTGATAAAGATAGCCATTGCTTTGTCAGACATGTTCCAGCGTTGCTTGAGAGAATGATTTTGAGGTAGTATTGTGTGAAAATCTGAGTTGCTATTTTGCAAGTATGGTAAAAAAAAATAAAAATAAACCTGTGCATTGTTATATGTTTATTTTAGCTGGCTTTGATGTCACGAGAGGCACATGAAATTGATGGATTTTTATGGGGAGCTAGGGGCTTAGCAAGTTGTAAAAATAGGGAAATATTCAAAATATATCACGATACATATTTAGATTAATCAATTGATTTGTTTTTTAATGTGAAGAGTAAAGACTCCTACTTGTCTACAGAAGTCAGTATGCATAATATCACGGGACCTTCAAACAACATCGCGTGACTTTTGGACCTATACACAACTGTTTTCGCGTATATGCATTTTTTTTTCATAATTCAAAACACACAAAAGAGTGCGCCATTAATTGACATTCTGCACCCTTTCTGTTTGGTCAGAAAACATGCTATTATCCTGAATACGAAAACATTATGAAAGTGAGAGCATTCTATCATTCACCTTTCTCACTGTTTGAATGTATTTCCCGCTGTGCTTTCCACATTCCTTGCGCGAACGTCGTTCAGCAAATTTAGAATGATCACTCATAACCCCATTTTGAAGATCTGTATTACTTTGCAGGATAAAGTCGGTAAGCCCCCCCCCCCCCCCCCCCCCCCCTCCCTCCCTACCACTGCACATACGTAAACATACATATCTAGCGTCCTCGCATGAAAGAAAGCAATACATCATCATCTGAATCATTTATCAGCAGTATACAGTAAATGCTTAACCATTCTAATTAATTGTATAGCTCAGGAGTTATTCGCTGTTTTTCGTTGCTGCTCAATCGATTATGAATATAATTATTCGTTATAATGTTTTGGGTCGTTAGAAATAATTTGTTTTGCTACACTTTGTTCAGTTGACAGGTGAAATTAATAAGCATAAGTATAAAGCGAATAAATCAAGCGTCTTTTCAGTGTTGTTGAATCTACTGCTAACAGCTTATTCTGTCATTTAAACAAACTACTTGCTCCTTCATCTACACAAAAGTTTTACCTCCATTTATTTCTCAGGCCTGTATCATTCATGTTCGTTATTGTTTTTATCTTCGTCTTCTTCTTCATTTTCAATATCTTCTTTTTCATCATCTCCTTGCTGACTTACTATTTCCTCTTCCTCCTCTTCTTTATTTTCATTAGCCCTGACATCATCGTTCGGTACCTTTGTTGTGCCTATTGAACACTGATCCGAAAGTAATTTTTTAAGAAGCCATTCCGTGAAATGATGGCAGTTATTCCATAGGAGATGATAACCATATTGAGCCTGGTGAACAGCAGCCATGTCTTCCACCTCCTTCACAGTGCACCGACTCTTCCCAAAACGAGTCCATGTGACCGGGCAGCCCTCGGCTTCCCTCCCCACGCCTCCCCGTACGTATAGCAAATCGATGCCCGGCCCGAACTCGAAGCACTTGCCACGGAAGAAAATGAGAGAGTGATCGAGACTGTAGGTGTTGATGTCGACATCGTCTGAAATGTCTCGCCGTCGTCTGCCATCTGGTTCGTCGGAGCGATATGATGACTCGGGTACGCCGCACCAGTAATCAAAGAAGTCCACAGACCCTTGCCACGCCTCCGCATATTCTCCTTTGTGTATGGAAATGGAAGAAGGAGTATATAAATTACTAAATCATTGGTTTGGGAAATGCTTTAGGGGAGACTTTTACGTTCGTAGCATAATCGTAGCATAACAAATCGTGATGATTACATGTTTTCTATTCATCAGTGTCAGCTACACAATGATTATCATCGTACCTCATTTTGAGTTGTCCGTTGGTTGTTTCTGGTTGTTGTTTCGTCCATACTTCAGTACGTTCCACCATATCACCCTCAAGAATATATTCGTCAAGAATGTATAACTCACCGTCAATATCTAACTCATGTTTGCCACTATCTAACTCATCGTCACCACTAACTTACTCATCGTCATCACTATCTTACTCGTCGTCATCAATATGTAACTCATCGGAATCACTATTTTACTCATCGTCATCATTATCTAACTCATCGTCACCACTATCTAACTCATCGTCACCACCATCTAACACATTGGCACCACTATTTAACTCATCGTCATCATTAATTAATTTATCGTGCACTATCAAACTCGTCTTCTTAACTATCTAAGTCATCATCATCACTATATCACCATTCGTCATCACTTTCAAATTCGTCGTCTTTTAAGACGACAAATAGATAGTTAAAACTAGATAGATAGATAGATCGATAGATAGTTAAAACCATTTCAGTCTTCGTCATCAATATCTAAACCATCTTCACCATTAACTAATTCATCGTTACCAATAATGTCACCCATCGTCATCCCTATCTAACTCATCGTCTTCACTATCTTACTCATCTTACACATTTTACATTTTGAGCTACACATTAAGCTCCAGTTCTTTTACTACAGGACTGGTGTTAGGTAAATGAGTTTTAGTTACAACAATGCACAAATATTAGAGTACCTAAATATAGTATCAAAACTTCAGAACAAGAAGCACACTTTCTGCCATCCCTGCTAACTTTCTGCCAACGGTTACTTGCGTTACATTTTTTAAATAATGTAAGGTGAGTAACCGAACATTTGCAGGGTTGGCAGAAAGTATGTTTCTTCTTCTGAAGTTTTGACACTGCATTTAAGTACTCTAATATGTGTACATTGCTTCAACTAAAACTGATTTACCTAACACATGTAGTAAGAGAACAGTAGCTTAAGATGAAACTCTCCAAAAATAACGTCTGTAACCGTGGAATTGCCCATATCACTCATCGTCATAATTATCTCACTACTATCTTACTCATCGTTATTACTATCTAACTCACTATCTACCTCATCGCCACCACTATGTAACACATCGTCATCATTATCTACCCCATCTTCATCACTATCTTACTCATCGTCACCGCAACCTACCTCATCGTCGCAAATCGTGATCACTATCTAAATCATCTTGATCACTATCTAATTCGTCGTCAAACATATCGTCACCACTATCTTACACATCGTCATCACTATATTACTTATCGTCACCACTGTTTAAGTCATCGTCTTCACCATCTAACTCATCGTTCGCTATTTGACTCATCGCCATCGCTAGGTAACTTATCGTCACCACTATCTAAGTCATCGTCCCCACTATCTAATTAATCGTCACCATTAATTCATTATCATCAATATGTCACATATTGTGATCACTATCTAAATCATCGTCATCACTATCTAACTCGTCATCATCAGGATCTATCTAAGTCACCATTAATTCATTATCATCACTATGTCACATATTGTGATCACTATGTAAATCATCGTCATCACTATCTAACTCGTCGGCATCAGTATCTAAGTCACATTAATTCATTATCATCACTATGTCACATATAGTGATCCCTATCTAAATCATCGTATTCACTATCTAACTGATAGTCATCACTATCTAACTAATCGTCTTCACCATCAAATTCCATAACTTATTACCTTGCTTTGCACAAGGACTACTGATAGACAGAGGAAAAAGTTCGTTATCCTTTCCCATTATCTTATTATTGTTCGTAATGGTATTGCGTCGTGAACTCAGGCGACAGTTGATAATGGAATGCGTGGAATTGTAATGCAAATAACTGTGAATAACGAAAAGACCAGCTTAAAAGGCACACGGCATTTAACATGTCAGCCAAACAGGCACAAAAAGTGACAATACCTTGACATTTACTTTGCCCTGAAGTTATTTTGAAATATACAGTATTGGAGTTTATATGAGTTTCTCATAACCGGATGGATAACCTCAACCACCATTGGATTTATCTCACAAATGTTTCACATCAACTGGATTCATAGTGAAGTTTCGTATGTTCAGTTCGGTCAGTACAGTAATGACCACGACCGTGTCTGGACTTATAGTTGTCGCTGCATTAAGTCACCCTCGTAGAGAAAGTAAAGAGAACTAGTCATGTCATTTATCAGCTGTACACTTCGAAACATTCGGGCCCCAACGTCACCCCCTCCTTACACCGGTAAGTATTATCTGTAGCTAAAACGATCACAAAGACTTAACAACAAATCAACGAAAAGAAATGCCAGCTGCCTTATGCGTCACCAATTGAAATGTGCGAACATGACCATGTCATATTACGTAATCCGAACATGATTTCTAGTGGCTATGATATAGTAGGGTATTGAAATCGCTCCTAAGTATATTTCCTGAAAGTCTTTGAGATATTTTTTTGTTAATATTCATCACAGTAAACCCTATCTTCATATGTAATCCCAAATATTAGATATTGTCGAAACATATTTGAATCATCATCTGTGTGACAGAAACAACAAATTAATTTGTTTCAAAACAGGCCTTTCAGAATATTTGGATGAAAATTCCCAAAACGGTTTTTTCTTTGCTGTTGAACATAAATTTGAATATCACAGTGTTTATTGTTACGGAGTATAATTCAAGTCACGTACGAGTCATTTCGAATTGGTAATCATAACAGATTATATTTGGATTTTCAAATATTTTACTTCTTGCCGATTGAAGTCCCAAAGATCATCATTATCAAAATTGTAGGGTACCATAATATGTTAGCCTATACCAGTCGGAGAAAAGGAACAATTTGCTTTACTTCTTAATTATCATATTCACAATTTTAGACGAGGGGTATTGCGGCGGAAAATTACCTTTCCTCAACCATTTTAAACATGGGATCCGGATGGGGTATGTGCTCTCGTTTCCAGGGCCTGTATGAATATTGAATACTTCTTGTCATCTGTTAGATGATGTCTACTTTCGGAGGTCAAGCATGATAATAATAACGATTCTCTTAGTTTCTACTATACTCATAAATATGATTAGACATGGAATGAAATATATCAGCAAATTTTTATTTGATTATATTTTATTATTGATGGAATGAGAAAAGAAAGTATTTACCATCGCTATCGTAAAAGTCCGGATTCGATGTTGAGTCTGTGTTCGTTGGAATACATCCATGTATGACATCGACCGTGATCGTCGATGTCAGAATGAACAGCGCTAATAGCATCGTACTCCTGTACGAAATCATCGTCGTTAAAAAGGCGTGGGATAACGTGAAACCGCTATTCTTCCACTTCCACTACCACTAGGCAATGTTAGTCTCATCCGAACTTTCTTTTGAAGTCGATTAAAGTTCATTTAAGTCAGGCAAATCGTTTGATGACTTTACAAGCTTAGACCACATTTATGTATCACTGTGCTGGTCCGTAGATGGGCGTTGGTGGAGAAAAATAACGGTGCTTGTAATCCGAACAAAGCCAAAAGCAAGGTACAGCAATGACTGCGCCACCACCATACTGATTTTTTTTTAAAGGATTTAATGAAGTTTAGTTAACCTCTCCCAGTGAACGGGAGTATGATTTCTTTGGTTTTGACTGACCCCCTGACATGCCTGAGGCAAGCTCGTAGACGTTATAAGCCTCTTTTTCGTTACACCCTTTCTCCTCATCTCTCCCTCTTTCACCCCTCCCTCTCTCTCTCCTCTTTTCGTTTTCTCTCTAGCACTCTTAATGCAATTCAATAATGGTTTATTGTATTCGCAATTCATGTGCCATGCATTTTCACATGAAAGGCAGCAAGGTTTAATATTTCATGTTTACATGAATAATTGGCATAAGAAAAATAAAAAAACAAATATCATTATATATAGAGAGATTTAAAAACATGTCCCCTCTCCCTCTCTCTCGATTATTTTTCACAGCACTCTCTTTCCATCTCTCTTTCTATCTCTCTTGTGTACTTTAGGCATTATCATAAGATTCAAAACCTGCAAAAGTAATATCAAACTGAACTTTGCACATTGTAAGTTGAGGGATGTAAATTCTAAGGAGTGAATAATCATTATCAATATATTTTCTACAAGATCAGCAAACACTTTTACCCAAATATACAGCTCTTGTTTTTTTTTTTTTTTTTTTTTTTTTTTTTGGAACAATGTTCTCATCCATCAGAGCTTGCCGAACGAAAGTTTTGTATTGGTCTTAAACGCGTGCACAGCCGTTTTACGCCTCTGTACAATGTACTACACAGTCATCTATAGTACGGCAGTTACTATGTTCCCCTCGTACATAGCGACTGGTGAACGCTTTTGTTTTGTTTATTTCACTTCCGTTTTTTTTTTACTTCGCTTTACATAGTACGGTAGTACTGACTTAGATTTTGGCTGAATTCGAGTAACTTATATAGAGAGATGAAAAGTGACCGCGATTCCGAGTTGGAGGACCTTTTTGAGCCATGCAGATACGAACTCTGATTTATCAGATGATTTAGCAGATCCCGAAGGCAAAGAAGCTCGAGTGGCAAGGGGAATTCGACCATATTATAATTATGTTTGAACCCCTCGCAGAATACGCGCCGGGGCCTGGTGAAGGGGACGCGGGTGAAGTAACTCCAGGGAGCTCCAACGGAGCTCCCTGGAGTTACAGGTGAAGTAGACCGAAAATTCTGTGTCTCTGTGGCTAACGAACGAGAGACAGAATTTTCGGTCTACGGGGGAAGCTGCTGCAGCTGCTGGAGATGATGTCGTTGAAAAACAGATTGGAAGACTTGACTCCAAGTCTGATCGTTGGAATAGCTGAATCTAATATTTAAAAAAATCCGAGTATATTTTGATGTGGGGTAAACACCTCAGAGAAGTTCCTGAGTGAGTGTTTACAAAGATCTTATGCATTTGTGAATTACAGACGCTATGGTTACCAGAAGAATAAGCAACTTTTCACTATATAAGAATGAAGAACAAGCAAAACTTTAATTATGTATTCTTATGTTCGTTATACCCAAAAGAGGGTTACATGTCGTTCTTCCGAAGGTTCGTACCTCCAAATGTTCGTTATTCCAAAGGTTTATTATTTCGAAAGTTCGTAGCTACAAAATTTCGTAATTCCGATGGTTCGTTACTACGAAATGTCGTTATTCCAAAAGTTCGTGATTCCGGAGGCTCATTACGGTGAAGTTTCGTTATTCCGAAGATTCGTAATTTATTTCAAAAGTTCGTTACTACGAAGGTTCTTTTAATCCGAACATTCGTCATTCCGAAAATGAAGTACGTTTCGTAGAATCTAAGAAATGAAATGGGGTTCATGATTCCGAAACTTAAACAGAATCTAGTTTCATGTTCGGAAGTACGAATCTTCGGAAAATATAAACCTTACGAGTGCCCCTCCCCCCCCCCAAAAAAAAAGGTCTATTTTAATACACGAAATAAATACGTTGGACTATGTGATTCCATGAGAATATTTAAATAGGATAACTATTCGGAATATCCTTTTTTCACTTCTAAATGACTCAATCATTACAAAAAATATAAAATGCCACAGTATCTCTAGAAATGCAACAAATGAGAATCAATGTTATCATTCATCACTGAATTGGGTATCATTTTAATCATGTTAATATCGCTTTCATTCAGTGAATACTATGACTTTATCACTTAAAAAATAAACCCCGATATGAATAGAATTTAGTAGCATGGGTCAACATTGAGTTCAACTCCTTTTATGCATGTCTATGTATGACGCGAGTAGGGTAGCATTATGGCCTTCTGTTTGGCGGGTGCATATATTATTATCTGTGTAAGTCAATTCATAGACCTACAGTAATTTCAATGAGAACTTTCTTAATCTTTTTTTTTTTAATACGATGTTCTGTGTACACTGTCTTGTTTCCAATATCTGTATAAGAAAGATAATTATACATAAGGACTCAGGTTTCCGATGTATTTCCGGTGTCGTAGAAGAAAGTGTAAGAAAATAGTTTCAAATTTCATTTATAGTTAAAGATCCAAGATTTTTTTTTTTTATGTAGGGGGCGCCCGCCGAAAGCTAGGCCAAGATAGATGGGACGCATAAGTCTAGTCTTGCCTCATATTAGACTTTTCCCTTCCGGATCCGTCCTTGTTTTACGCATACCTTTCTTTTCTTCTCCTTTTACTTTTAATTCTTCTTAGATTTTTGAAGTTTGAAGAGAAAATGTTGTATTGTGGGAGCATTGTGGTACGTATATTGGTAATGGCTCTTGACTCTCATACGAGATGTCCTTGGTTCGATCCTTGCTCAGTGCTTACATCCTTGGGCAAGGTGTTTTCCCCGCGTATTGCTCTCGCAGCTACCCAGGTGTTTTTTGTTACATCGGTACCTAGAGATTATGGGGTAATAATAATTGCAGGCTCCTCAGGAAGAAATGTATTTATGCTAATAAGGCTTCCATGGGGAAATAAGATGATGAGTATTATTATTATCATCATCATCATCATTATTATTATTATTATTATTATTGTTGCTATTTTTATTATCAGCATCATTAGTAGTAGTAGTAGTAGTAGTAGTAGTAGTAGTAGTAGTATAAGTATAATCATCATCATCATCATCATCATCATCATCATCATCGTTATTATTATTATTATTATTATGATCATGACTATAAGCATAACTGCTACTTAAGGCGAATCATAACAATGCTTTTATTTCGTCACAAATTGCTATTATTTTTTTTTAAATCTTTATTATTGTTAATAATAATAATATTGTCATTATTATTATCATTATTTACTAATCCACTCTTCTTATACGACCATTTACCTATGTTTGCTTAAGAACATCTTTTTTCATGATTTTGTGGTTAAATTTTAGATGTAGCATTGGTTGTTGATAAGTCTGTTCAGAAGCCACTCGACGTAATGATGACAATTATTAGAGAAAGCGTCATAATTAGTTTCAAGCGTATACCATGAACCCAAACGATCTGCTTGTTCGCTGGTGCAACGGCTCCTTCCTTTGTATTTCAATCCTGGGCAACTCCCTCTTCTTCCCACTCCTCCATTCGTGTAATCGCCCTCATTCCCCCATTCATAGTAATTGTCTCGGAAATACACCAGGGAATGCTTAAGAACCCACTTGTTGAGGTGAACATCACGCTTGTTTCTGTTGCCAGTCGAAGACGAGGATGGCAAACCACAGGGGTTGCCAAAGTCTGTGTACATGTGATAAACACTCGAATAGTTGGCTGGTGGACATAATAAAAAGGAAAATATGAGAAAAAGATGTTAGTTTTGTCAGTGATTTTTTAATAAAAATAGCGCCGATGCCACCTCAAAGATGCCCACATATCGTGGGACAGCGCTGTATTTATCCATCAAAACGGCGTCCCAAATATCGGTGCCGTATTTATTATAAGACAAGTATGAATTTTCGCACTCGCTCTGGGTCAGACACCCCCTCCCCCCCCCCCCCCCCCCCCGCTTTGGCTACACCAGTCCTAATTTTTGTCTAGAATATATTCAAACCCATATCTTATCCAGATCCACGATCAATCGTTTCCTTCCTGTGCATGTGATCTTAATGATCCTGAAAAACAGGTTAAAGTGTTTTGTGTGCTTGCTTGAAGTTTTGAAAGGAAGTATATAAATAAGAAGGCATGGTCCTACAGCTAAAGTCACTATTAAGGGAACCAACTTTAAACCCCAAATATTCCAAGAACCGTTTAAACTTTCTTGAATCCAGTATGGTTGTATGACAGCTTATTTCCTTTTACATAATATGAGTACAATGTAAATAATAATTATAATAGGCAACGGAGCACTAATCAATGGGGGTGCTTGGACTGGGTTTTTTCTTCAGATTCCAGCACTGCAGGAGGCTCTGAGTGAGTTTATTTTTAAAGAAGAAAACCACAGAACCTTTTTTATTTTCTTATCTGAGGCAAGCATTGATTGCTGGTATGCTGTCAGCGAATTTTAACACTGGGAGTAAAATGCCTAACAAATTTGTTTACAAATTAAAATTTCTCCCATCAAGCTTCTTCGTTTACCAACCATTGTCTACGGCGGACCGTTTGAATATTAATGAGTCAGAAAGAAGAGGATCTTGGGTATTTGATTCCAGTTCATCGTGACTTGGCCGTGAACCAGAATAGCCTGGTGGTTAAGTCGCTGCCCGGCAAGCAGTAGATGACAGGTTCGAATCCCGCTGGTTCCAATTTTTTCTGACTTGTGTTTTTCATTACAGATCGAGCATACGATCTTTAACACTGGGAGTAAAATACCTAAAAAATAATTTATTTTACTTTGTCAGAGAATACTGGGTGGTGGTGTTACAGGGGGGCTGTAAACGATATTTGAAGTGAAAAGACTCCCCTAAACTTGTGGGAACGTTTTTATGGACGCACTACCCCATCCCAAATATAATATATACTAACAACGCACTGAACAAGCATTGTCCATAAATAATAACGACGTTGTTACGATGTACGGTATAAAAAAATATTTAAACTTTAATATTAAAGTTACAAATTTGCACAAACAATAGGCACCAATTAACAGAATGAGGATTGCATGTACAGGATTCTTTTTATCACCCATTTTCCGTCTAATTGATGACAGGGTAATCATTTTCTCACCTGTATGTACATTGGTGAAAATACCCCTTGAGAAATAAAATGTGGTACAGGAATATTGTTTAAGCGGCATATAAATTAAACCCCCATTCGTATCACTTGCCTGCTGAGAACACCTTAGCAAGCACCGGCTTCATCATGTTGATTAAAGTGAAGCTACTAACATCATGCTTTCCTTCGTTCCTACTCCCAGAAGAGGATGGGACATCGGATTCTTTATGGTGGAAAAAAACGTAAAATTCGGCCGAACGGCATAATGAATAAACACACTTGAGAATACGATTGTGATTTGTGTCCATTTCTTGTAGGCCTACTGATGATAATGCTATTACCCTGTATTACCCTGTATTCTAAATTTATGCTAGACAAATATTGACTGCTTTGAGAGGCATGGTAAAAACTATTGCCCATTCTCGAGATCTCCAGGGAGCAATAGCCTTAACCGCGACTCCAGAAATAAGCAGTCAGTAGTAGTTTTATATCCCGCGTGTGGATTCTCATAAAGGAATATCTTGACTAAATAATTATGGCTTGCAAAATGTATTCATGTGTAGGAAAATTTATTTAAAATCTAAGAGTTTCAATATTGCGAGTATCTCACTGTGCGTATTAAATGTTAATTCAATGTCAAATTTAGTCTTTACATCAGTACAGTCTCTTCAATCAATTTTGAAATTCCACTTTATCTCCGCAATTCTCTATTTATCCATTACTAGATGTTCTTTACTTACCAGTCGTGGTCGAGATGACCGCTACAATGAGGAAGAAAGTAATAAGCTTCATCTTGTTCTTGATCTTCTGTTAATTAATGATGATGCCTGTTCTTCAAATTGGCAATGCCTCCTAGTTAAGATTTGATTCTTATTCTACTTCTACACCATCTAGATCTTCTCTCTGTCAGTTCACTCTCCAAACGTTGTGATTTAACTGATATGTGTTTTTTAGATCGATTTCAACTTCCTTCCTTCAACAAAATCCAGGTTTGCTCTCGGCTATAAGAAAATATACAGTTTCCTTCATTATGTTGAAGCCTTCCTATATTGGTTTGTTATGCCAGGTTTGTTTGTTTGCTGTTGTTGGTGTTATTGTTATCACTCGAACTGCCAAGTACAAGGTATGCCAGGGGTGCAGGCGTACGAGGCTGAGTAAGAAATTGGGGCTAGGGGACTGTAGCTTCCCTGCGAATTAAAAAACACCAATATTTGCGCACCCATCACCTGTTGTCGTATATTTAAACATGATGACTCAATTACTTCAACAGGATTTTAATTGATATAATTTGTAGTTGTAAGAGTCACAATCGAAATGCGAGGGGAAAAGAGTACTTCCCACATCCCCACATACCCACGCACGCATCCCCAAGGCTCACTCACGAACCCTCGTAGTATCTAAAGAATTGCTTTCAATAAAACACACCATATATTATAAGTGTTGTTTTTTTTTTAATATTGCTCTTTTGGTCGGTATAATTGCAAGATATAACTCGTAATAAAACTAAAATTTACAGGTTGTAAAGTTGAGGGGCGTACAATGTATTTCATGGTACATTTCCAAAATCTGGTATTCAAATTTTCGAACTGAAATTCGAATCAGCTTTTCAATTGTTGACAACACAGTCCCATAAGATATGTATCAGAATTTCCTTTTTTGTTTTGAAAAAAAAACTCATCACATAATCATTTATAACCAAAACTTATGACACTCGAGAGCAATGCTTCTTTTACATGAATTTAAAAAGTCATGCGTAGATTTTGCTGTAGAGTGAACACATTTGGAATGCCACTGAGTGTTTGCAAAGAGTATATGGATTAGAAAATTATATTTGCTTTAATTCTTAATTCAGCCTGTAATAGTCAGGTAAAATTAACCTAAAATCATGTTCGTAGATACTTGCTGCTTGACATTTACATGTTCGTCTTTATTAACTATGGTATCATTTCAATTTAAAAAAAACCTCATTATACAATTGAATATATATAGAGAATAAACAACATTCTCATATCGTAACTACAAAAATTAAGAATAAAGCAAATGTATTGCTATAATGTTTCAAATTAACAGAGAAGATTTCGTTCGGGATCATCCGAACTAGATCTACAACTAGAAATGAATATAAACATTGTTTTGTCATGATTAATTCGCTCAACCGTCTGAGGGATCTGAGTGAAGATGAAAAGAAAAATTGTTGCAACAAAATATTTTCCAAATATAATTCATGGTGGATTATTGTCCAAGCTGATCAATAAAATCTGACCCCTATTATTGGTGAACTCTCGACTAAAAGGGTTTCGCATGGAAGAGAACCAAAGAAACAAGTTTAATCGTTCTTGTCTACCTCGTGGATACATGATTATAGATTATACATGCTAATACCCCAGTTACATCGCCAAACCGACTTCAAACGGTCTCCAATATGACCAAATCTCTTACAATCTCTTTTTGAAATTATCATTATTACTTCTTTTTGGGGGTCGGACGTGTGTGGTAAGAGTACGGTATCTGGGATATTAGCGTCGGATACATTCGATATTCATTTTCTTTCTTCATTTAGCATTTCACATTATACACCTCAATATAAAATATAATACAGATAATAAACACATACACAATAGTGATTGCATTAGAATGTATATAAAAGATAACTTTAGAGTGTCCTTTTTTATAATGACGACAAATCATTACACAATGATCATTATCATAAATCTGTAAATGCATCAACACAGAATTAGTCAGAATAAATGGACTATACATGCATGTACATTATTGAATTTGGTATCTCAAGAAATCGATCTGATACTTTTAATACACACTCACACAACGCACACCCGCCCGCGCACACTTATTTTTTATTTTATTTATTTCTTTGCTCTTGGTTCTTCTTACATAATGTACATTTTTTCAGATAGATTTGTGAAGTGTGCTCTTTATGTTCATGTGGCATACGAATTCCCTCCTCTTTCAAATTTCACATCTGTTGTTGAGTAGTCTGTTCACAAGCCACTCAGAGTAAAAATGACAGTTATTGGTGAAAAGGTTATAGTTGTAGTTATTCATATACCACTGACCCAAACGATCGGCTTGCTCCGTAGTACAGCGACTCTCTCCCTTATTATGTGACAACACTGGGCACGTCGACCCCTTTCTTCCTATCCCTCCATCTTGGTACACCCAAAGAGTGAACCCCCATTCGTACCATTTGTCTCGGAATTCCACCATGGAGTGCGCCAATGCCCATTTGTCGAGGCTAACATCACGCTTTCCTCTGTTCATACTCCACGAAGAGGATGGGACGCCACAGCCCACGTGATAAAACCTGATGTATTCGACATACACGTCCGAATAGTCCACTGAACGTCCTGAAGGACATAAGAAAAAAACGAACTTGCGAAAAATTGTGATTTGATTAAATTTTGTGGCAATGGGACGCCACAGCCCATATACAAAAGAAATGATGTACTGGACATTGTAGGATTTTTGTCAGGGATTTTTTCACAGATCTTTAACACATGTAGGGGCGGCTTAGCTCTGAAATACGTGTGCACTTTCTTTTCTTGTCTTATACTTCGGAGACTTGTGCCCTCGATGAATAAAATTCGTATTCATTATTTTCTTTTGCATTTCAACTGTTTTTTTTAACCCCCCCCCCCCCCTCGAAATACAGAACATTGAAGAGAGTAAATGAGAGCGGACTTGGATCATTCATACACTCTTGTATACATGTATTTTGACAACTGACTGAAACATTGGAAACTCATACTTTCCCTTTTGTCGCAATGAATCATATGATATATAAGATTTGTTGGCGACTAAAAAAGTGCCAGTGTGCTATAAAGTTACCAACACCATGTATGTTTATTTTTATTTATGGCATGAAAATAAGAAAACCGAATTTCTAGTAATAAGTAATGTCTTCTCTTCGGCGATGAGTTTCAAGAACTTTTCTCGTTCGTATTTAAAAATCATATGAATGTCAATAAGTAATCCAAAGTTATATGGACGCCCCCAATTATATTGATAATAATAATAATAAGAATAATAATAATAAGTAATGATAATGCTCATCATTATAAAAACAATAATGATATTAAAAACAAACAAAAAGCAATTATAATAATAATAATAATAATAATAATAAATTTAATAATAACACCAACAATACCGCTTTTGTTAAGTGATATTCCACATAATAGAATATTGATGTATATAAAAACATTGGGAATTCCATTTCACCCTATTAAGTTATGAAAAGGAGCTAATGCGATGAGACTTCATATGTGGGTGTTCAAAAAAATTTTCTTATTTAACCTTGACATTAAACTTTCTCCGTATATCGAGGGATTAATCTCAAATTCGTAGCACTTGCCTGGTGATGTCATGACTTACCGCTTTCTGCGGAAATTTGTGGGTCGGAGATGGGGCTAGAACCATTAACCACAGGACCACCTACGTGGAAAAAAAATAAGGATGTATTTGAAATAGACGTTCGAATAATCGGCTGAAAGACATAATGATTAAATAAATTTTTGAATACGATATTTTTTGTTCCGATTTCTTGAACTCATAATCTCATGCTGTTGTCCTAAATTCGACGTTTTATATAAGGAACCAGACTTTAAAAGAGACACACGTTATTATTGTTTATTTCCATTGTCTTCTTTTCAAAGGAAACTAAAATGAACATTACCTTCCTGCCACTTAATTCAATTTTCTTAATATGCTATGTTAATAACGGGGCACAAAGGCAATTAGAAGCCGATCTAGGGGGGCATAATGATATAATAATATGGGATATTTTATATATTGGACTCACAATGATCTGCTAAAGGCGCTTTAATATCACCCCGGCTCTAGCTAGGCTACCCATTTCGGCGCTCACATCATTCAATGCATTCCTTCCATTCAACACCCTGGTGAAGAGTGGCAAATGTAGATTAATGTCTTGCCAAAAGGACAGTAGTGCCGCGCTGGGTTTCGAGCCACTCGACTACGACACTTCTAGGAGGCATGCCCGTATCCCAACCAAACTATATCTGCCACCTTTTATACAATTATGGCTGTGAAAATGTGTGAACATCTTCCTTTTCTCGTTTCTAGATTTGTGCCCCACCCCCGTGAAAAATGGGATAAACTAGTATAAAATAGTACGGCCTTTTTTTCTTTCTTTCTTTTGCTGGACAACGGTTTTTCGAAATTGTTCTGGATCCGCCACGCTGATTGATGAAGAATGCAAACTCTAAAAAAAATCAATCGAATTATTGTACGGGTAAAGACAAACAACCAACTAACTTTAGCGACAAGCAATAACAATGAAATAAGCAATTACAATAAACTCAAATGATATGTAATAAAATGACAAATGAGTTGAGGAAGAAATACGAAGAAAGTATATAACTGAATGACGAGATTTCAATAAAAAAATAAAAATGAATATTGATTATGAATCCGCTCTCGACAATGAACATGGGTTAAACCAATCGCGATTGTATTGGCTCAAATCGAATTTGAATTGGGTAGTTTGAGCACATTTTTACATATAGGAACAATACTAACTATATACGAGATATCAAATATAAACTGTGAACGAATTCAGGATGAGTAAGATTTAATCATTTGATTTCGTTCGTACAAATGTAAATTTGGTGAATTAAATCTGGGAAGCCGAAATACAGAGACACACTTGTGAAAATAAAATAGAGGTGGACATACATTATTCGGAAACTTATTTCCTATTACGAAATTGTAAAAGATTTTTGTGAAGACCTAGCTAAATAATGGCACGGTAAAATAAAGCTACCGATATTGTGTTTGGTTTTGTTTATCTGGGATAAATAGCCAGAAAAAACAAGGTTTTTTAATGATAAAAAGCTATAAATACAGTCGGTTTGTTGAAAGAACATTTCTCGTTTTACCAATCAAATGAATGTCTGGTAACTGGTAATTCAAAATTATATGGACACCCCCGCCAAAAAAAGTACATAATATAGTCATATATTCATATACTATAATAACCTAGTAAATTTTCATTCTGGCACGAAAAAGAGACATGATAACGAAGAAATAAGAAATTTTCATTCATTATGAAGAAATGAATTAAATTATAAATCAAGGTAACGGATAGGAAATGATTAAATAAAGACTTCACCTTTGGTCATTCAAATTATATCTTTACATCAGATCAATCTCTTAAATCAATTTTAAAATTCCACGTTATCTCCGTAATACTCTAATTAAAGGTAACGTATAGTGTTGGTAAGCCCTCAAAAAACTTTTCGTCAGATTGCCTAGATTTTAGTTGACAAATAGCAAGATACTAGCAATACTAAGCTGCTGTGAAGATTACGCCTCATCAATTATTGAGAGAGGTACAAAATAATTTAGATATCGGGTCAGGGATCTAAACTCCTACTACGGCAAGTTGTACTATAACGTGAACACACACGTGTAAAACCTATGGGGACTGTATATGCTACACACACGTTATCTCCATGCGAAGCAACGAGATTTTTGTGAGGGGAGCCGTCGGATACGGAAGGGCCCTGGCGTCAGGCAGTGTATAGCCGTATAATGCAACGTTCCTCAGATATTTACACCAACATTCACCGGAAATCATGGATGCATGCAAGTGGACTCGTAAATATATCTTTCTATAGAAGGAGAACAACATGATACTCGTATCCGGACAACTACCCCCTGGACAACTACGCCCCAGGACAATTACCCCCCAGGACAACTACCCCCGGACAACTTCAACCCCGGATTCTTGGGTTGTTGTCCGGGGGGGGGGGGGGATTGTCGAGGGGGTAGTTGTCCGAGAATCCATGAGACTATATTTAACACGTTTCTTTCATTTTTGGTTCCGAACTGTACATGAGTTTAACCGTAACTTAGATGTTCTTCACTTACCAGCCGCCGTCGAGATGAGGGCCACAATGATGAAGAAAATTGTAAGCTTCATATTCTTCTAGATCTTCTTGTAATCATTGATGACGCCTCTGAGTGAAGATGTTATATTCATTCTAAATGAATACCATGCGGGACTTTGCTCCGTCAGTGCACTTTCCAAATTGATGGTAAAATCCTTCAAACTCTGTGGTTTATTGGTTGTCTGTTATTAGTTGGGTTACACGTTACATCCTTGAACACTTCCAGGTGGTTCGCTGTCGAGTTTAAAGAACTTTTAGCCTCATTTCGATGCATGTTGTGTTAACGTTCCCAGTTATTGTGTATTTTCCTGTTCCTTTCACTCATACTGTCAATTATTTGTACCATGGTAATTTTACAACTTACTTAGTTATTATCTCATAACCCAATGAGTAATACACCAAATCACGCTCATCCTATAAAACCCCAATACGTTATTTTTTCAGTGGAACGTCACCCAAGGAATGTCAAATGGGACTCTTGGTCTATGTAATGCAGAGAACTTACATTGATAAGGAAGAATATATATTCGAATTATGATATTTATGAATGCTTCAGATAATTTGCCAATGCCGAATTTCATCATCTTACTTTATTACTTTCAAGAAATATTTTAATTACATTCAAGTTTTTTAACGAGCCTTTAAAAATAAATCAAGTGACTTTGTTTGAAGCTGTGTTTATTTGAGTTTGTTGATAATTTCTTTGTGAATTCGCCACTGATGAATATTATATTCCAGGCTGGTCTACAAAGGATGTTCACCTTTTAATATGAACGTGTGGTAAACATATATTTTGCAATTTCAAGACATTATTCAGACAAGGAAGTGTAAGAGAGATATTTTCCCAAAATAAATTTGAGATAATAAGTGCCATGCCCATTGGAGAGGAAAGCATGTTCTGA
The DNA here is from genome assembly GCA_025617745.1 of Heliocidaris erythrogramma. Taxonomy (NCBI): domain Eukaryota; kingdom Metazoa; phylum Echinodermata; class Echinoidea; order Camarodonta; family Echinometridae; genus Heliocidaris; species Heliocidaris erythrogramma. The sequence goes on along the minus strand of CM046862.1, from coordinate 26,849,095 downwards.
GCATTATACTTCGCAATAAGCCAAATGAACGTCGTTAATGCAATCTTTTATTTCAGAGCTATTTTAATCTATTTCATTTTAAAAGTCTACAATGCCGATACAAATTATGAATCCAGATCCATCCGCAGTTGAAGGTCAGGAGCTTTAGCCTTCCTCACCAATTGTTTCCGAGTCATATCGTTTGTAATTCTTGTGTAATCATTTTGAGAAATTCAGAGTTTTTGGTGTGAGTCAACCCCCCAAAGATCAATGGGTGGGCGGGGGGGGGGGGGGGCAGAACATATTTGAAATTTGGACCTCCATTTTCATGCTCGATAGTCTTTAGTTTTTTCTTTCTTCTTTGTTTTTGCTTTTCTTTTTCTTTTTGCTTGCCTGTCAGATTCCCCCCCCCCCCCCAATTGAACCCCCTCTCTTTTTGCCCAATAACCTTTTTTTAGCCTTTAAAACGATTATTACTTGAAGATCTTGACTGAAGAGGGGATGGCAGCTGGGATTATGTGGTATTGGGATAGCTTCTTGTGGGATAAGTTGAGGCAATCCAACTTCAATATATACATGTATATATATATATATATAGAGCTTCTTGTGAGATAAGTTGAGGCAATTCAACTTCAATATATATATATATATATGCAGAAATGGAAATACCCACATGAAAATCGACTTGATGTCTGGGCACCTCAAGTCGAAACGGAACTTGTGAAATTGTACAAGCAAAATAGTATTAGCCGTAATGTATGGCTGCCTGTTCACTATAAAAATTTCTAAGTTCCGTTGTCGACTTGAGGTGGCCAAACCTCAAGTCGAGTTTCATGTGGGTATATCCACTGCTGCATTATATATACAGCCCTGGAAAAATTATTAGACCAAGCTTCTGTAATAAGGGTACTATAATATGCAAATAAACCTTGTTTTTATGATATTTTGTTTCCTTCTTACCACAAAAATTACACCATCAGTAACCATTCTTGGTCTAATAATATTTTCCATGGCTGTATATGTATATATATATAAATATTTGCTAAATCAAACAGAATGAAACAAATAATAATAATAAGCAACTCAACAAAACCAAAGACAACTGTACAGAACAGAATTATAAAGTTGGCAACATAAATCAAAGGAGTAAGTGATATTGAAAAGATGTTACTCGCCAAAGCAAAACTAAAGACAACAGAACAGAATTATCATAAAGCTGGCAACATAAATCAACATAAGTAAGTTAAATTGAAGAGATGTTATTCGGCAGGAGTATAAGTGAAATAACAAAAATCGAACTCAATATACACAAAAGTGAGCAAAGTAAACAATTACCTGACATTTAAGGTCGAATCAAATGTTGTCTTGTGTGTAATGTGTAGGCGTTCTGTGCAATAATAGATGTTGTTGTAGTTGAAAATGATGGCGCACTTCAATCTCTCCAGATTATACGCGCCAGCCACTTTCGTCAGTGGGACTTCGGCTAAGGAAGGCCCACGTATAACGTCGATCCATTTGGTGATTATTAGTTGCATGAAATCATTAGTGAAAAACAAATTATATATATATATATATATTCCATCACCTTAATTAGTACACGAAAGCCGAAGCGAAATAGCAAAAATTCAATAATCCAGTTTAAGAATTGTGAGATAAATGCAATGCGCGCGATACTAACTGTTCATGGAAAAAGCAGACTAACCAAAACGGTTAGTGGCATGTACATAACATAATAATTCCCGAATATAATCAGGGTTAGTCAAAAGTTGCTTAAGGGTTGGGTTATTGAGTTTTAACTTTCTGATCATTATGTGTCTCTCTTTTTCGTATTTTGAACAACGTAGAATGAAATGTTCGATAGTTTCAAATACTTTACACACTTCGCAAAGACCGGAAGAATGCTGATTAATTTGTAACATATAAAAATTTAATGTACACTTACCTACTCTCAGTTGTTGGATCAGGCATTCATCTCTCCGAGACAAGCCTTTTCTGTATGCCTGCTCGGTAACCTTGTCCTGCAGAGCATATAGAAATCTTCCCTTTTCTGAACTATTCCATTCATTTTGCCAAATATTTTTATAATAAACCAACCGAGAGCATGCACGTTCGCTTGTAGTGTTGGATAAAACAATGTCTAAATGATTTTTCAGAGCGCCTTTCTTGGCAGCCCTATCAACTATTTCATTGCCGTTAATATCACAGTGAGATGGAATCCATTCAAAAAAGACAAGAATATCCTTTGACAAAAAATTATGAATTTTGTGTAAGATTTCATTGACAATAGCGCATCTAATAAAGTATGAGTCGATCATTTGAAGGGCTGACAATGAGTCGCTAAAAATGACCACTGAACAAGACTTAACGAAACTGTTTAACCACTCCAGAGCCATTAGAATGGCGATGAGTTCCGCTCTCATGATACATACATGTGACAAGCTAAAAGATTTAATCACCTGATATTGGGGAACATAAAACGCAGCTCCTGTTCTGAGATCTTCAAGTTTAGACCCATCTGTATATACATGCAAATATCCTTTCCATGTTATTCCTATTCTGTCCTGAACAATGGATTTCATCTCGGCTGCAAGCATATCCCTTTTTGGTATTTTGCCTCGAGTATCAAATGACACAAGAGGACGGGATAATCGCCATTCGGGAATTTTCGGTATTAAATTGTCTTGATTTTCTACATTTACTTCGTCTCGACTGGCTCTAAGGCTAAATGGTGCTTTCCCACCCTTCCATTCACTTCTATTCATGGTATAATGATCACCAAGAATTTCTTTAGAAGGATGACTGGATGAGCTAAACAACAAATAATATCTAAATTTATCATTAAATAATTTTCTCCTAAGTTCCAGCGGCAATTCTCCGGTTAACACCTGTAGAGCCTCCAAGGATACATTATGTATAGTCCCTGTAATAATTTTTAGTGCTCTGTATTGTATAGCGTCTAGCTTTTTCTTCAGAGATATACACGCAGAATCATACATTTCACTGCCATAGTCTAAAACAGATAAAATAAGTCCTTTATATATCATCATCAAAATTTCATACTTATTTCCCCATGTAGTACCTGAAACGCAACGTAATAAATTTAATCTTTTCTTACACTTCTCAATAAGTGCGTTAAAAACTGCTCGCAATGAGGCAAAACATGCCCATTTATTTTCAAAGCAATGTCTTTCTTTTGTTTATTGGTAAATACCAAAACTACCGACTTGGTGTGTGAAATCTTTAATTTCCACCTCCAGCACCAAATTTCAATTTCATGGAGGGCTTCCTGTAGTTTCTGGCGAACCAGATCTAAGTTGGAACCTGAAAACCAAATTGCAATATCATCGGCATAACACGATAATTTAACTCCACTTTCGTTAATCTTTAAGTCATTCAACATCAAAGTAAAAAGTACAGGACTTAAAGAGCTCCCTTGTGGGATACCGTTTTCTAACACATAATTTTCCGACAAACAATTGTTAACCTTAACATTACAATACCTATTCTTTAAGAAAGCTTTAATAAAACACAATAATTTTCCATGAATTTCTAACCTTGACAATTTTTTTAAGAGACCTCCTTTCCATAACGAGTCATATGCCTTTTCCAAGTCTAGAAAAACAGCTACAGTATATTTTTTCTCACTCAATGCTGAGTGTATGTCGGTCTCGAGTCTGATTAAATGATCTTTGACATTTCGATATTTACGGAATCCTGATTGAATTGGGTTTAAAAGTTTATTTTTATCTAAATACCAAGTCAGCCGATTTTTAATCATTTTTTCCATGACTTTAAAGAGGGAAGATAATAACGAAATTGGTCTGTAAGATGACACATCCGTCGCTTCTTTTCCAGGTTTCAAAATTGGTATCTGGACAACTTCATACCACTGGCTTGGAAAACATGAATTTTCCCAGATTTCATTATGTAACTCTAATATGTAAACAAGTGCTATTGGGGGCAAGTTTTTTAACATAATCACATAAATGTCATCCTTACCTGGAGCGGAGTTTCTCATTTCTTTTAAAACGTTCCTCAACTCATTCATATTAAAATCATCATTAATACAGTCATCATCCATAATGTGGGTAAATAGAGCATCGTCAATTTCATTATCGTTTACGGAAAATGATCTATCAATAGATTTGAAAAAGGATGCCACGGCGTTTGCTTTACCATCGACGATTAAATTATGAAAAATGTGAGTGTTCCTTGTGCTGTCTCGCATTCCTTTCACCTGTTTCCACACTTTACCTATGTCTGTAAATCTATTCATTCTAGCACAGTATTGAGACCAATAGTCGAAACGAGCCCTTCTCTGTACCTTCTGTGCAAAGGCTTTCTTTTGTAAGTATTGTTTAACATCATTTATGTCATAATACCTTTTTAATCTGTTTTTAATATGATTCCTCTCCGCAACTGCTTTTTGACACTCCTCGTTCCACCAGGAGTTATTTTACTTCTTTTCCCCCCTCCTAGTCGAACTCGACGAATGTACCTGTTTGACGCATTCAGAATAACATTAACAATGGCGTTGTATCGACTTTGAATATCTAATTTAAAGTCACTATTATAATCTTGATTTAATAATTCCTCTTTTATTGCATTTCTATACCCTTCCCAATTTACATTTCTAAAACTCCATCTAAATCCGATATCTGTGTATTCATGTATAATCGTATTGCCCGACTGTTTCAATTTAATAACAATCGCATTGTGATCACTGCCAAAGTTGTTAGACCGTACTTCCCACTCCATTTTACACGCTAGTTCCTTGGAAACTAAAGATAAATCTAACATTGAATATGTTCCAAAATGAGGGTCTAACCTCGTTGGAGAACCGTCATTTAGCAATGCTAGATCCTGATCTTCCATAAAAGTCTCCACGGTTCTGCCGTTTGCATCTAATTTACTGCTCCCCCAGAGTGGGTTGTGGCTATTAAAGTCGCCCAGAATTATGATCCTCCCTGGCACATTTCTATCCATCTCATTTAATTCTTCCATTTCAATCTTTTTACATGGATTATAATAATTAAAAATTGAAATGATCCCTTTCTTTGAAAAAATATCAACTCTTTGGTATTCGATATTCCCTTTAACGTTCATAACCTGGAAAGTAATATCCTTTTTTAAATATATAACTAGACCACCTCTTCTACCATCCGGTCTATTTCTACAGACACAAATGTAATTCGGAATAAAAGACACATTATAATCATTAAACCATGTTTCCTGAATGCACATAATATCTGGGTTAGAACCCAATAAATTATCAAATATTGACGTTAAAAAGTCCGCACCATGTGAAATCATACCTTGTGCATTCCATTGTATTATAGTTATATCTGAAACGGGCTGTGTCATTTAAGGCGGCTTTTTACCATTTCCATGGTAATGTCTGCCTTTAAAAAATCTTTACCAGCTTTGACAGCAGCTTCCACAAATTGATCATCGTTCTCAGAAAGAAGTAACTTACGTATCGCAACCAGAATGAACATAATCAAATCTAATGATGTCACATTATTGGGAAAGCCAGTTTGATTATTATTAGAAGAACCCTGCTCAGACTCCCCGTCTCTTTCCCGCCTTTTTTCTTTTCTCTTGTGTACTCGAGCCGCGGGTGGGATATGGGAGTGAGGGCTTGTTTCATGTCCAGGACTCTGTAAATTTAAGTTGGAATCTAATTTGTTCCGTTTACTTTGAGGGTTCTCTTTGGAGTTACTCGTGTTGACTGTGTTATTAGTCGTCTCTACAACATTTACATTTTTCTGAGTGCGATACACTTTTGTCGCTTGCGCGTATGTGAGCTTTTCATTCAATTTAATTGTTTGTATTTGCTTAGCTTCTATATAAGATTTGCATCCTTGATACGCCGCCGAGTGATTATCTCCACATCTAAAGCACTTCCTGTTTTCCTTTTGTGCGCAAGCGTCAAATTCATGTTCGCCTCCGCATCTCACGCAACGTATTTTAACCTTACAATTATCTTTCACATGACCAAATAGCTGGCACTTATGACACCTTGTCACGGGTGGGACAAAGTTATCCACACGCCTAATCTCATAGAGAAAATTTACAGAATCCGGTTTACTTTTACCTTTGAAAGTAATAAGTACCGATGGAGTGGGTACCATTTCTCCATTGATTTTCTTCCTAAATCTCTTAGCATTTATTACATTCTGTTCTCTTAATACATCTGATATTTCTTCATTGCTGATTTGAGTATCGATTCTATGGATGACCCCTTTCGTTGTAACCACCTGATCTTCTTCGTAACGTGTAGCTTTTACGTCTAAACCAGCCAACTGTGTTAACTGTAACAGGGTTATAATTTGTTTCTCATTCTCACATGTCAAAATATTTTTTACTTTAACCATACCTACAAGTTTTCCAACGAGATCATGAATTTCTCTGTAAACCCGCACTTGATTAGCACTGCATACATTTTTTTCCAGACCAACAATGACCACCTTCCTACTTGAATGCGTTGGAGTTGAGAATTTAGTTGTTCTTCGTATTTAACATACCATCGCTATTGCTTCTAACCCTTGCCCTTTTCTTGGATCTGACAGAATTTCTGTTCATTGCCGTTTTCCATGAACAATTTGAATCGTCCTCACTCTCCTCACGCAGAGTGTGGCCATCGGAAGATAATACCTCCGGTGTATCCCGAAATTTTAAATTATTTGCTGCGTTATTGTAATCCTCTTCTCCTGAGGACAAAGAGCTAGAGTACGCCATATCTCATGCGCATGTTAATGAATTAATAAACCTCTTACCTGTTATTGTAATGTAATGTAATACGTGGAGAAAAATATGAAAATGAGTGACAATATCACCATGGGAACGCCTGTGGGTAACCCCAGCCTCAGCGTCCACTAACTAGGCGACTGGAACGAAGTCGGATTTCGCCAGAAGCTATAAGAAGTAGACTGGACAGATAAGAAGCCAAAGATGGGTGTAGGTCGAAGGGCTGGTGGCGGCTACTTGTTGGCACCGTTGCCGCTGGGTGTAGTGGAGGAGCAGATTTAATTTCCCCGCCAAAATGTCTATGGATAAATAACGCAGCTACGGAGCTCTTGAAAAAGTCGCCCGCTCTAGATTCTGCTGGTTCTGCCAGTTACATGTAATACGGACGTCACGTAGAGGGCGTTTACTACACAAGCAAATGGGTGCGTCCGACCGGAACAAGGTAAAAGAAGGGGGGGGGGGGGGGGGCTTAGTGAAGTTCCCATGTTGCTAACACGATGTTCGCAATGTTCATGTTGATCAAGAAAATAATAAAAACAACTCATTGTTAACTTGTCCAGCCATTCTCTTACACGAGGTGAAAAGAGTCTATTATCTAAAGGTCTTGGCTTTTGCCCATGTCCCCCTAGAATCGACCCTTTGAAGCTCCAGGGTGATTTTCGTGCGTTCAAACGACGTATGATCTTGAAAAGCTACTTCCACTCAAAGAACGGACAAAGTCGCAACGATGAAGCTAATCTTAACCGTCAGAACCTTTGTCTACCTCTACGCAGGGTTCTGCAAACCCGACTAACAAAGAAACCCCGACGAATAATGACATATTAGACAGACTTAACAAAGGTCTTAATGTCAAGAGCGTGTGGATGCTCCACTTCACATCCCCGCCAACACTGGCCCTCTATCTTGATACTATCGAAGCCTCTTTAGAACCTCTCATTAATGCTCGCCACAAAGACAACCTTACCAAAGCAGAAAGAGAGGCACTGACCAACCTGCGCAGCAATCATGATGCGATAATAAAACCGACAAAGGTTCAGCGGTAGTGATTAAATATAGAGACTGCAGTCCTAACTCTTTTTGACTTTACGATACCGAAATTTTCCGTTTTTATTAATGCTTTACAGACCACCCTACAGCATTTCGGGTGTGGTCGATGATTGCCGATACCATACAACGAAAGAAGAAGAAGAAGATGTACGTTTTAGCCCCCCCCCCCCCCCCCCCCGGAAACCTAATCAATGTAAAGGTCATGTGGGCCTTGTATACTTTACTCCGAGGGCAAAGTAGACCCTCGATTTACTTAAATTTTTTTAGAGATTATATTAAATGTAATCTGAAGTTAAAGTATATTCTCATGCAGATTATACATACGTTTTTATATAATAACGAATAATTTGAATAAGTTGAACGAGGAAGGCTAATTAAACATGCATAAGAAGTAGTCTGCGTACATGTGGCTACGTATCAGGCAAGGCCCTGCTGGTAGACGCATGCACATCTGACGTTCGTGGTAGCGAGAGACAAACTACTTGCAGTTTAGATGAAAGGTACGTAGAGATAATTGAACATGATATAAATATAAGCTTATTATGACCAGTGAAATAATGAGAACAATGTTATATTGAAAGTTATCTTAGTGTGAAAGTTGTTTTATAGCTTTACTTGATTTGTGTAGTGTCTATACAGACAACTTTACACGTGTGGGTTATACTAACTTATTGCTCATAAATTGTATTGGCAACTTTCGAATTAATATATTGGATAACTGTTATATAATGAAATTGTAAATTGTTCATCAATTCTTTGTTCAATATGTTAGCGATATTTTATCACCTTAATAATAATAATAATAACGTCTATTTATATAGCGCTTTTCAGAAGTAAACTAATATCAAAGCGCTTTACATAATACGATACTATTATTACCCCGGTCCTCGGATTCTGACATGCCCGCACACAATGTGTGCACTTTATCCGCTCCCTGGGGAGTATTCCAGCAAGAGCAGCACAGTGGCGCTCAAATTGCTAAACAAACGACATAACTTTCGCATCCTACCGGTTACCCATTTAACACCTGGGTGGAGAGTGGCAAATGTAGATTAACGTCTTGCCAAAGGACGCTAGTGGTGCGGTGGGATTCGAACCCTGGACCTCGTGGTTCACAGTCCAGGGACTTATCCACTGATCCACAACACCTCTACCTTGAGTGAGATGTATTTTACTGTCAGAACATGCAAGCGTTCAATAGTTTTGTATCATGCTAATTAGATGCACTACTACTGCACAGCCGAATGTATATGCGTGCATATTCTTTTGTTGAAGTTTTTTTGATTGATGACTAGTCTGAAGCATCAGACTCAGCTAGTTTAATTACATATTTTTACAGAAATATTGTTATAAATGGTAAATCCATATTGATACTTATTATATTCATTCTTATGTACCAGTAGCTACTGACATGACTGATGTGGAGTTTTTACCAGTTTGGTGATGGGCACAATTGAACTGAGATGATGTAACTTGCTTTACACGTATGAAATATCCTGACTAGGGTAAGTGTAGGTGTATTTGAGTTACGTGTGATAAGGTTAAGAGCGCCATCTTCGGCAAGACAAATTGAGTTTCGAAGACAAACGCAAGAACCTGATGTTTGTTCACAAATCTTCAATTATCTGCACCATCTTGTTAGCTGTAGACATGTTATTAGGTTTAAAAGAGGTAAGAAGTTTTCACGGAGTAAATGGAAATGAAGCTACATCAACAGAAAAGTAAAGGTAGCCTTACACAAGGAATTCAAGAAACACTCCCGTAAAAGCCTTGTCGACTCTTGTTTGTGATTGCCTGCAGCTACAGTGAAAACTTCTCATCCATGTAGTTTCTGTTCACTGTTGACAATATGCTAGAAGAAGAAGAGTCTAAAGGAACAAGAACTGACCCAAAACCTACTGAACGCGGGCTTCAGCATCAAAATGACCAACGAGAACTGGAGTTTCGTCACGCAATTAGAGGTTGGCGTCAAGCAGCCAACAAGTTGAGAGCTGCTTTAAGTGATGAAGAACTCATATTAGTCATCAAGCAACAGAGAGATCAAGTCCAAGCTGCTATGGACAAGGCAACAATAGTTCAAGAATCTCTCAGTAAGATTAAGGAGGCCTTAAATCTGCATGATGACAGCCTCGATAAGATTGAAGATGTTGAAGAGCAACATGCGGAGTTGATGAAGGAAATGCAAGAAAGAGTGAAAGCTCTTCAAGGAAGCTCTGCATCTCATTTGTCTTCATCCAGACACTCTTCAAAACATTCTTCAAAACATTCTTCAAGAAGGCAAAGTAATTGTGAAGAGTGGGTCAACACCCAACCACAAGATGATCCACCTACGATTGAGATGGTAAAACCGAGGGGTCAAGAAGTTTGATGATGGAAACTTGTTAGCAGCCAGTATAGTTGACAAGATGAGGATGAATAATCTACCACTTCCAGAACCCTGTGTGTTTGATGGCAGCTATCTTCAATATCCAGCATGGAAGAGAAGTTACGACCTCCTGATTGAAAATAAGAATATCAATGCAGAAGACAAGTTCTATTATCTTCTCAGATATTTGAAGGGTCAGCCTTTAGAACTCGTGCAAGGTTATTCTCTCTTGGGTGACTCCAGGTCATATGTTGCTGCTAAGGCTGCCTTAGAGAGAAGATATGGAGATCCTTTCATCTTGTCTAACGCCTACAGGGACAAATTAGATTCTTGGCCGAGAATCAGCAACAGAGATGGTCAAGGTCTTCGAATGCTATCGGACTTTCTAAAACAGTGTTGCACAGCTATGTCAATCATCGGTAACCTGGCTCAATTAAACGACGAGAGAGAAAATAGAAAGATTCTGGCCATACTTCCAGATTATCTGGTAGTGAGTTGGAGTAGGAAGGTTGCTAATTGGAAAGAAGTTTGTGGAACTTTCCCGTCATTTCATGAGTTCAGTGGTTTCATTGAAGAGGAGGCCAACATTGCCTGTGACCCCGTCATCTCTCTCAATAGTGTAAGGGGACTGAGGACCGAAAAGAAACGACCAGTCTCGGGGGCAATATCGATGTATGCCTCAACGAATCGGCCATCTCCACCTTCCAGAAAAGGAAAGAAGCAGGAGCATGGCTGCCTGCTCTGTAAGGAAACCCATCATATAGGAATTTGCAAGAAATTTCTATCAATGACCTTGAAAGATAGAAAGAAATTTGTCAGAGAAAAGGGACTGTGTTTTGCTTGTCTAATACGAGGACACACATCAAAGGAATGTAGAAGGAGAAACACACGCAGTGTCTGCAAAAGAAGACATCCTAACTGCCCTTCATGAGGACTGGAGTAGGAGTAGTCAACAAGAGAGAGATGAGGTGAATAAGGAATTACAGTCGCCTGATCAGGAATTGTTACCACTACAAGACTGTGAGGTGGGACTATTGATCGGATACGACTGTGCTTGCGCTCTGACTCCTCGCTGCATAATCCCTTCTCCTGATTGGCAGCGGACCCTTCGGTATGAAGACCGACTTAGGCTGGAGTCTCGTGGGCATAGTAAGCCAGCACTTAGAAGTCAACCTGGATGACAGAATTGGGTTCGGTCACCGATTAATTACTCGTGAAATACCAACTGAGCTTGTTGAGGGCAGCAATTCAATGAAGAATGTGACATTTTCACATAATGTCAAGATAAAGGAAGACCTGATCAGTCCTTTGACAGTGCTGAGGATGATGGAGGCTGACTTCTCTGATCTCCAGGGAACCAATGAAACATTCTCCCAAAATGATATTCGATTCATGAATATCATGACTGAAAATGTTCGCATCTTGGAAGATGGTCATTATGAAACTCCACTACCTTTCAAGGAAAGCAATCCTGATCTCCCTAACAACAGGTACATGGCGGAGCAAAGACTGGAAAACCTTAGACGAAAGTTTGAGAAGGACCCAGAGTACCATGTTGCATATACCAAGAAGATGGAAGCACTCATGGATAAAGGATATGCTGAACCAGCTCCAAAACTCAAGAAGAAGAACAGTCCGGTCTGGTACATCCCTCATCACGGAGTAATACAGCCCAACAAACTTCGAGTTGTGTTTGACTGCAGTGCTCAGTATAAAGGGGAATCCCTTAACGATCATCTGCTGAGCGGACCGGATCTGACAAATACTCTTGTAGGCGTTCTTTGCAGATTTAGAAAGGACAAGGTTGCTTTCAGCTGTGACATTAGAGAAATGTTCCATCAATTCAAAGTGAGGGAAGACCACCGTAAATTCTTGAGGTACCTTTGGTGGAAGGGTGGAGATATTCGCCAAGACCCTGTCGAGCTTCGTATGACTGTCCATATCTTTGGGGCATCTTCTTCACCAGGATGCTCCAATTTCTCCTTGAAGCAGATTGCTACAGATTATGCAGCTCAATATGGAAATGATGTGAAGGACTTCGTTCATCACGATTTCTATGTAGATGACGGATTACAGTCGGTTCCTTCTGCGAAGGAAGCTATCGACCTCTCCTCAAGAACCAGGCAACTGTGCAAAAAGGGTGGATTACATCTTCTCAAGTTTATCTCCAACGATAGAGAGGTGGTGGAATCTGTTCCAGAACCAGATAGAGCTAGAGGGGTGTCTAAGACAGATCTACTTGGCACTGATTCAACCATAGAAAAGGCTCTGGGGTTCTATGGTGTGTTGAGTCCGACACACTTAAGTTCAGGCTAACTCTACATGATAAACCCCTGACAAGAAGAGGAGTGCTGGCCACAGTAATGTCAATCTACGATCCACTGGGTCTGCTGGCACCAGTCACACTACGAGCCTTCAAGATTTCTTGAGTCCTGTTCCTACTACGAGTGCTAGTACTGGCACTAGTCCTAATCCTAGTGCCATTGGTGGTACCTTGTCTTCATCTTCAAGCTTCAAATATAAGCTCAAATTCGAACATGTTCAGCCAAGCTCAAGGAAGTGAAAATACATCGATGAACCAGATTCAATATAATTGTCAGGTTCACATTACTAACAAATAGGTCTTAGACGAGGCCTAAACATTGTAAATAAACATTGTATATACGTTCGCAACCGTCTAGACTAGGCCTAAACATTGTAAATAACCATTGTACGTTTGCAACAGTACATGTTTTGCTGGGCAGGATTCACGCATGGGACATGCCATGACAATTTGAGGTAAGTGAAAGCACTAAGATTGTAGACCCATTTTATAAAACTATTAATACATGGTTGTGAGGTCGTGCGTTAGTGCGATCCGGCAACACGCAGGTTTTTATCGTGGTGTCTAACACACTCGGCTACGCCTCGTGCGTTAGTACACCACGATAAGAACCTTTGTGTTGCCGGATCGCACTAACACACTCCCAACCATGTATTAACAGTATACTAACAAAACAAATTTCCCGCTTGGGCGAACACTGACTGTTTTGGTCCAGAGTGTGAAAATGACTTGCGTCAAATTACAAAAAGAGGGAAAATTAAACCAGCAGTCGGAATAAGTGCTCCCATTCAAACAAAATGCTCTTTGTCACAGATTTGTAATTATAGCGTTAAATTTTTTTGGCAATTGTCTATCATAATTTCAATGATTTCATTGCCGTAGCAATCGACTGATTAATTGATAAATGGATTGATTGTTGATAATTTATTGATTGACTGGTTGATTGACTGACCGGCAGAGTGGTTGAAGGACTGATGCATTGATTGATTGATTGATTGATTTATTGATAGAATGATCTTTTCTTCTTGAATGAATGTCTGGCATGTGGATTTGATGTGTCTGTGAATTGTGAACACTGTGTTTAAAAGATCTTGAAATAATTGAACATTCTTTTTTGTGCACAATTATTAATTCTCACGCACTGTAGCGATGCGACCTGAAATTGCTTGAAAGTCATCATACATTATGTTCATGAACCGTACATGTAATTACTTAAAGTAACATTTCCAGTGTTTTCTACAATATATTTTGCTTTTAGAATTGTTTTGTAAAGTGTTGCATAGTTTTTTTTGGGTTTTGTTTAGATGTGGTACTTGTACTCACAATTCTAAATATATTTGATAATAAGTAGTTAATTTGATAACAATGATTCAAGACACAAATGAGTTAAATAAGTTGTTTCTTTGTATTTCATTCGTTACATGTAGTTGCACCGTACCCAATGGATGCTTATGTTTCATTAAGGAGAAATCACTAGAAAATTAGACAAAAAAGGGAAAAAAGATCCTTTGGTTTAACACGGCAGAAATATGGTTGATTTTAAATCAAAATGATAAAATCAGGGATGTACAAAGAACTTGATTGTGTAAAGTTAATAAAAAGAAGCATTTATAAAAGCAGCACATATTTTTGTCATACGTGTTTTTATTTCATGACTTTACACGCATGCATGTCATACCCCTGAAAATTTAGTGATAGTAATCGCTCAAGTTGTAAGAGGGCGACATTGCCCTCTTATCTGTTATGCTCTCTCGTTATATGATTCTGATACCTTGCCCGGTGTGTGAGATAAAGACTTTCTTTGGCATTTGTTATTGGCGTAGTGCAAGTTTAGGAAGGATGTTTCATTAAGGAGAAATCACTAGAAAATTAGACAAAAAAGGGAAAAAAGATCCTTTGGTTTAACACGGCAGAAATATGGTTGATTTTAAATCAAAATGATAAAATCAGGGATGTACAAAGAACTTGATTGTGTAAAGTTAATAAAAAGAAGCATTTATAAAAGCAGCTCTCTCGTTATATGATTCTGATACCTTGCCCGGTGTGTGAGATAAAGACTTTCTTTGGCATTTGTTATTGGCGTAGTGCAAGTTTAGGAAGGATGTTTCATTAAGGAGAAATCACTAGAAAATTAGACAAAAAAGGGAAAAAAGATCCTTTGGTTTAACACGGCAGAAATATGGTTGATTTTAAATAAAAATGATAAAATCAGGGATGTACAAAGAACTTGATTGTGTAAAGTTAATAAAAAGAAGCATTTATAAAAGCAGCACATATTTTTGTCATACGTGTTTTTATTTCATGACTTTACACGCATGCATGTCATACCCCTGAAAATTTGGTGATAGTAATCGCTCAAGTTTACGTGCTTGCTGAACGAGGATCTGATTCTGACAATGAACGTGAATTCTGGTGTTTGATTAAGCGTGAATTCAGAACGTAGAATTTACGTCAATAAGAAGGGTGCAACAGGCGATGTATTAGGTGCATGGATGCGGTGATTATTTTAGTGATTTTGTGGTGAGAATTACGTGATTAAAATTCCATTTTATTGCACGTTCTTTATATGTGCAAAAACGAACAAAATGTATTAACTCATTCACTTTAATATGGAGAGTGAATAACGTGATTAACTAAAAACGATATTGACGTCTATTTTAGGTGATTTTGTTCCCTGAGTTTAACGTGTTTCAGTGACGCGATTAATCGTTCATGAAAATACGTATTAGGGGAGTTCATGGAAGCAGTGATATTTCTAGTGATTTTATGGTCAGAATTAGGTGATTTAGTCCATTTTATTGCACGTGTGTTTTAAGTGACACAGTGAAAGTAACGTATTAACACATTTACTGCATTTTGAAGTGTTTGAAGAACGTAATTCACTACAAGCGATAATGACGTCGATTTCAGGTGATTTTGTTCCTTGATTTTAACGTGTTTCAGTGACGCAATCAATCGTTCATGAAAACACGTACAAGGTGAGTTCATGGAAGAAGTGATTTTTCTAGTGATTTTATGGTCGGAATTAGGTGATATAATCCATTTTATTGCACGTGTGTTTTAGGTGACTCAGTGAAAGTAACGTATTAACACATTTACTGCATTTTGAAGTGTTTGAAGAACGTTATTTGCTCAAGGTCGTTTACCTGATAATGACGTGAATTTAACGTGATTTTGTTTATTGGGTAGGCACATATTCAAATGAAATTGTTTTCATGTATGATCGGATACACGATATACGTACATATGTATGTGGGTATAATCATACACAGTATACTCTTGTAATTGTTTATTATGTAAAATATTTGTTTGCGTCAATATATAAATATATTTATTTATGTATGATATTTTATAATTTCATATACAAATGTACAAATATGTATACGTGTACATATTACGTACGTATATCACAGGTGTAGGTGCAAATGTATGTTAGAATATATATCTGTGCAGCAGTATTTGTGCATTATGCATGTACGTGTACACATGCATTTATTACAAACCTAATTCTTTGACATCTCTTTGTCATATACTTTTTTGAACACGTATGTTACGAGACGCACGTAGTTGACTTGACTATATTGCACGCATATAGAGAGTAAAAAAACAAAACAAATTAATCGCCTTAAAGCCAAAATTCTCCCTCAACACTGGATCTTCACTAAGTCCCCTTCTTTTACCTTGTTCCAGTCGGACGCTTGTTGTTGTTGTTAGTTTGTTGGCGATATCCATCGCGATCTAGATGATTTACGCCAGGCTAGTTGTAAGAGGGCGACATTGCCCTCTTATCTGTTATGCTCTCTCGTTATATGATTCTGATACCTTGCCCGGTGTGTGAGATAAAGACTTTTTTGGCATTTGTTATTGGCGTAGTGCAAGTTTAGGAAGGATTAGTCTGTGCTTGTTACTCCTTATTTGTTAGTTATTTAATCTTAGAATTGGGTAAGACAGAAAAAAAATTATGGTAAGGGGTTTTAGTATTAACTTGGGAGTTACTGATGTATAATGTGTCTTATACTAGTATCTTGTTATAATTACAGTCTGTCGGCTGCCATGTTTTAGTTGCAACATCAAGACTTTGTATGCGCATCATCTGCTCACCTTGTTATTTTTTTCCTTCTTTTTTCTTTTCTTTTTCTTTTTCCCCTCTATTTTCCTGTTTATTAATTTATTGGTATGTATATATGCGTGTATACACCTACACAAACACGCCCACACAGACACACACACACACACACGTTTACATGGCTTTACTTCCGAGGACAACTATTGTTCCTTTATTGTTACTCGTCCTCGGACAGTCGACGGAATAAGGCATAAATTCATTGTTCGACGTTCGAGGACTATTGTCCGCCTTCCGAGGACCATTGTTGTCATGATTTTTTTTTTGTTCTCTGTCCGAAAATGTCCTCGGACATAATGCTAAACAAACGCACACACACATACTCACACAGCTCTACTTGTGTGTCTTTCCCTTGGTTCTCTCTATTGTTCAAATAGCCACACAAGCAGCAAAAAAAGCCACACAAGCCTGACGGAATAAAGGCATCTATTGTGTTTGACTGTCCATTTAGTCACACAAGTATACCTCTGTTGGTACACCCCCCCCCCCCCACACACACACACCACACACACAATGTCTATAATTTGTTGGAAACAATACATATATGCATAATTGCAGAATTTTCTATTTTATTTTTAATTTTTTCTCCTTATAGTTCTTTATATCTTCCAGTACCTTTTATAAAGGCTAAAATACTTGAGTAGATTTCTTCTTTTCCAAGGAGTTTTTTTTTTATATTAGGATTTGTCATGTTGAGCCTGCGATACATACGGTTCCTCTGCCTTTCATATTTAGGGCATGATAACATAAAATGTTTGATGGTTTCAAAAATATCACAATTGTCACAAAGACTAGAATCGTGTCATTTACTTACTTATCAGTGCCGTACGGCACTATTACTTATGTATAGTAAACGTCCTCTACGTGACGTCAGTATTACATGTAACTATTATTGCACAGAACACCTTCACATTACACACAAGACAACATATATATTTGCTTCAACCTTAAAAGTCAGGTAATTGTTTACTTTGCTCACTTTTGTGTCTATTGAGTTCCATTTTCGTTATCTCACTTATACTCCTGCCGAGTAACATTTCTTCAATTTAGCTTATGTTGATTTATGTTCCCAGCTTTATGATTATTCTGTTCTGTTGTCTTTAGTTTTGTTGAGTTGCTTATTATTATTATTTGTTTCATTCTGTTTGATTTAGCAAATAAAGCTTGCCCGAGTGACCAGCTTCATTCCGTTCCATCATTATCTGTTCACACATCTACATTTAACATGGTTCAACCGAACGGTACACACATCCACACCTCTCTCGCTATATATATATATATATATATATATATATATATACACACACACACACACACACACACAGAGATTTACATGGCTTTACTTCCGATGACAACTATTGTTCCTCTATTGTTACTCGTCCTCGGACAGTCGATGGAATAAAGCACAAATTCATTGTTCGACGTTCGAGGACTATTGTCCGGCTTCCGAGGACCATTGTTGTCATGATTTTTTTTTTGTTCTCTGTCCGAAAATGTCCTCGGACATAATGCTAAACAAACCCACACCCTCACACACACAGCAAAAAAGAAAGTGGGCACTTTTTCAAGTTAATATTTTCAAATAGATATTTTAATGTAAACGTATCTTTGATATATCAAAATAAACATAAATTAAACCTCTTTAAGATGATATGCAATTAGAATCAATTTTATTCGATACAAATGATCTTAATCTTCACTTTGCGCGAATTGTAATTTACTTATCAGATCAAATCTTATCCATCCGGGTATAATCTAGATGTATAATTCTTTTCGTTCCATCTGTTGTCTGTCCTGTGTCCGTGTTGTCGGTATGACTGGAGCATTAGGGTCGGACACTCAAGTTGGTGTTCATTATCTTTCCTTTATTACCATTTGACATTAAACAACTTGATATTTAATTGAATATAGAGAAATAAAACATCACCTATAATGACTACAGAGCGTAAAAAATAGGCCCAATTATGTCCTCTTTTTAACTTCAAAATTACAAGTCATTACAGAAAAAAGATGATGATTACCATAATCTGTAAATGCACCTAATCAAAATCAAATAAGAAACGATGTTATCACGCATCATTGTTTTCGATACCTCCATAAATCGATATGGTACTCTTACACATACACACCCAAACACACAGACCCACTCACACGCGCACACACATCTTTTAATTTAATTGTTTTCTTTTTATAGTCTGCTTATATATATTTTTCTTTTACATTATTCTATATATAGACTACGTATAGTGCACTCTTGTAAATTCACATTTTAAAAGAGTTCTTTTTATCACTCTTTTAAATTTCACATCTGTTGGCGAGTAGTCTGTTCATAAACCACTCAGCGTAATGATGACAGTTATTGAACAGGAGCCAATATCTGTTGTTATTTATATACCATTGACCCAAACGATCGGCTTGCGCCGTTGTACAACGACTCGTTCCTTTATAATATTTGGACACTGGGCACGACCACGCTAAATTTCTGCCTATTCCCCCATTCTGGTACCACCAGGTACCATCTCCCCATTCGTAGCACTTGTCTCGGAATGACACAAAGGAATGCCTCCATTTCCACTTTCTCAGATAAACATCACGCTTTCGCTTTTTCCATCCGTCGCCACGTATGTTATCAGCTGGAACACCACAGCTAGCTCTCGAAAAACGGATGTAGTAGTGATAGATAGGCCTACTCTCATAGTCGACTCTTAGGACTATGTAAATGAACAAACAAAACTTGAAAATAACGACTTCTGTCTTGTGTCATTTCTTTAAATCATAATTATGCTCTCATACATACAGGTGAGCACTGCACAACAGACGACGATGCAGCAAAAACGTGTCTTAATATAATTTGTAAATATTAGTTTGTGGTGGGGGAGGGGGTCATAGTAAGACTACAACAGAAATTTAAAAAAAATGAAGTGCAAGCTTAATGTACCATTCTTATCAGTAATCCTATATTTAAGGTTTTGTTTCATTTTTTTTATCACAAAGATTCCGGTAAAACAATATTTAGAATGGGTATGAAAAGTAAACCATGACACTGGCCCTTTTGAAGGTCATCCGTGCATTAATATCAAATTAAGCCTATAGGATGTGAGTCTTAAAGCCTTAATAGATCTCGTCTTTTATTGTGGTAAGGAGGCGCCAAAGGACGTTTAAAACTGATAAATCGCAAAGTAATCACAACTAATGAAGCCCGGATGAAGCCACGGTCTACGGAAGTCCAAGTGACGAAAGCAGGAACGAAAGCAATCAGAAAAGCCCATTTTTAGTGATAAAAAAATTCTTGAAATTAAAAGGTGAGTTCAGTCTCTATATTTGCTTTTGAAATTCAACATTCTCTGTACATATCCAGAGCTTAAAACTCCGTTCGTAATACTTGCCTGGCTGATAAGAACCTTCACTGCTCGAGAAGATAATGCGATTTACTACAATAAATCAATGTACCTACCTATTTGCTAGTCTTCCGACTACGCAAGCCATTCGAGTAATTAAAGTCACGACAGTGCATATACCCCCCTAGGATCACGCCTTCCTCTGTGCACGTACGCATGACGCGCGCACACAATCCTCCTCTTTCCTTCTCGCAGCCTAAAGAGTTGCAGCTAAGTCACTATCTTGCGCAAAAATTCAGAGTTTGCTACTCTTTTAGCGCGTTTTCTGGTGACTTTTGCCAATATTTCCGTCCTAGACTTAATATCTGTTTAGTGTCGGTTTATGTCTGTCACGTATTTATTTTGGTGATATTTGAGCTTAAATTCATACCTCACTTTTCACCTCTTTCGTATAGTAGCCCAGGGCATTCGCTTTGGCGTTTTGCCGGGCGCTCAGCCCTGTAACGTTTCGTTGGTGTTTCGTGTGTGTGGCTGTTGTGTGCGTATACCCTTACGAGAGTGTTCTTTTGTTCGTAGTGCGTGAATGGAATTTTCCACACACTGCGCTGGAAAATTCCATTCCGTTTCACTCTCGCTTTGTACGCCCTTTTCTTTACAATTGTTTATTGTTTGACTCTTTTATATCTCCTTACAGGTGATAATGAGTTCTTCGGAGGAAGAGCAATCGAGGTCTTGGTTGCCTCCGTGCTCTTCCAATTCTTCTTCCCTCCCTTTCACTACTCTCACTTATAAGGGCGTCAGCCCAGTGAGTGTGTTGGAGACCTCTGTGTTTTGCTCGCCTACCAGCGAGTCAAACACGATGGTCAGGGGAGGTAAGGGCGTCAGTCTGTCGGCTCGCTCTGGTATTTTTGTACCGGGAGCGTCGAGCAAGACAGGCTTTATAGGTAAGTTAGGTGTTCATAAGTCTTCGGACCGAACACCCGTCATTAGCAATTCCAGCTCCCTCCAACTCTCGACCACCGTGTCTGCAGTTGGGGGGGGGGGGGGGGGCGGTAGCTAGTATTACCGGGTCCTCTCGACCCCCGACCACCGTCGGGAGCCTGGAGGGGGCATTAACTGGTAAGACCGCTAAGCGGTCAGCTAATGATGTTACTGGGTCTTGCCGACCCCCGACCACCGTCGGGGTGCCTAGCGAGATTTTACCCAGTGTTACTGGCTTCCCCCGACATCTGACCACTGTCGGTGTGTCTGGGGGAATTACAGCCGGTAACGCAAATCCGCATCCCGCTAAGAAGACCTCCTCCTCGAGCAGGTTCTCGCAGCGGAAGACTGCTGGTTCCCGCCAGCCACTGACCAACGTCAGTGCTCCGGGTGCTATTTCCAGCAGTGCTGCAATACAGCAGCCCGTCCACCCCCCCCCCCCCCCCCCCCCCCCCCGGCAGTCAATGCGAATCGGGGCTCTGGTCGGGGAAGCACAGACCCTAGAGTTGCGGCCGAATTGCTTCTCCCCACTGGGGAGCCCGGCCCGGACAATTTGGGTAGTGAGGCTTCTATACTGCAGCCTAACACTTCCCGTGCTTCTAAACGGCCTTCTATTACGGTGGCTCACACCCCCGCTAAGAAGCTTAAAGCCAAGAAGGGTAAATCCAAGGATAAACCCAAGTCGGGTAAGAAGGCTCAGCCCTCTCTTCCCCCCGACTCTCAATCTGAGTTGCTCAGATTAATGAGACTCTTTGCTGAGCAGCATGGTTGGGATACTAATCCCCCGACGCTGCCGGCTACTGAGACGGGTTCTCCCCAGTCAGTTGTCACTGTGATGGAGGATGTTCCCGAGTCGGACCCCGGTGTGTTCCCGGTCTCCGATATTCATGAGAACCTGGGACAATTTTGTCCGAATGCGGTATCTCGACCTACTCCTCCCGTGCCTGCGGCTCTCGGAGCCCCGCCGGGGGAGGAGTCTGTCACTGGTCCGTGGGCATATCCACCCCCATGGGATTTTCCCCACCAGACTACTTCTCCCGAATTTGATTCTGTCTCGCAGGTTTCTACCCCGTCTGTTTCAGAATCTCAGGCCGGCTACGACCCCCAGCCTTGTCAGGCTATGGCGGCAGATGCCAAGGCCCTGTTAGAGAAGTATATGCCAGAAATTTTTCCCCAAGTCCAGTCGGACAGTGATCAGCCATCGCTGTTATTCAGACAGCATGGCCCGTCTCCTGGTATTCCTCTTACAGAGGACTTCAAACAGGAGTATGGGGATAGGGAGGCACTTGCCGATCGCTCGGGTCGCTCTCCACACTGGGAGTGCTAGAGAAAGACATCCCGCCTCTCTTGCGGGGTATCTCTTGCGGGGTATCCCTTCCTCTCATCCCAAACTCTTTGGGGGCCAGTTTAACGAGGTCTTCCTCAAAGAGATAGAGGGTCGCAAACAGGCAAAGGAGATGGCCAGACAATTCTTGCCCGCTCAGCCTGCTCGGTCCTTTCCGAAGTCTAAGTCGGTCTCGACAGGCGCTAACCGCTCAAATCGTCGAGTGATTGTGACTATCCCTCGGGTTGAGACCCCTACCCTGGACAACCGTGGTAGAGGCTCGGCGAGAGGAAGAGGGGGGCGTAAGACCGCCGCCAAGGGCCCGGTCAGGCCCAAGTCGGCCTTTTGATACCTTACCCCGAGTGCTTGTGGACAGTGTAGGCGGGCGGCTCCGGAGATTCCTCCCAGTTTGGGAGGCAATCTCCGGCGACGCCTTTGTGCTATCCGTCGTGCGCGACGGCTTTTACATAGATCTGATAAAGCCGATTCCAAACGGCGCCATCAGAATCCGCCCGCCTCCAATGTCCGCCCTTTTCCAGCAGCACATCTCCTCAGAGATCGCCACGCTGCTGGGAAAGGGCGCTGTAGAAAGGGTGAGAGATCATCCTCATCTCTGTCTCTCCCCAATTTTTGTCATTCCCAAGCGCTCGGGAAGTTTACGTATGATTCTAGACATGAAAAGAATCAACAGGTTTATACCTCCAGTGCATTTTCGCATGGAGACCTTGGCATCTATTCTGCCCTTGATCAAGCGGAACGACCTTGCGATCTCCCTCGATCTCAAAGACGCGTACTTTCACATTCCCATTCACTCTCTGTCGAGAAATTTGCTGGGATTCGCGTTCCAGGGCGAAACGTTTCGATTTCGTGCCCTGCCCTTCGGGCTGAGGCCGGCCCCTCGAGTCTTTACCCGAATAGTGTCGGCCCTGGCCGCGTTTCTACGGAATCGCGGCCTCCGATTATTCGTCTATCTAGACGATTGGCTCCTAGTTGCAATCTCAGAGTCCCTCCTGTTGGATCAGTTATGCCTTTTATTGCGGCTAACGCACGACTTAGGCTTTCTGATAAACTAGAAAAAAAATCGGAATTATCTCCCACACGTACCCCGGTGTACTTAGGTGCGGAGATAGATATCCCGAATCAGCTTGCCCGCCCCAGTCGGGACATAATTCGGACTATCACCATGACCGCACGGTCACTGCGAGTGGCCCGCAGGGTCAGAGCCAGACAATGGCTTCAATTCCTGGGCTATCTGGCCAGTCTAGTCGACGTCTTGGAAATGATGGCGGTCAGCCTGTCTCTTCATCATTTCAGGCCCGGTCTTGTTGGTCGCACTGTACTCGTTCTTACGGACAATGTCACAGTAGCTGCCTACATCAATCGCCAAGGCGGCACTCGGTCTTCCTCTCTGAACACCTTAGCTGCCCAGTTGTGGAGGTGGTGCCGGTCTATGAACATTATTCCGGTAGCCTCCTACATTCCCGGTCAGGAAAATCTGATCGCGGATTTTCTGTCTCGGGGCAAATGCCTCCCGTCAGAGTGGACTCTTCATCCGGAGGTCTGTTCGCCTCCACCCTCAATCACCGACTCCCGAGGTATTGCTCGCGGGTTCGGGATCAGGAGGCGTGGGCGATGGATGCCTTTTCCCTCCATTGGGGAGCTATCCGGGGGTACGCTTTTCCCCCCATTCCTCTGATCCCTCAGGTCTTGAGGAAGGTCAAGGAGGACAGGGCTTGGCTCTTGTTGATAGCCCCACATTGGCCAGCGAGACATTGGTTTCCAGACCTGCTGAGTCTCCTGGCCGGCCAGCCGTTTCCCCTTCCTCTCAGGGAGGATTTGATAATTCAACCCCTCTCGGGGATTGTTCATCAACGCCCAGCGGTCCTCCACTTGACTGCCTGGCCGTTATTTGGGAAGACGCCAGAAACTCGGGGCTCTCCGAGAGGGCCTCCCAGTTTGTAATGAGAAGCCATAGAGACTCCACTAGAGATCTCTACAACTCTCGTCTAGGGACCTTCTTTTCTTGGTGCGAGAATCAGGGTGTCTCGCCACGTGAAGCCCCTATAGGTGTTATTGCCGATTTTTTGATCTCCCTTTTCGATAAGGGTAGATTGATTTCAACCATACGTGGCTATCGTTCGGCTATTGCCGCCGTCCACGTTGGTTTTGCTGATGGTTCGGGAGTCTCCAACTCCCCTCTTTTGGCTAGGTTGACTCGCTCCTTCTTCTTCCCCCGCTTCCAGAGAATCCATTTCTAGATGGATAGTCGAAGCGATCCAGGCAGCTGGGCCGGAGGCCCTATTGAGTGATGGGAAGCCCCGTGCTCACGATACCAGGGGCATCAGTGCCTCTTGGGCTCTTTTCCAAGGGGTGCCCCTAGTGGACATTATGAGGGCAGCCTACTGGCGCTCCTCCACGTCCTTCACATCTTTTTATTTAAAAGATGTTCTGTCTGTTGAGTCTTTTTCTAACAAGACGTTGCAAGCTGCAACGTCATCCTTGGGTTCCTGTTGACCTTTCTCTTGGACATGCCCCCCATTTGAATCTGTGCTGGTCTAGCAAATAAGTAGGTACATTGATTTATTGTAGTAAATCAGTAAAATCAGAAGTGATTTTATTATTTGCT
The DNA here is from genome assembly GCA_025617745.1 of Heliocidaris erythrogramma. Classification (NCBI taxonomy): domain Eukaryota; kingdom Metazoa; phylum Echinodermata; class Echinoidea; order Camarodonta; family Echinometridae; genus Heliocidaris; species Heliocidaris erythrogramma. The sequence continues at coordinate 26,824,239 of CM046862.1, read as the reverse complement.
AGATAAATCTATGTACCTACCTATGTCCCACCCTCCTACCCCACTCCTTGCCTAGCAACATGTCAAAGTTTGTCTGAGGCTGCTCGTAAAGAGGAGGATTGTGTGCGCGCGTCATGCGTACGTGCACAGAGGAAGGCGTGATCCTAGGGGGGTATATGCACTGTCGTGACTTTAATTACTCGAATGACTTGCGTAGTCGGAAGACTAGCAAATAGGTAGGTACATAGATTTATCTAGCAAATAATAAAATCACTTCTGATTTTACTATTTTCTTCTATTCCTACTCTCGGAAAAGGATGGGACACCAGACCCTATGCCTAAGAAAAAAAAAGATGTACTTGAAATAGAAGACCCGATTAGACTGAAGGCACATACTTGAGAATTTGACTTTATGATTTGTTGCAATTTCTTAAAATCGTAACCTCATGCTGTTGCCCTATATTTTAAAGGTTTTACTTATAGGAACCAGACAGTACCAGAGAAAGTAACTAAAACTGAATGTTTCGTTCCTCTTCCTTTTTATTCATATCATTCCATTGTGCTGTATGATACTAATTCCCCTCATCAGGGAATCCTGGATTGACTCATAACTATATTAATCGATAAAAAAAATAAACTGTCAACAACAATAAAAATTGTCGAATCATAATTGTACCCGCAATCGCAAGATTTAACTAACTATATAGCGACGATGTAAACATACAGTGCGTCCCAGGAAAAAGGAAACCCGTTTTTGGAGATAGATATCTTGATAATGAAATAGGATTGGAATAAAACATGGGCACTTTTAGTAAGAATAAAGTCTCTTCTTTTATGTGACCGACTTGGAACAATTTTACCAGCTTAATGTAAGAATCGATTTGCACAGAATATTGGTGCGAACGTTTAATGGAGATTATTCGAGTTTGTTTTCAATTCCCTTCATGTTGTTAACACGTTTTCTGTTTTGTCTTCAGTATCTTCTTTTTTGTGTTTGGTTTTCTGTTTCTGTTACAGTTTTCATGTTTCTGTTAATCCAGGTTTTTCCTGTGGTAGGAAGACCTTGACATGCCAAGTCCGTTTCTTCTCGTCGAGACATGGGGATTTGCAGCTACTTCCTGCTGAACTGTGGCAATGTTGTCCTCTGTTCGCACTGACCTTGGCCTCCCAGATCGGCCTTTGTTGAGGTTCAAACTTGTACCTTCATTCTGGTATTTTCAAACGTTCTTCCAGATCGTTGACTTTGACGGAATATTTGGTGAAAGAAACATAAAAAAGAACACCAAAGAATTGCTAATGAGCCCTCCCTTTGTTAACCAACGTTGCTGCATCCTTTCCAATCTTGACCACTTATTCTGTGCAACTTGATTTTGACATTCAAATTTTAAACTCTCCTTGCTCATCAATGCATAAACTTTAAGTGTCATATTAGGTGTCAAAAGAAAGAGGAAGAGCTAAACTTTATGATGATATATATTATATTTTACTGGGAAAATAACCGACAACTCCGGTTTCCTTTTTATTGGGACGCACTGTATAGGTCAATCCCACTTCGACGCTCTGTTGTATGTTAAACCAAGTACGATTTTACTGGCGCGTATTGATTTTCATTAAGTATTTCAAGCACTTTCAAAATCTGCAAGATATCAAAATATGAATTGTGAACGAATTCAGTATGAGTAAATTATATGATTTTGAAGGTATGTGATTGAATGCTAATTTAAGTGAATTAAATTTGGGAACTCGGAAATACAGAGATATAGTCAAGAATTAAACAGAGTGGACTTCAATACATCATTCATTAAGCGTCGTCTATTTTCGACAACTACATGACATCTGAAACATTGGGAACCTGTACTTTGATCGCGGTGAATCATTTGCCCTCTAAGATTTTGGTGCAGTGCCAGGATGAAATAGAGGTACTAAGGTATTACTTTTTATTTCTTTTCGGGGGAAGGGTATGGAGAACAGAAAACAAAAACGTTTTAGTGGTAAAAAGAGATTTATTTAACAGTCAGTGTGTTTAAAGAAGTTTCCACTCATAATGCCTCTGGTAAGTTGAAGGAATACATTCATGTCGTATTTTTTGTTTGTTTGTTTGTTGTTGTTTTTTACGAAGGTTCATAATTCCGAAAGGTTCGTTATTCCGAAGGTTAGCATTTCCGAAAGATTCGCTATTCCGAAGGTTAGCATTTCCGAAAGATTCGCCATTCCGAAGGTTCGTACACTCTAAAACTAAAGTGTTAAATCACCATTTAAAAGGGCCGAGGAGTGAACACTTTTTTCAAAGTAGTAGATTAACACTTTTAACATGCTGGATTCAGCATGTTCAGCTTTTATATAGTGTTGCATTCAGCATGGTAAAAGTGTTAATCTGCCATTTTGAAAAAAGGTGGTCACTCCTCGGCCCTTTTAAATAGTACTTTAACATTTCAGTTTTCAGAGTGAAAATTCGAAAGGTTTGCTATTCTGAAGTTTCATAATTTCGAATATGAAAGGATTAGTAATTCTAAAAATGAAATAGGGTTCGTAATTCCGAAAATGAAATAGAGTTCATAATTCCGAAAAATTAAACAGGGTTCATAATTCCAAAGGTTCATAAACCCGGAAATGAAATAGAAACCTGTATCGTTTTCGGAATTACGAACCCTATTTCATTTTCGGAGTTATGAACCCTATTTCTTTTTCAGAGTTATAAACCTTGTTTTATTTTCGGAATTACGAACCTTCGGAGTAATGCATCAAATGTTCGGAATTATGAACTTCCTGGTGGGAAATTTGTGTTTCAAAATTATGCACCTTCGGAAAAACGAGTACCACCCATTCAAAATTATGTGACCCCCCCCCCCCCCCCTTATAAAAATAATGAATAAAACAGTACTAAGAAGAAGAAGAAGAAGAGAAAGAAAAGAAAAAGAAGAAGAATACGCCATTGACTTACCACCACCTATAAAGAATGACTTGTTTCATAATATGAAATTCCAATCTGATATTAAATAAATAAAGAGAATATGAAATACAACAATCTAATTTGTCTGTCAAATTAAATTCTCTACATTAGTCCAATATCTTCAAACAATTAAAAAGATCCCACATTCCGTAATTGCTTTATTTCATATTTACCCAGCATAATTTGGATGTTCTTTACTTACCAGTATACGTCGAGATGACCACTACAATGAGGAGGAAAATTGTTACCTTCATCTCTTCATCAAATTGATGATGTTTCCTGGTGAAGATTTTGAACTTATTCTAATTCATTACCAGGCAGATGGTCTTCGCTCGGTCGGTTCACTTTCCAAATTAATTGTGAAATCCTTCAGACTCTGTGATTGAAGTGGTCTTGTTTTTAGTTGGGCTACAGGTTACATCCTTGGACATTTCCAGGTTCGCTGTTGGGTTTAAAGTACTTTTAGCCTCATGTCACTGCATGTTGTGTTAATGTTCCCAATTTTGGTGTGTTTGTTATCTTTTTTTCACTCCTCCTGCATGACAAGTACATGTACCATGGTAATTTGACAATTTACTTAGTTATTTTTTTATTCTCATAACCCAATGAGTAATATTCGAAATTAACCTGAATGATTTCCTTTTCATTGGATTTTCACCCAAGTGATGTTAAATGGGACTCTTCGTCTACACAGGGTGGCCCAGAAAGAACGCATCACCTGATATATGCAATTTCAATGACAATTTCAATGACATCATTGACACAGTATCATTAGTTTTTGTTTTATTGGGTAGAAAATTCTAATTCCGAGTGAAATGACACCAAGCTCATCAATTTAGGTAAGGCCTTTTGACTCTACGGCTATACGTGAGGCAATGTCATTTTCGATATTTGCTACTTTTGCAACAGCAGTCATGCTTGAAGCAACGAGAAATTTGCGTATGACGGCTTTTCATAAAGTCAGCTTTGCTGACAAACGCATGACTGCCCTCTCTTTGAAAACGAAGGCAGCATGAATGAAACGGAGATTGTATGGAAAGCCGTCATACGCAAATTTCTCGCTTCTTCAAGCATGACTTCGTTGCAAAAGTAGCACATTTTGAAAATGGCATTGCCTTTCAAAAATTGATGATCTTGGTGTTATTTTACTCGGAAAAGAATTTTCTGCCTTATAAAATAAAAACTAATGATATTGCCTCAGTGATGTCGTTGAAATGGCAGATCTCAGGTGTTACGTTCTTTCTGGTACACCCTGTATAATGCAGAGAACTTAATGAGCAGATTACAAAGAATATTCGAAATGTGATACTTGCATGCTTCAGATAATTTGCCAATGCCAAATTTCCCTTTCCATTACATTAAAAAATATTTAAAATATATTCAAGCAATGAAGTTTTTTCTTCTTCTAATCTTTAAAAATGAATCCGGTAGGTTATTTTTTAAAACTTCATTTATCTAAGTTTCTTAATAATATTCTCTTTGTGGATCCGCCATTAATTACTAGTATACTCCAGGCTGGTCTACAAAGGATGTTCACATTGTATTACGAACGTGTAGAAAAAGAACATTCTACAATTTCACGACATTATTGAGACATGGAAGTGTCAGAGAGACATTTTCCAGGGTGAAATTAAAATAAAGTTGGAAATTGAGTTCCATTGGAGAGGGAAGCATGTTCTGAACTTTATATTTCGCAATCGCCGTTGAATTTAATCGACTCTAATAAGTATGAAACCATGCAGGTACTTCCTCAGTCGAAGGTTATGAGCTTTTGACTTCCTCTCATTGTTTACGAGTAATATTGTTTGTAATTGTGCTTGTGTAAGCATTTTGAGGATAACTGTGTTACGAATGGCTTGGATGATGAGAATGATTTTCGCATGAAAGTACATACTGAAGGGTGGATCGGGGGGGGGGGGGGGGTTGTCTCCTCCTTTTTTTTTAATTTAGTGAGTCAACACCCTAAAATATCTCCCTTTTTTGTGCTTGTCAGAATTTATTTGGAAATTGGACCCCACCCACCCTTTTCATGTTTTTTTTTCTTTTTGCTTGCCTGTCAGAAATGTTTTTGTTTGGAAGCAAGTGGGAAAGGTTTATTATGTATTATGTGGTACATAACATTTGGTGCATATACCAGGGGGGGGGGGGGGTTGGAATTCATCGAAATGATAATAATTTGACTCAGTCTGAAGTCACTTGCACTGCACACAGAAATGATTATTTGGGACTACACACATATGTGGTATGAATGTTTGGTCCAAACTTTCCAGCAATATCTCGTCATATTTAATGTTTCGAATATGAGGGCATTTGAAAAATCATTTCAGGGGCATTTTTTCTATGATATTCTACTAAACTGAAATAAAAACAATGAGAACGCGAGATTTATTTTTTGTAACAAAAAACAAAACAAAAAACATGCTGAATGAATGAGTGAATGAACAAAAAGACACTTGACACTTGGTGCTCCATAAAATTAATGAATAACGGCCAATAACAATAATACCGCGCCGAGGTATCGTTTCCTATTTCGAAAATGGCGAAATTGTGTGACTAATAGGAATTTTTCATACAATGTATTGAAAAGAAGATAATAGAAAGAACAATTTACATAATTATCGTCATTCACTTCATATCTTTACATCAGTTCGATCTCTTCTTCAACGTTTAAATTCCACTTTCTCTCCTTACTTACTCTTAACGTGGATGTTCTTTACTTATCAGTCAAAGTCGAAATGACCGCTACATACAGGTAATAACCAACAAAAATACAGATAGATAAAGAATAATATACATGTAGAGCGTAATATAGGTTTTCTCGGCCAATTTCGTCAGCTTTTCATTCGTTTTGATACATGGGTCATTCAAATTCTATATCATCCCTACCAGGTAATATACAAATTAACAATAAAAATATTGCCCAGGTTGAATCTACCAAATTTCTGGGTGTTTTTATAGACACTAGACTAACATGGAAGGTTCAAATTGATTGCCTATGTAAACTGTTATCACGTAATTCAGGTGTAATGAACAAGTTGAAACCTTTTGTACCTCCTCATGTTATGCTTATACTCTATTCTGCCCTGATCTTGCCTTATCTTAATTATTGTATACTTGCATGGGGAAATTGTTCCATAACCATAATTGACAAAATTAAAGTTGTACAAAAACGGGTTATTAGAATAGTAAATAATGTTGGATTTCGTGCACATACAAATGAACTTTTCTATAATTGTAACATCCTTAAGATATCTGACTTGTACTTGTATAATCTTGGAATATTTATGTACGAGCTCTCGAAAGGTAATTTACCAGATGCTTTCGTCCCTATTTTTCAACGCAATAATGCTGTACATTCCTATCCAACTAGGCAAACAAACCATTTTCACCTCCCCCGAACTCGCACCGTTTTCGCAAAGAAAACAATCACCTTCACTGGATCCAAATTCTGGAACAGCCTGAATAACGAACTAGTTGATAGCCCCTCCAACAATTCTTTTAAACGGAAGCTAAGGTGTTACCTCTTATATAAGTACATGTATGTATGAATATTCATATCTTGTTGGATCGTACAGGTGGTCACATAGACTTTGATTGTGTAACACTGTCATGTCTTTACAATTTTTTTCTTCTCCTTCTTTTGCTTTTTTTCATTTTCTCTTTTTCTTTTCTTCATCTTATTTTCCTTTTCTCTTTCTTTCTTCTTCTTCTCTTTCGTTTTTTCGTTTCTTTACTCCATATTCTGAGGTTTGCTCTCCGTGTACGTTTTATAAATCTAATATTTCTAGTACGTCCCCCCTTTTCATTGCATCCAAATCAGAGTTACTTTATACGGAGCCTAATCATTTACAAGCAATGCTTTTTATTTAGGCTCCCCACATTTTACATATTTCCTCTTTTGCCAGTCGTTTATATATTTCTCAAACTTTTTACCTATTTACTGTACATTATACTTGATCTGAGTTCCTTTGAAATTGACAGTTATGCTTGTAAAATAACTTCTGAAAAATTGTTTTGATGTAAATGTGGAATGTGGAACAAATAAACTTCAAACTTCAAACTTCAAATTCGCAAAATACCGATGTAGGCTTGAGAATGTCATTCAAAATGGCACTTCTTCATTTGAATTACTTCTTTGGTCAATGGAATTTGCACTTGTATCATTCAATTTAACAACCGGTTACAAATGCGCAGTTTGCATTCAAATTCGTCAACGCTGGCAAAGTGGACGTCCGGATCATTCAATTTCACACCTGGTCATTCAACATAACAAAGTTTTCATTCAAATTCGCCTATCATTATTTTTCTCATCTAACAAAAGTGAGCTTTATTCTTTATCAATATCCGGTGATGTGTCTAGGAAATAACTCCTTGCATACTACTTAAGGGTCATGGGTATCAACAGGCGGGGGGACAGGGGGGGGGGGGGGGACATGCCCCCCACCCCACGATTAGGATGGTGATTGTGATTATGACTGTGGTAGAAAGACTACATATAATGTACACAAATATAAATGGCCCAAAAGAGATCATGACCGCCGAATAAATTTTCAAAAAAAAAAAAAACAAATAAACAAACATGAAAATAAAGCGATGTCCCAGCATGTAATGTCCCACACCACACACTTTGCTAATTCTACATGTCGGTGATGTGACTAGGTATAAAAAAAATTATATATGATCGTTCAGTTGCTAAATAGTGTTGATTTAGTGGGTATACAACCCTCGTGGGAGCAAGTGAAATGTTTGTTGCTCACTATACCGTATAATTTAAAATGAATATAGCACGGAACGAAGCTAGCGGATTTATATGAAGATTACGAATTTGACCGAGAAATCCTATATTATGAGAGTCATCCGTGGCAGAAAAGTCATGAATTCAGGCCCGTAACTAGGATTTTTGCGGGGGGTTCAACATTGGAAAAAGTGGACCTTTCTGAGGGAGCGAAGCGACCGATTAGGGGTGGCGGGTGGGGGTCAGGGAGCGTGCCCCTCGAAGGGGATGGGCACGAGCCGCCGTGATTGAAGGCTACAGCATTCCCCGTGCTAACACTCGATGAATCGCTTTCACCCAAACACACCAAATGTCACGCGTATGTTATAGTTGTTTTAAAAATAACAATATTGCTCTTTTTATTGGCAATTGCAATTTAAAACTCATAAGACTGAAAACTTTACACATTGTAATGTTGAGGGGGGTAAATTTTTTTTCATGGAACACGTTTTATGGTATTTATTCACAAAATCTGGTTTTCAAAAATACTAACTGAAATTCAAATCAATTTCGATATTATTGTTGACAATAGGCCTACAATCCCGTAAATTGTGTATCAATAAAAAACACAACACATAACCATTTCTGACCAGGGGCCTGTACCATAAAGAGATAAATCAATCTTACGATTGATATCAAACGTAAGTCTATGGCAAACCATGTACTAAAGAGTTACAATTGATCGTAAGATTGATTGTATATCTTTATGTTACAGGCCCCAGGACTCATGTATAAGTAATGATTTTCCATGAATTTTATATTATATTGTTTTATTGTCCATATAAGGAAATTCGTCTTGTTTACATGCATTATACAACTGAAGATATACATACAGGTAATAATCAACAAAAATACAGATAGATAAAGAATAATATACATGTAGAGCATAATATTATGAGAGTCATCCGTGGCAGAAAAGTCATGAATTCAGGCCCGTAACTAGGATTTTTGCGGGGGTTCAACATTGGAAAAAGTGGACCTTTCTGAGGGAGCGAAGCGACCGATTAGGGGTGGGGGGTGGGGGTCAGGGGGCGTGCCCCTCGAAGGGTATGGGCACGAGCGTAGTCAGAATTATGTGACAGGGGTGGGTCAAATGTGAAGCCCGAACTTAATTATGCTACCACTGTGTAGGATTGCAAATACTGCGAGCGAGCAAAGAAATCGAGAGAAAAATAAAAATGTACTTTTAAATGGCAAAATTTTATTTCATTAGTCACCAATAGGTGAAATGTAAAGCTATATCTCCAGTCATCTTGTTGCCATATGCAGGAATCATTCATATTAATAAAGTTTTTAGGAAATGAAGCGAACGGGGGGCACTTTGCTGTTCTTCTTTTATAGAAAGTAACCCTAATATCTGGGCGCCATGGCGATAGGGCAGTGACGTGCCCGAAATTGTCATAACATTGAATATTCATGGACCTAATTAATTTCTTTCTTTAACTCTTGGTTTTTCCCCAGATAGACTTTGTATAGTGCTCCCTTTGTATGATAATAAGAATGATAACAATGATAATAATATTGTCCATTTATATAGCGCAGCTAATATACAAATATACATGTAGTATACTGCGCTTCACAAAGTATCTTATTACCTCTTCTTTAGCCAAGCTGCCATGATAAGGCGCTAAGGCAGACAAGAAATTTCTTCCAACCGGGTACCCATTTACTTCACATGCTTCACCTGGGTGGAGAGTGGCAACAATTCTTTCCTCTTTCAAATTTCACATCTGTTGTTGAGTAGTCTGTTCACAAGCCACTCAGAGTAATAATGACAGTTATTAGTGAAGAGGTTATAGTTGTTGTTATTTATATACCACTGACCCAAACGATCGGCTTGCTCCCTCGTACATCGACTCTCTCCTTGATGGTGTGAAAACCCTCTGCACGTCCCGCTTTTTCTTCCTATTCCTCCATCCCGGTACACCCAGAGACCGTGCCCCCATTCGTACCACTTGCCTCGGTACTGCACCATGGAATGCCACATTTTCAACTTGTTGAGGGTAACATCGCGTTTTCCTCTATTCCTAGTCCAAGAAGACCATGGGACGCCACAGCCTACGTGAAAAAAACTGATGTAGTCGACACGCACTGGATATGCTGAAGGGCATAATGAAAAAACAAACTTGAGAATATACGATAATTATGTGGCAATTCATAACATTTATAATCAAGCTGTTGCCCTATCTTCTAGATTGTTTTGATAGCAAATTAGACGTTCTTCTTTGTCTTCTCGTTTTTGTTGCCTATTTCGATTGCTTTTTTCTTGAGGGAACTGAAAATTGCGTTCGTGTTCTTTCTTTGTTTTACATTTACTAATAACCGTAACGAGGCAATCAGTGGCGATCGATTTGAGGATCCAGGTGCATTGGGGTGCGTCCCCCCCTCCCCCCGACCAAAACCAAATCTACCAAACCTTTTATACACAACTGAGTAAAAAGATTTACTTTGGACCAGTGGGGAGATTACAGGCCCGTTTATGTCAGAGAATTGTCAGAGATTTTGCCTCAGACTTATAAAACAACTTATACATTGTATCTTGTCTTGTGTTTTTTGTTTACATATGTGCCCTCACACACCCAATAATAACAACAACAATCACCAACATCATCATCATAATATACATAACATACAATGACGACATCGTTTTAATTTATATAAAGCATTGGGAATTCCATTTCCTACCCAGTTCTCGACCTTTAACTGCCTCAAAAGATTGGCTCCTACTTAACTGACCGAATTACTCACTTCAAACGGAATCCTCAGATTATCCCGATAGTCCCTCCTTACTACCCCAAAAATAAATACCAAATTTGGGGGGTCACGCTCTTTTCAGGTTCCATCAGCAGAAACAAATTGCCAGAATATCTTGTTTAAAATGTGATACTGTCGACAATTTCTATACACATCTTGAAACATTGTTTTTTAGAGACAATGTTCAATGTTAACTGGACTTGATTTAAGGAAGTATGCTTAACGTAAGTCATTCTTCTCTACAGAGAAATTTAGTAAACTTACTATGAGTAAGTTTACTAAAGTTCTCTGTATATCTATCTTTGTTTATTGACTTTTTCGACGTCGCTGTAGGGTCTAATTACACCCATGAATATGTTCATATATTCTAGTTATACTAGTTGTATCGCATTATATGTTCCCTTTATATATTATATATTATATTATTATTGTTTGTTGTGTATATAATATGCGTTCAAATATCTTATTCTTTTTGCCGTTTCTGTCGTACTCATGTAGATCTGAAGAAGGGCTAATTGCCCGAAAGCTAATTAAAAGCGTGGTACCAACAGCTACGTCTGCAGATGTACTCATTGTGTTGCCTCTATATAATTAGCACCCGAGTACACTACCCCACCATGTTAAAGAGTGTGAGCCAATTGTTGATATTATATATATATATATATATAGTTCAAAAGTTCTGCGACGGAGATTAAAAATTAAAAATTAAAGATTAATCAGTGTCTCTCTCTCTCTCTCTCTCTCTCTTTATTATATATGTATGCATTGTGACGTACTTGTATATATATTGCGCTTTAAAGCATTTTATGTATGCGTATGCATTTTTGACGCTTCTTTGTTTTGAATGAAATCTTAATGTTTCATTTTAAACTATGATCATACTTGATAAAGCCCTAAGGGCGAAAATTCGTACTTCTTTATTGTTCACGGAGTGCCTTTATTTACTGTTTGTTATTTACTTTTCATCTCCGAGCAGAACTTCAATATTTGATTATATATATATACAGCCATGGACAAAAATTATTAGACCAAGAATGGTTACTGAAAGTGTTATTTTATTTCCTTCTTACCAAAAATATATCATAAAAGCAATGTACAATTGCTGGAATTTGTTATTCATTCCATGAAATACAAAGACAAATCATTTTCATTAGTTTGAATGCATATTATAGTACCTTTCTTACAGAAGCTTGGTCTAATAAGTTTTTCCAGGGCTGTGTATTCTATATATATATATATTCTACAGGGAATAAGGGCAACATCAGTTTCAAATCGTAGGCAGTCGTACGATTTTTGTGACGTCACTCGGAGCCGATTTGGCCATTTCACCGACTGGAAAACTCGGCAAAAGCCGTATTATCGATTTAACTATCTGTATGACTATTCAGACCCTCAGTCAAAAATATTTGTTTCGTTTTTAAATGATTTGTCAAATGATAGTACATTTTCTTCTGAAATCGGATCGCAGACCGATCGTAAGGTGTGCGGTGGCCTTAATTATACATGCATATGTAATGATGTTAATCATTTAATGCAGTCGTTTTTTGTACAAAACCATTCGCAATAGGGTTTGGCGGTGAGTAAATTTCGACACTAGCTCATGAATTGGCTAATCCCTTTTGGAAAGATTTATTTCACGCTTTGTCTTTGTTGAGTGAGGGAAATGATTGTTTGAGGAGAAATAGCTCTATCCAAATTGATCAAAATTCTGTAGTTTTCATGGTATGAAAAAATCAGATGTATCAATGACCTGATTGATGTTAAAGGGAATTAGTTGACTTGTGAAGAATGGGAACAAAAGTTCGGCTTGAAGTTGAATTATCTGTCTTATTATTCTAGTCAATCAATAAACTGTGGGTACGGTATGTATATTGAAACATGTGAAAGAAGTATCCCACAATGCCTTCACATATCAAAATACTTGTACATGACATACAAGGATGTAGATACATCTACAAAACTCTTCTTGGAAAAACAGAATGTACACACTTAATGGGAACGCCATAAAAATGAGGTTTACTCCGGATGTTGGTTTAAGATAGTTTCAGTATAAGCTAGTTAATAGGATTCTGTTCTTAAAAGAAAGTGCATATTAAGATGAAAATAGTCAGTAACGAAAAATTTTCATTTTGTAAAAGAGAGTTGGAAGACATTGCACATTTCTTGCATAAAACTTACCACTAATGGTAACTCTGCTATCAGTGGTAACTACCATGGTAACATCACTCAACAACCAATCAAAATCAAGGTTTCCATGGGAGTTACCACTGATGGTAAAGTTACCGTTAATGGCAAGTTTTATGCAACGGGGCCCTGGAATGAAGCAGAAAAATGAATACATGAAGGCTCTCGACTCGAGTACAGATGAAGTTCAATTTAGAAAATGTAAGTTTTAGTTTCGAAGAGAAGAGAAATGATGCTTTAAATGGCTGTTTGTACAAAAGCTTACTAACAAAATTCCGATATTCATTACCACTTAGTTATTTAATGTTATGAGGATAATAGATATATTCATTCTATATCGGGTATATATAACAAATTTTGTACTAAATTTCAGTGACTTTAACCTTTGTTTTTTATAAATGAAAATGAGAGAAATGTAAAAGTATTGTTTTATTTGAGTTTAAGATACATATCAGTTTCACTAAAAGGTGAAAAAAAGGTAAAAGCTATAAGAAATATTGTCATTATTGTCATTGTTATTTTTATTATTGTTGTCGTTTTTGTTATTATTATATCATTAAGTTACGAAAAGTTACGAAAAGGAGCTCATGAGATGAAACCTCATATGTGGGCATTCAAATCATATTTTTACGTAAGTCCAATTACTTCACTTAATTTTTAAATTTCTCAAGTTTTTAGCTTTCTCTTTATTTCCAGTGAGCACACCCCATTTGCAGCACTTGCCTTTAAATCCGTCTACACCCATAAACTGAAAGAATCGAAATAAGGCGGGGTTGGCCGAAGTAGCACGCTTTCCTCTATCCCCACCCTCAGAAGAGGATTGGACACCAGCGTCTACGTGAAAAAAAAAGAAAAGAAAAGAAAAATTCAACAAACACGGATGTACTCACATCGAATTTGAAGTGGATTTTTTAAGCCCACTTTTTAAACATAATTATAATAACAACACTGTATACGATATATTCAATATCAATTGTTAACGAATTTAGTATGAATACATCATTTGAATTTGATCGTGTAGATATAAAACAAATATACAGGGCCTTTTATTCGGAAATCTCTCGACCCTCGAGGAAATAGACGACTTCAAAGACTACTGTAGAGTGTAGTCACTTCGACCGACCCCTATAGATCTAGCTCTATGCATGGATATACTACTCGAACATAATTATATCCATATCGTCTAGTCTTCATCAAGATGAAATTGTATTTTCTTCAGAACTTCAGAACATGTTGTAAATACCTTTTGGTAAAAAAATAACACTTTTTACCAGACTTTTTTTTATTCACTTGATTATTGTGACAAATATACGGTACGGTGATTAATCATAAACACAGCTAGCGCCCGTGGATGTCCACGGGCTGCTTCTGCTGGATATGGCTGGAGTGCCCAAGTCTGTGCAGCGCCCTTATCTGCGCATAAGCGCGATTCTGATAATAAAATAAAATAAGAAACACAACAAACATAAATACTCTGTCCTTATTATAGCAATAGATATCCATTCAAAATACGAGTACAAATATTGACAAAGTATCTTATTCTAGTGATGATGTTTACAAGCCTCGAAAATCCTTCTTTAGGATTTTTGTCGTATGCCCTACATCAATAGACAATAGGGTTGTGTAAGGTCGCGTTTATCATCTTTCCCCAGTTTGAAACGGCTTTCCATACCCACTATCAAAAGCCCTTTCCAATGGCCTTTTTGCAAAAAAATAAGTTGCGTTTATCATCTCATCGAAAAGTCGAAAACCGACGTTGTCACTGCGCAGGTGCATTACGCAGTTTGACCCGAGGAGAAGGGGTCATATACGGCGCGCGCTTTTTTGTTTTGGCTATCGCTAGTATAGTGCAGCATACGTAGCTAGTAGTACTGTGCTGTGTACACATGTACTTGCCTAGCGCGCGTCTTTTCAGAAACCGGAAACACGTAGTTCGTGACCGAAGTATAAAGTCGTTTCAAAACAGCTTTGTGTTTATCTCGCTTTTTGTAACCTGCTTCTGGCTGAAACCTGTTTCGGAAACCACAAATTTGCGACTTTCAAAAAGGCTTTCCGAACCACATAATCAAAACAGCTTTGCGTTTATCATCTCTAAAAAAATCACTGAAAGCCCTTTGGAAAACCTGTTTCTGCCGAAAGAAAGAGTTGATAAACGCACCCTTAGATTTCCTCTGTAAAGTGCTTCAGGTGCCTAGGACAAGACGGATCTTGTTGTCGAAGCTTTGCTTGGCAGTATGGGATTTCCTGGGGGGTTTTCCCTGTTTAATGGTTTATTCAGGTTTTCACCCATACCCGAGCGGTAAATTGCTTAATTATTGGCACTATAATTGTTGCACGCTGCTCTAAGCTTCCTCATTTAAAGGGAGACGTTTTAAATCAAATGGAATTGTGACGATTGTTATTGCATCTTGATTCTTGATTACACCTTGATTGTCATGATGGTTGCATTATTTAGGGCCGCTCTGCCTGTTGAATGCAGGAAGGGGCCTGTCATGCCTGTAGCTCGTCTGTTGGATGCAGCAGCAGGGAGTGGGGTTGATGGGAGGTCTATCCTGCCTGTTGTAGCGCAGGAGGGGGCCTATAGCTTGCCTGTTGTGAGTTGGGATGGTCAAAGTCGCCTGTTGAAATGCAGGGACAGGGGTTAGGTGCGGATAATTTACATCTTAATTATGCACCTTGTTTATGTTTGGTGCGGATGCTTATACCAAACTGGAAACAAAATGAAAAATTGATTTCCGGGCCAATTTTGTAATGGATGCTTCCTTTGAGTAGTGTTGCAATAGTTATTCTATTCATAACTTGTTTACAAACAAGAGCCTGTAATGTACAAAGAAATTATGCCTATACGCCTACCCAGTGGCTTTGGTATATTACTAATGTCATAATATGAATGAGCAATACTGCGCTGCTATGAAGATTTGGAGCCATCAAGTGGAATATTAAACAAATGAGAGGTAAGAAAATATATTGATACCGAATAATCAGGGATCTAAACTCCTACAACGGCAAGTTAACTGTACAAGGGGTACACACACGTGCAAAACCTATAGGGACCTTGTGTGCTACACATTTCCACTATCTCCATGCGCATCACTTATATTCTTGTGTGAAGATCGAGCTGTCGCGTCGGGTGGAAAGGTTCTATAGCGAAGGGCAGTCTATAGCTGTGATCCAGCGTTCCTAAAAGATATTTACATTAAAATTCACCGGATATCGTGGATGGAAAACCAAATGATCTCGTATATATATCATTTTATACTTAGGAGAACAACATGAAACTACATTTAACACGTTTCTGTCCAGTTTTTTTTTGCTGCCGAAACTGTATGAGCTTTAACCATAACTTAGATGTCCTTTACTTACCAGTCGCCGTCGAGATGAGGGCCACAATGATGAAGACAATTGTAAGCTTCATGTTGAAGACGAAAAGTTGATCAGTTGTCTCACGATGTGCAAACGAGGAAAGCTACGACGTTTCGACCGCTACTGCTACGTCAGGCAATGAGCATAGACTTTGCTGCGCGCGTGTTATATAGCAGCGGCGGGGGTTCGGGGAGCCCGGGTGCGTGCTATTGTTTGTCTCTACTCGGTGATTGGTCGGTGCCGCTGGCCAATCACGGGACACGATGTCATTGTTGGGCCCCGCCGGTGCGGGGGCGGCGCTGTCTGTAACTGGGTGCGTGCTACTGTTTGTCTCTACTCTGGCGCTGTGATTGGTCGGTGCCGCTGGCCAGTCACCGCACACGATGTCTATGCTCATTGCCTGACGAGAGCTAGCAGTAGCTTTCCTCGTTTGCACATCGTGAGACAACTGATCAACTTTTCGTCTTCATCTTTCACCACGATGAACCTCTTCCTAACCATCTTCATGCTCTTCTTGATCTTCTTTTAATCATCTATGATGCCTCTCAATGAAGTTTTGATATTTGTTTTAATACAAGACAAGTCTTCGCTCCGTCAGTTCAATTTCCATAGTGACTGTAAAATCCTCCAAACTCAGTGATTTAAATAGTCTGTTTTAAGTTGGGTTACCGGTTACTTCCTTGAAAATGTCGAGGTTCGCTTTCGGGTTTAAAGAACTTTTAGCTTCATTTCGATGCATGTTGTGTTAATGTTCCCAGGCATTGTGTGTTTGTTCCTTATTCTTTTCACTCGTGCTGGCAAGTAAATTATACACAGTAATTTTACAAATTACTCAGTTATCATCTCATAACCCAATAGACCCAAGTGATTTTAACAGGTTTTTCATTTATCTAAATTTGTGAATAATAATTAGTCCCTGTGGATCCGCCACTGATGAATATCATATTTCAGGCTGGTTTCTAAAATGTGTTCACCTTTTAACATGAACATTCTACTTTTTCAAGACATTGTTTAGATAACGAAGTGTAAGAGAGCCATTTTCCTGGGTGAAATGAAAATAAAGTAAGGATATTGAGTGCCATTTTGAGAGGGAAGTAGGTTCTCAAATTTATCAGAGCCATCTGTCACAAAGTTTGGCCAATGTGGCACATGCTGCTTTGTTATGCCAGCATGAAACAAAGGAATATACGCCATGTTGTTTCCTACTGAAATCGAGTTGGCCAAACTCTTTGTATCGATGGCTCTGAAAT
Source organism: Heliocidaris erythrogramma (assembly GCA_025617745.1). Lineage (NCBI taxonomy): Eukaryota > Metazoa > Echinodermata > Echinoidea > Camarodonta > Echinometridae > Heliocidaris > Heliocidaris erythrogramma. The sequence continues at coordinate 26,806,985 of CM046862.1, read as the reverse complement.
TTATACTTTCCAATGAGTCGAATGAACGCCGTTATTGTTTTTTTTCTCCAGAGCAAATATTTTTTATTTTAAAAGACTAAAATACCGGTAGAAATTATAAATCCACATCCATCCGCAATCGAAGGTTAGGAGCTTTTGATTTCCTTCTTCATTGTTTCCGAGTCATATTGTTTGTAATTGTGCTTGCATAAGCATTTTGAGGATAAATGTGTTATGAATGCCGCGGATGATGAGAATGATTTTCGCATAAAAAGTACATAAGCATTACCTCACAAAAATCGTGAAAATAGCTGTGGAATCAAAGCGCCTTACCCAATATCAAAAAGATTCAGTTTCAGTTTTCTCGGAAAATAAGTTTCTACCTAATAAAATAAACACTAGTGATAATGTGTCAACGATGTTGTTAAAATTGCAGATCTCAGGTGTTACGTTCTTTCTGGGCCATCTTGTATAATCTAAAAAAAAACTCTTATGCAATTCAACCCCATGACTGCGACATTGATTTATACATAAAATAAAACATCTTCAATGAATGAGTGCATGAATAAAAAGATTTGAACTAAAATGTTATTACAGAACTGGACATTAGTCTTGAGATTACGGTTGGCCCGACATCTTCTCAATAGTACAAGCTCAAGAAATCCATTACTGACAAGATAACAGAGACTTTCGTAAATCAGCCTAAAACATTTTCAATAGCCTAGTGCGTCATCTATTAAAATATAAAAATATTACACTGGCATATTCAATTTTATTATAAATCTTTATTTCAAACTGTTAAGCGTGAAATTACATGTGGTTACTTGTGCATTATAAAACATTAACACATACATTTTAATAGAGCTAATAAAAGATTATCCGATTACTAGTAATTGACCATAATAGACAATAATCAATTACAATTACATTTTGAAGCTAACTATGATAGACAAATATTTCAGTTCCATTGGGTTTAGAAAAACGAATTTCTAATAGGCATAGGTTTTACTTTTAAGGATTTTTTTTATTTGCAAAACTCCAGGTCTTTTTCATTGATGATATCTAAGCACAAAAATATGCATCTTATGAAATATATACACAATAAACTTTGGAACATAACATTGTTTTGCTTACTTAACATAAATCGAGATTTTCGTATAACGTGGATCATACTTTTAGAAATAAATAAAATCTAAGATAGAATAATCAAATTCACGTAACATTTTGAAATATAATTTTAATCCCTGTGTTACTTATAATTTCAACAAAATTAATAACAATGAATTTTCGTTAAATAAAAAAAAACAGACCCTCCCGGCTGAAGAAAAGGAAGAAAAAAAAACTGTACTCTGTACAAATTAAATACTTTATTAGAATTAGTGAAATATTTACTAAATGTTCCCTTGCTTGATTACACCCACTGTATTCAATACTAAATGTATTTCAAATCATTGTATTATTGAATATGTAAAATTAACAACATTCCACTATGACATTTAGGCCTACAAGAATCCCAAATAAATTAAAACGCAAAAGAAGATTTCGTTTTGGGTCACCTGCATATGAAGAAAAAGACAATAACACCACTACACAATCTTTAACTAAAAGAATAAAAACACATTTTGTGTCATGTCATGATTAATTCGTTCAACTATGAATATCTGAGGAATGTGAGTGTGTATGAAAGAAAGCGTTGCAACAATATTTACAAAATATAATTCATATCCTGTAGTTGATTACTGTCCCAACTTGCTCCCGTCCTATAAATAGTTGCGATTGATTCTAACCAGTCGTAAAATTAAAAATCAATCGCATCCCGGAGTTGCAAGTTTGCGATTGATTGAAGGACTTTGGATCATTACGGATCAATCACAACTCTCTTTAAGACAGGACCATGACCAATAAAATCTATAAAGGGCTGGTCACATTTGTCCGATAAGGTTAACGATAACGATAACGATATTTTCAATTAAAGGTACATCCTATTGTATAAGGCCGTACGCAGCGGGGGGGGGGGGGGGGGGGGGGGGGGCAGTTTGCCCCCCCCCCCAGAAATTTCAAAATCATACTTTTTTTTAAATCGGGTTTTAGACTTCAAGTTATGGATTCCTTTGAAAGTGATCATCTTGCCCCCCCCCCCCAGGAAAAAATTTCTGCGTACGGCCTTGCTATTGTATGGTGAGTACGCGTGAGTATGCTACTGTCTGTTAAGGTGTACCTTTTAATGAAAATTTCGTTATGACGGTCACGATTTTAATTCTGAAACGCCGTTTTGGGATGTCTTTTTACTCGAAAATTTTTGCTTGCTGAATTCTCTTTAAAAGTCAATTCTCCACAGTTATACTAAAATTATGCTACAATTATGCCATATTCTGTAAACTTATGCTAGGAATAATGCTTGATGCTGAAAGGATCAAAATTAATCCAAAAAGCGTAGTCATTCCAACTCTGGCAACTATGAAACCTACATCAAATCTTATCCATTCGGGATAATATATATTTTGTTCCAGCTATATTGTGTCGGTCTCATCGGTGTGACTGTAGTATTAGGGTCGGATACTCGTGATCACATTCCTGCCTTTATTAGCATTTCACAATGTAATTAAATAAAGAGAATATAAACTTTACACTGTTGTAATTAAAACAGAATATAAACATTACACTATAGTGATTACAACAGAATATAAACATTACACTATAGTGATTACAACAGAATATAAACATTACACTATAGTGATTACAACAGAATATAAACATTACACGATAGTGATTACAACAGGATATAAACATTACACTATAGTGATTACATCAGAATATAAACATTACACTATAGTGATTACAACATACATGTAATATAAACATTACACTGTAGTGATTACAACAGAATATAAACATTACACGATAGTGATTACAACAGAATAATAAACATTACACTAAACTGAATACAACAGAATCTAAACATTACACTATAGTGATTACATCAGAATATAAACATTACACAACAGTGATTACATCAGGATATAAATATTACACTATAGTGATTACATCAGAATATAAACATTACACGATAGTGATTACATCAGAATATAAACATTACACTATAGTGATTACAACAAAATATAACCATTACACTGTAGTGCTTATTTAACTTACAAGAGAATATAAACATAACATAAAAGATTACTATTCAGAAAGTCCTCATTTTGAAAATGGCAAGTCATTACAAAGAAGATAATATCTGTAAATACTTGTAATCAGAATCAAATCAGAAAAAAATATTTAGATACATCATTGTAATGTATCTCAATAAATCGATATGGTGCTCTTTTACACGTACATCTTTCATATTTTTTTTTCTCTTTTGCTCTTGGTTCTTCATATAATGTTGAATTTTATTCCAGATAGACTTGTATACTGCATTTTTGTAAATTCACATTTATGCGCCATAGGAACCCTTTTTTTAATTTCAAATTTCACACCTGTTGTTGAGTAGTCTGTTCATGAACCACTCAGCGTAATGATGACAGTTATTGAGGAGGACGTTATAACTGTTGTTACGTATGTACCAAGAACCCAAACGATCGGCCTGGCCCCTTGTACAGCGACTCTTTCCTTTATAATATTGGGACACTCGGCACGACCCTAATTTTCTTCCTATTCCTCCATCCCGGTAATACCAGGTACCATCTGCCCATTCGTAGCACTTTCCTAGGAAAGACACAAAGGAATGCCTCCATGTCCACTTGTTGAGGGAAACATCACGCCTCCATCTAATTTGACTAAATATTCCTTCACCACGGATCATATAGGATGGAACACCACAGTTAGCGTCCCCAAAACGGATGTGGTAGTGATTGATACCCGCATAGTCGGCTAATAGGCATATAAATGAATGATAACACGATGAAAGCAAAATCCGATTCATCAATAATTCATTCAGATAAAATTATGATCTTTTGAAGCTAAAATTTCTCGGCCTCATATCATTATAGTATTAAAATGAAGAATCACTTGGCTTGAGAAAGTCCACAGGAGTTGATGAAAGCTTCCCTAATAGTTGGTAGAAGCCTAAACTACATGTTATGATTACCCCAACCAATGAAAGCTTATTGTATTATAAAAATAATTATAGTGTAAAACTGCTTAAAGCAGATGATACCAGATGCTCCCTTCACTCTTAGAAATATTGGGCAAAATTTTACCCAAATTTTACCCAAATTTTACCCAACATGAGGGTCCTTATAAGTCCGACCAACTTTTGGGTAAACTTTACCAATTTCATTCTTATTTTTGACCAATGTTGGGTAAATGCATGTAAACGTTGAGCAAGATTTAACCAACCTATGCCCAATGTTCATTTACCCAGTGGCATTTACCCAACATTTCTAAGAGTGTTTATTTGCTCTTTTTGTACTCAAAAGAAACTGGAGTGAAATTATGTATTTCTCTCCCTTATTTCACTATTTCGGGGGAAAGAGCAGTGATTAACACGGTCCCCAAATTGACAGGTGCGCCCCCCCCCCCCCCCCCCCGTTTTTAAATCGCGCCGAAGGCGCCGCTGGGCTACTAACTTGAAATGAGCACCATCTCACATGAAAGTGGAGCAATGTTCCATAAAATCGTTTAAGTCTCCCATAAAAAAATCGGCGCCATCTCATGAAAAACGGTGTACTTTTCCATAAAAATGGACATTTACTTTAAAATCTGCACCATCTCACAGGAAATTGGTGCCATTTGCCATCAAAACGTGTTGAATCTCGTATACAAATCCGTGGCATCCTTGCTAAAATTGGCCCATTCTATGACAAAAAACGGTGGTATCTCCCACGAATATCGGCGCAATTTCGCGTTAATATCGGCGCCAGGTCACATACAATCGGCGACATTTTCAAACCCCCCCCCCCCCCAAAAAAAAAAAAAAAAAAAAAAAAAAAATTAGGACCATCTGATACAAAAATGAGGGCCATCTCGGATAAAAATCGGCTCAGTCTCCAATAAAAATAGGCGCCATCTCACAAAAAACGGTGAAAATCAACACCATCTCACATGAAATCAGTGCCAGCAATTTCGGCTTAATCCTCTTTAAAGATCGGCGCTTTCACACATGCAGTCACTGCCATCTCCAATAAAAAAAAATATGGCCATCTCCTTTAAAAAAATATTATTGAATCAAAATCATAATCCGACACAAATTAGGTTTTTGAAAAGTTCTTTTCAATGGATCACCATTGCTTGCTCACAAAATTTAGAGAAGAAGATAGTTGATAATTTATATTGGGAAGAGACGTCAGCCGCTCTGGAAAAGAAAACCTTTCATGAAAAAACAGCAGCAACGCAACGGAAAAGTGGGGTAGAGTGTGGACCTTCTTTGATGCATTGGATCCAATCATGATTTCACGATTATTCACGCCACTTTTAACGATTAGTGTCCCCCCCCCCCCCCCCCCCCTCCCCCTTCAAAACCTGGATTTGCTGGTGAGACTACAGGAAAAACACCAAATCATATTTAATTCATTTCAATGACTCTCGCCCCAAAAAAAAAAAAATCAACTAATTTTATCGACAGGTAAAAGTACATTGGGAAGTATAATATAAAATCAGCAAAGGCCTAACAATTATTGCTTTTCTAAGATTTTAATTGCATTTATCTTGTACGAATTGTTCACGATAAGCACAGCATTGTGTCACTTCTTGTGTGATATGACGCGCGCGCTTGTGTGGGCGTGTGTGTGTGTGTGGGTGTGAGTTTGTTTAGCATTATGTCCGAGGACATTTTCGGACAGAGAACAAAAAAAAATCATGACAACAATGGTCCTCGGAAGCCGGATAATAGTCCTCGAACGTCGAACAATCAATTTGTGCTTTATTCCGTCGACTGTCCGAGACGAGTAACAATAGAGGAACAATAGTTGTCCTCGGAAGTAAAGCCATGTAAACGTGTGTTGTGTGTGTGTAGGGGTGTGTGTTTAAAATGGTAGTATGGGGTATTACATGATTCAACTTACTCGGGTAAGAGTGACGCTGATGCTTGAAGTTGCCACACAGACTTTCTGTGTGCACTGACACATGCTCTCATTTGTCTGGATCTTCAAAGAAATTCTAACAGGTTTGGGAGGGGGGGGGGGGGTTATATCTACTTCAATTTTTATATTCCACTTTCTCCCCGTATAACACACTCTCCCAATACTTACCCATAATCTGGTTGTTCTTTACTTACCAGTTGCAGTCGAAATGACCGCTATGATGATGACGAAAATTGTTAGCTTCATCTCTTCTTAATCTTCTTCAAATTGATGGTGTCCCTTAGTGACGATTTGAATCTTAATTCTATATCAGGCATGAGGTCTTCCCTCCGTCAGCTCTCATTACATACTGACTGATAAAACCCTCACAATTCAAGCATTGAAACTTGATTATTTTGAACCAGGTTTAAACTTCCGTCCCACGATATATCCAGGTTTTGCTATCGGTATGAGAGCATTATTATTTTCCTTCCTCATGGAAGGTACTCATAAATTTGTTATCTCAGGTTTCTTGCCGATGTCACTTGACTTTGTAAGTACTTGAGTGGTATCGGCGTACAAGGCGGGAATAGATATCGAGGCAAATGCGGCTGGACCTCTCATAGCAATATTAGGTAGACGTTCGAATGAAGCTAACCGTCAAAAGGGTAAGCGGCGCTTATTATTGGGCACGTGTTAAGCCAAACAAAGTGAACCTGAACGCCTCTCCTATGTTAATTACTGAAAAATGAAATAACTTCAAACATAGAAATAAAATCAATAGTTTATGCATAAATTATAAAGAATAAAGCTGCCCAAAACTTTCAATTGAAACCCAATGAGACAAATAAGTTCGGTCAAAAATATCTATGACTCATTATGTCGCTAATGATACTTCAGTGGGTATAAATTAAAGTTAAATTAAATGCATAATTTGCAATTATGAAGAGATGAGTGAAAGTAACATCGGACGACCTATCCCCCATCGCCACAAATTAGGGCCTGAAAAGTGATATTTTTTTT
>CM046862.1:26656333-26799481 GCA_025617745.1 Heliocidaris erythrogramma | reverse complement strand
CAACTGGGCCATGAACTCCATTTTGACCACCTCTGGGCAAAGCCATTAACTTCATAAAAGGGATATTCAGTGCAATCAAATGCTGTTCTAAAGTGTTCAAGTTGGCAAGTTCTTCTGGGACTTGATATAATTGTAAATTATTTATGTTTGCTTCGGCAGGTACTCTTCCAGATTGCAACTTTCTGTGACAAGTATAGCATATCCATAGAGATGATCTAGCTGAGTGGTGTATTTGACATTCTGATCTGCATTCTGAATGGCAAACATGCAAATATTTTTCACTGATACATGTTTGAAGCTTATAGTTGCTCTTCATACATTTCATTACTTGGTTCTCAAAAAGAAGTTTAAAGCACACACAGCAAACATATTCTGGGCCATTAGAAATAATCTTCCTAAACTCTTCTGGTACATTATCAAATTTGGACATCCTTAACTTTTTAACTACACCTCTTTTAACAATGTGTTCCATTATACTTTCTGTCTATATTTTTATACTTATTTGTTAAACTTATCAATTTCTTTTGTTTAACGTCTGTCCTTTCATAATTAGTTTGAGACAGGATTTTCATAGTAGCCTTGTACTTTTCCTTGAAATTTTCTTCCTTCTGGTACCTATTTCTCATAGTAGCCTTTTGCTTTTCCTTGAAATTTTACATGACTGGAAATGTCACTGGTCTTTTTTCTTCCTCTCTCTTTAAGTTTTCCTCATTTTTTTTAACTGTTGTGTTTTTCTCTATGTGTATACTATTATTTCTTCCTTTCTTTCAATTCCTGTCCCCATTTTTCACCTTTTCTATCCACTCCCTTCTCTCTCCTTTGTCTTTTTTTGTGGGGGTCTTTTTTCTTTTTCTATCTCATAACAAAGAACTGATTCTCGAATTTATTTGTGATTCGTAAAATTTTGCATATATTCTTTGAATTTACTCTGAATTTGCTCTGAATTGAATATTTTCAGCCCTTGCGCTCCATGTTCCAAGTTTTTATGTTGATAAACCAGTTCATTTCAATCCATATCAATTCTCTGTGTTAATATAAACCTGGGAAGGATTATGAAGTTATTAAATAAACATGTTCTTCAACAATGAAATTATCACAAAATCGACTGTTATATCTATCCGATCATACAATTATTAAAACATAATCTTAACAGCTTCATGATAACTGTAGTATGTAGGGATAACTTCCGTTTCCAGTGAATCTAATCCCTTGCTGTAAACATGATCTATCAATGTTCCATTCTCGGTTGTAGCATTCACAACATGCTGTCTGTAACCTTTCGTACACATTAGCTGGTGTATCTGTGAAGAACCTTTAAGTAAGTCCTCATTGAAATCACCCATTACAATGCATCTGCCACTTCTTTTATTTAATTCATTCAGTAAATTGTCTAGACATTCACAAAATGATTTGCTATTGTAGGATGGAGGTCGATATATAACTGAAACAACAACAGAAACAGGATTGCTAACAAGAATTGAAATAAACTCCAAATTGTCAACAGATATGTTTAATCTACTTGAATGTGTGTCCTTGATGTATATTGCAACACCTCCATGCGATCGTTCTTTAAACTCGCTTCCAGCACCAGAATTACAGTATGAAAGATGTCGTGGCTGATGGTAAAATCTAAAGTTATCCATAAGAACATCACAGATATCATTATCATTAATCCATGTTTCTGTCAAGCAAATAAAATCTGCATTCACCAATTGACACTGGGATTGAAGATCTATAAAATGCTGTCTTAATCCTTGCACATTTTGTAAAATCAAAGAGAAGCTATAACCATCAATGTCTTCACAGGTAATATTCTCAATAAATTCATTCATAATATCCATGTTTTGTTTGATTTCAGGATTACAATGTATACGTTTTGGATCAAAATTTTCTATAACAAGTCCAGATAATGAAGAAACACGACTAAGCCCAACATATGCCTGTCCAGATTCAAATATACCTTTTAATGATATCACAGCTTTGTCTAATGTCAAACCTTGTACTTTATGAATTGTGCATGCATAAGCAAGTTTGAGTGGAAATTGTTGCCTCAAATATTTCTTACCCAGGAATTCTTCAGATTTTTCAATTGAATGAATACCAACATCACCTTTGTCAAAATCAACTTTGATACAAACTGGTTTAGATTTTGTCTGATCCATTATTATTTCAGTTACATTTCCAAAACTGCCATTTGTCAGGCCTTTGCCAACATCAATGTTCTTGAGCAACATGACTCTTGCATTCACTGCAATCCACAGATAACTAGGCAACTGGCTTCTACACTGAGTACAAGGTTTTTCGCGAATTTTATTATCTTTCTTAGCATCTTTCTCAGTGTCTTCTGCTTTTATACATATCACATTAGTACATTTTTTATGCAATGATTTCTTGTTCCATTCATCCACTTCTTTGTTACATGCATAAATATGGACAGCATCTTCACAGATTTCACCAGTTTCAGAAGCCTTTAGCATCTCTAGGTCATCATCGCAGAGAATATCATCACGTTCTTTTATGCGTAATCTATTCAGGAGAAGGGCAAATTCAGTGTCATCTTTTTGTCTCATTATATCTTCAAGTTCTATTTTCTTGAAATTATCATTCCACAATGCACCTTCAAGTGTGTCTTTATATAAAGGGATTCCAAAAACAGGAGGTAACTGATACATGTCTCCCACGGCAATAACTGATACACAAGCAAAAGCAGTCTGATCACGTGATTGCTTTATTTGTCGTAGGCGGCTGTGGATGTAACACATTAACTTCTGATCTACCATTGACACTTCATCTATGATTAGAATTTGCAACTGAGCTAGCTTATTGCGGAGGACACTTATTTTCTCTTCACTGAGCGGCTTATAGGGCATTTGAGCTTTAATTGGAATGGAAAGAGCACTGTGTATAGTATAACCATTGATATTGTATGCAGCTACTCCAGTAGGAGCCATTTTCAACACTGAGACATCATCAGGATGATCCAACATTCGGGCTAGTATGCGTGTTGCTTCATAGTAAAGACATTTAACTAAATGACTCTTTCCTGTGCCAGCACCACCAGTAATGAAAATATAAAAGGGTTCAACCAGTTTTCCATTTACTCTATCTAAACACCATTGTCGTATTTTGTAAAAGACAATCCTTTGTTTCTCGTTCAAAGACCTCATCATACAATGTCTATCTTGTTTGGAAATTTTCACAGATCGAAATTCTATGCTGTAATTATCTTTTTTAGGCTTGTCCTTTAAATCAGGAATAGCAAGATCTTCATCACAATCTTCTACATCTACACTTTCTCTGGGATGTTCAAGTCGTTCTACTTCACTTTCTGGACATAAAAGGCCCCATGCATCTTCCTGTGTACCAAATTGCTCTAAATGCTCTTGTGCCTTATCAATTGAATCAGCATTTATTTCAAATTTCTTTTGGTTGGTGCACACAAGTGAGCTGACATTCTCCAATTTACAACCACATAATTTCACAAAACCTGTTTCATAGAACTTTTGATATGTCTTGAATCCTGGAGGCTTTAATTGCTCATCTTGGACATGTGGAAGAAAAAGTTGTAATGTGCTCAAATAATAGTTTTCGGGTGATACAATGGGCGAGAATCGGGGATACCTTACGACTGCATCTTTACTACGTGTCCGTTTCTGAATATATCCCAAATCATTATCCAATTTGAAGACATTTTTACTCCTTGTACTTGTCATTTGGGATGGAGTTAGAATTCTATACTGAGAACAAAACATTGCAAGACACATGTTACTGAATTCTGGGTTTTTAGGTCGAGCTTTGTATCTGTCGAGTTTACTAGGCATCCAAATATTCTCATCATCATCATCTCCATCTGGTCTGTTTTTTATCAGACTTAATGGTAAACTCATTCTAACAGGGTCAGGTCCAACAGGAATAAATTCCACTTTCCTAGAACACTCTTTCAGTCTGAGACTGCAAACACGATAGACACTCTCTTGAGCAGACACTTCACGATTCTGCATGTACGCCTGTCCAAGTGTTTTCATGCTTTCCTTGGCATCTTGATTTCCTTCTTTCATCTCAGATACTGTATGACTCAAAAGCATTCCCATTTCTCGTTCAGCCTTTGACATATACGACACAATGTACACTACACATGCATATGCATTTGTTACATACTGCAAATCCATATTAGCATTCCAGGCTCGAAGTAAACTTGGATTAAACTGATTTACCCACACATCTTGTGGTTCTCTTTTAATGATAATACTTTCCTGTGTGGCAATTTCATTATGTGCATTCTCGAATTGATTTTGGGTAATGCCAAGTTTTTCAAAAAGATGCCTTGCACTGTCGTATTCAGTTCCATTAGATAATGCATCTTTGACAGAATTCAACACATCCTTTGCATTGTCTTTAGCGTTTTCAGAAGCTTCTGCTTGACTGTCATCCTTTACTTCACGTTTAATTTTTCTGCTATCCTTAGCTTTATTCTCTTCAACAGGTTTTACGGTAAATGTTTTTTCAGAGGGTGGTCTTGGAAAATTAAATCTACAAGCTGTTCCTTTTTTTTTGCAAGATTTAGAATGTTTTTTACTATGTTGTTGTACTGAGCTGATTATTTCGTATAGTTCGGGATCTTCTTCTTCATGAGGTTTTCGGCAGGAAATGTACTTATCCACAAATTGTACAACATCATCATTGTTATCGATTCCCAACTGTGGAGCGTGTTCAACCCAGAATAAAGCGTGCGTGTGAACAGATCCTCTCATTTGAAATTCTTGACGAAAGGCATAGTCTACTATGTTGCCTATTGGTGCAGCTGGAGACAAGATAACTTTATTCAGAAAAGTATGAAATCTCTTGTCATACATTCTTGCTATTGTTACTGGATTTGATCTTATGAGATTACATTTTTCTGCCCAATCTAATTCACTTGCTTTCCTATTGTCTCCCTTTTGTCTTAGCAAAGTATTCATTATTTCTGGCCATCTCATATCTGCACATGAAAATGATGCAAACCATGTTGGCTTTCCAAGTTGTCGTACCATTGCCAATACATCTTTCTGTATCTTTTGCCAGTAAGGAGGTGTTCCACGAATTTGCTTTAGAAATTTATATCCCTTGTCTGATTTTAGTATGTTTTGAACTTTCTCTGCATTTTTCAAATCTGAAGCAGTTATTGATGAAGCATCCTCTTTTTTATTTCGACTTTGCCTCAAAGCAATAGAAACTTGTGACAAAACTTGTTGAATCTCATAGATACACTGTGCATAAAAGATGTAATCTGTATTTTGAGCAAATCTGTTATCAACGTGCATCAGTCGGTTCAGCAAATACCGTCCCAAGGTTATCTTTTCGTCTCTTCCATCATGGAATGTCGGTTGACCTTGTGGAAATAATACTGGAAAACATTTGGCTTCGTTGCTTTCATCTTGCAAAAGCGATACAGGGCTTTTTCCTTCACAAGGAGCACAGCATATTATGTCATCAAAATACTGATCTAGAATTTCTTGTCCAATATCGGTTGGCTGTAGACATGTATCTAAGTGAATTCCATTTAATCGTTCCTCTATATCATCTTCAGTCTCATTGTCCTCTACTTTCTTGTGTGGATCTATGTTATGTTGCATGTTTTCATTGGCCGTTTTGTCTTTGGACAAAATATAATCCAACTGTTCCTCCATTTCTTTCCAATATTTTACTAAACGAGCTTTACCAGAGGTTTCCTCGGCTTCTTCATTTTCAATATCTTTTTCATTCCGTTCAAGTGAATTTTCCCATTCATCATTCACAGTCACATCAAAATAATACTTATTATTTGTTTTCAAGTACTGCAGAGCATTAAGCAATTTAGATTTATCTACAAATCTGTACTCATAATAACTTTTGTAAGACAATTTTCTTTTCACTTTAACACGGATCAATTGATCTTCTGTCTGTGGTCTAGGCAAAATCTGTACAGTTTCATAAGTGTTTGAAGGAACACAAACAACTGGGCCATGAACTCCATTTTGACCACCTCTGGGCAAAGCCATTAACTTCATAAAAGGGATATTCAGTGCAATCAAATGCTGTTCTAAAGTGTTCAAGTTGGCAAGTTCTTCTGGGACTTGATATAATTGTAAATTATTTATGTTTGCTTCGGCAGGTACTCTTCCAGATTGCAACTTTCTGTGACAAGTATAGCATATCCATAGAGATGATCTAGCTGAGTGGTGTATTTGACATTCTGATCTGCATTCTGAATGGCAAACATGCAAATATTTTTCACTGATACATGTTTGAAGCTTATAGTTGCTCTTCATACATTTCATTACTTGGTTCTCAAAAAGAAGTTTAAAGCACACACAGCAAACATATTCTGGGCCATTAGAAATAATCTTCCTAAACTCTTCTAGTACATTATCAAATTTGGACATCCTTAATTTTTTAACTACACCTCTTTTAACATTTTGTTCCATTACTTTCTGTCTATATTTTTCTGTTATTTTATACTTATTTTTTAAACTTATCAATTTCTTTTGTTTTACGTCTGTCCTTTCATAATTAGTTTGAGACAGGATTTTCATAGTAGCCTTGTGCTTTTCCTTGAAATTTTCTTCCTTTTGGTACCTATTTCTCATAGTAGCCTTTTGCTTTTCCTTGAAATTTTCTTCCTTTTGGTACCTATTTCTCATAGTAGCCTTTTGCTTTTCCTTGAAATTTTCTTCCTTTTGGTACCTATTTCTCATAGTAGCCTTTTGCTTTTCCTTGAAATTTTCTTCCTTCTGGTATCTATTTCTCATAGTAGCCTTTTGCTTTTCCTTGAAATTTTCTTCCTTCTGGTACCTATTTCTCATATTTTCTTTCATAGTAGCCTTCTGCTTTTCCTTAAAATTTTTTTCTTTCTGGTACCTATTTCTCATAGTAGCCTTTTGCTTTTGCCTGAAATGTTCATTATTAAGGTACTTATCCTTTATGTTATTTTTCATGGTTGTTTTTACATTTTCTTTGAATTGTTCATTTGTCCTGTATTTCTGTTTATTTGCATTCAGCATTTCTTTTCTATATTGTAAATCAGAATAATATTTGTTTTTCATAGTAGTGACCTGTTTCTTCCTAAAACTTAGATCTTGTCTGTATTTTTGGTTCCGAATCACTGAATCGCTCTCTTTCTTTTCTTTATATTTTTGTTTTACTTGATTTATTTTTTGTATTTTCCAGATTAGATCATAATGATATTTCTCCTTCTTTTCAACTGCTCTTTTCACTTTATTTATGTTTGTACTCTGAAGATGCTTTTCTTTGTTATTACTGTCCCCTTTCTTTTTCAAGGCTCGTTTTTCTCTCATTCGTTCTCTTTTGAGTTTGATAGTTTCACTATAACATTTTCTTTTACGTTTTTTCTGTGATTTGCCTGCATTTCTAACATTTTCAGGATCAGCAATCTTTCCTTGTTTGATATTTGCCCTTCCATTTCCACTTGTCTTCTTCACTTCATACATGTTACTTTCGCCAGTAAAATTCAAAGACTCACATGACTGCACTGACAAAACAACATCGTAATGAATGTGTTGGGTGTTCCTCAGATAAATGCCTTTTTCAGTGGTTTCCTTTCCAATTTGGACATTTCGGCCAGAAAATATGCTCCATCTCAAAAGTTGATCATCATATACGTACATATCAGTTTCAATTAAATTTGCTAAAACCATGATTTCCATTTCTGTAACCCAACTACCACTTTCCTGTATGTTGTTTCTTGAAACATAGTCTGAAATATTGGTATAGCCACTTCTCAAAAAGCCAACAAATCTGTCTTGATTTTGTAGAAGATGAAAAACAATAGCTTTTCTCAAGGTATAATGGTACCCCTCATTTCCTGTCATGGCAAATGAAATAGCACGATAAAAGCAATTTCCGTCACCTGTGATATACCTTATCTCTTTTGGTTGTGCAATAGGTACGCTTTCTTCCATTACAGGACTGGAAATAGAAGAGGTATGTTCTATATTCGCTCTTTGACAACATTCTTTCTTCCTTCTTTCATCCAGAGGCTTAAAGCACAATGTCGCATCAATTTCTCCAATAATTATTAATTCTTCATTACTATCGGCACATTCAGTTCCATTGATTCTTAAAGTATCATCGTCTTTTCTTTTCACCAATTTAGATTTTTTAACTGCCTTACCAAGGTCAACATCAACTTTTGCATCCTTTTCCAAATTACTCAATTTTCGTTTTCTGCTTAAGGCCGAGTTAGAATCATAAACTTTGTCCATGAGATGCAATTCATCAGACTCGTTTGCAAGTCTTGTACAATTTTCTGAGTTTCCTTTTATTTCATTAACATATTTTGCTTCGATATGGTCATTTTGTGGGTCAAGAATCATTGAATCATGTACTTTTTCAAAGCAATAAAATAAATCTTGATTATCAAAGATTTCTTGTGAAGGAACACTCTCATCCAAGCTTCGAACTTCATCAAAGTTTTCACACTGTGCGGAATATTCAGAGCTTTGAAACCGACTTTCATCGTGCCTACTTGACGATGGAAACTGACTGGAAGGAATGTTCTGTAACTGTGGATAACTTTTCAAAGTTTCATTCTTACCAGAAGTTGCTTTAGCACAGACACTGGTTACTTCGTATTGACTGTTCATGGGGCATGCCATTGTTTTTGCTAACCTTATGCAATGCTTGTACACACCTTGCCAGCTTGGAGTACTGAGCACAACACTGTATCCTCTTTCAATGAGTAAGCCTCGACTGCTTCTGGAATGTGAATCAAATATAAAGTATCCATCTTGACTTGATATGACCATAAAAGTACTGCCAGCAAAATTCACAAAACATGCATCAGAATCGTTACAGAGTTCTCTTTCAAGAGCTTGCTTTAATGGCATTGAAAGACATACAGCCATATTCATTTCATCTCCATCTAACAATCCAGTGACTGATTCACGACATTCTATCTCAAACAATTCATCATATGAGTCCAAATATTCAAATAGATCAGAGGTCAGCAAATAATCATGATTCACTGAAGTGAACCGTCGTATGTAACGATACAATTCATCACCATTATTCAAAATCCTGTCGAGATCTGTACTTTTCCAGTCATTGGCATTTTTTATCTTGCTATACAACAGTGCAGATAGTGAATTAGCAACACACTGCTTTCCACTCGAATGCCCAAATCTTATGTCACCTTGATTGTAGGTTCCTTGAGCAACATGTTTTATTTGTGTAACAACTCTTGTACATTTGTCTTTATGATTACTTTTCAGGGTTTCATCCTTGGTGTTACATTCGTTACGAACAACTGATTCAGTCTGACGTTCATTCCTAAGCTTACTCCCACACTGTTCATCTGTCATGTCAAAAAGATTTGCAGTACTTTTGCTCTTAACGTGATCTGTTGTACCAGTGTCTAAAATAAGCCTTCGTTTGTTTGTATTTGGATCAACATCGTTTTGATATGTTTCTGAGGCCTTGTCCATTTCTTCATCAATTTCTTCCTCTAACTGGCATTTGGATTTACACTTCTTCAGCACACGCTTTGCTTTAACATCAGCATGATTTGTTGGACATGGCAAGGTACTCTTTGACAATTCATCTTCTTCACTTACACTTATCTGTTCCGATGAATTGAAGACAGAATCTACAGATTCAACAACATTAAAATGAATATTTCCTGTGTATAGTATATAAATTGCCTTATCAGATGTTACAATATTTATTCGTCCTGGTTTCTTTGCAGAGAACAATTGCCAACATGGTATTTGGTCATTGTATGAATAAATATCAGTATCAATTAAATTTGCTAAAGCACTAATTTCAGTGTCTGAAGCCCATGTTCCGTCTTCAATTATTTTACGTTTCAAAACATATTCTCTGACTGTTCTAAACTCATGCCGCAATGTATTATTAAACATGTTTTTGGTCTGCAATAAATGATTCACAGTGGCATTCCTTAAAATTGCATGATTATGCTCAGTTCCAGAAATTGCATATGAAATTGCCCGAAAGAAACAATTGCCATCACCATTAATCTGTTTAATATATAAAGGAATTCCAATAGAGCTATCTCTATGTAATGTTAAATCAGAGCTTCTGCCTATATATTTGATATTCAATTTCGTACAAATGATCTCTTTGTCATTGTTCCGGAGGGGTAAGAATTTGAAATGTTTATCCGGTCTATCATGTAATCCAAGATTTGCTACAAATTCAACTTCTTTTTCTATTCCATCAGTATATGAGTACACTTTAGCATCTTTTACCCTTTCAATGTTTCCATATTCAATATCTGAATCTGAATAATCATTAAATGACATATCAGTAGCACTATGTGTATCTTGTTTTCCTGTATCGAAGCTTCTACTCTTTAACTCTGTATTAAAAATACTCTTTTCTGGGAAGGTACGTACTTGTGAAACACGTCTATCGAACAAATCACATCCAGGACTTGTGTCTGTATCAGATTCTACATGTATATGATTTCTTGCACCCGAACGTTTCACTGGTGTATGAATACCACTGCCACTAACATCATCTATTTCGATTTGCCTGTTATCATCAAAATTTGTTTTGTTCTTGGAATCAGTTAGGACAATTCCATCTGAAACTTTATCGTCTTTCATATTGCAAATATGCTCGTTGGCGTTTTCATCATTTTTACATGTATTTGTATCTAGTCCTTGGTCACATGCATTCATAGAATTCTTTGTATCCAGTTTCTCAATCTTTACTGCTAATTCTATTTCTTCATCTTTGTCAAATCCAATCTTCAATCTATCAGAGTAATTTGGGTAATTTGAAACAGGTTCATGGTCACAATTCACAAACTCCTTTTCATTTAGCTTCTCACTTTCAACTGGTTGTGCCCTTTTTTCATCTTTGTTACATGTGTTTTTCAACATATCAGAAGATTTATTTCCATCAGTACCTTTTTTCCGTTTGATAAACCGACCTTTCTTGTTTCTTGCTTGACCTTGTTCTTTTTTCTTGCCACCAGCATGAACTCTGTACATTCGCAAATCCTTGACCTGTTCAAAAAGATTACGACTATGTGCATCAGTATCAACACTTGAATTTATTCTTGACAGAGGAGATGAATTATTTGCTACATCAGCCCAAGATCGAGATTGCATTTTGTCAATTTGCACGTAAGTTTTGTTGCATTCCTTCATTGATTGAGGGGACTTCACACTATATGCATACACACCCAAGAAAGTTTCTGTATAGGATTGCAAACTGACATCTTTCTCCACAATATTCACATTCTCCTTTCTCTTACATTCTTCTTTCTTCTGGTTTCTATTTTTTCTTTTACGACTTGTCTGGAAAATCTTGATTGCTCTCCCAATGTAAGTCACACCTGGTTCCAAGAATACACCATTGATTGATCTCATGTGCTTTTTGTCTGGTCCATAATCATTTCTTGATGTTGAATTTGATCTTGCTTCCTTTCTTTTCTCCATCAATTTTATTCTTTTTGATTTCACAGTTACCCACTCATCATCAGATTCCTCTCTCTGTAGATTTTCATCTCTGGCTTGAAAAGCAATATCCTTAGCTACAGCATCAGGTTTAGATCTGTTACGATTGCTACTTCTCATATCATTTTTACCTTCTTTCTCTGTAAACACAGTGCTCTTTCGTCCTTTAACATACCTCTTGTTTGATTTGCCATATTTTCTTGTTTTCTGTTTCATGATTGGTTCCAGATGTTGAAGGTTTTCCTCATCTTCAAGCATGTTGAGAGGTTCATATCTGTTATAATGAGATGGGATACATACTTTGTCAAAGATTCGATGACCAATGTTGTTACTACCACAGCATGAGCAAATCCAAATCAATCTCTGGTCAGTAAGTTTGCCTTCACAAGGGAATCCCATGCATGTCACATGAAAAAGCTTATTACAACAATCACATATAGCATGACTTTCATTTTCTTTGATTTCATTACTACAGACACAACATTCATTAAGCTCTGGGTTGGTCACCAATGCACAACTAGTCAGTATATCAAAAATTTCATCAAGTACTTTCTTAAATTCAATTGTATCCATCATGGTAAATTGTGCTTGTAATATAAAAACTTGCAACGATTCCAAATACCTAATTACAGGTAACAAATTAGTTTTGTCTTTCTAATGTTGATATATATTCCTTACTCCAAAAGTCTATTACTTAAATAAAATTACAGTTGTGAATTATGAAACAATCCTTACTAATATGAAACTATGAAATTTATATTCACTTTATACTGTGTAAGGAACTATAATGCTTTAGTCTCAAGATGGCGCTCTTTATCAAAATTACAAGTAGCTTAATAGCCTAAATGTAATGTAGATTTATATATGTACCAAACTTGCCAATTTCTTTTGTACTCTCTGCAAACAAGCTCAATTTATATCCGGACCCAAAAATCCTTCTTTTTGCAATCACTCAAGCTCACTTTTTTCCCTAAAATTTTGTGTATATCCTCGTCCAAATTTCTTTCTTTCTGCAATAACTCAAGCTCACCTTTTTTTGTAATTTTGTATATCCTGACCTAAATTTCTTTCTAGCTTTCTGTAATCAATCAAGCTCACTTTATTTCCACAACTCTGTATATCCCAACTCAAATTCCTTTTTTTTTACAATCACTCAAGCTCAATTTGTTTTTCTGATGCAAATTTTCTTCTTCTTTCTACAGTCACTCAATCTCACTTGTATTTATATGCTGACCTAAATTTCTATCTTGTTCTCTTTCTCTGTTATCAAATACTGACCAAAGTTTCCTTCTTCTCTCTACAATCAATGAAGCACACTTTATTTCTACACACTCTGTATATCGGATTATCCTGACTCAAATTCCTTTCTTATTCTATTTGCAATCAATCAAACTCAGCTTTATTTCTATACACTCTATATCCAGACACAAATTTCCTTCTGTCTTTGCAAACAATCACACTGACTTTTCTAGAACTCTTTATATCTCAACACAATATTAATTCCTTCTCACTTTTTTTACAGTCACTTTCACTTCAAACTTTGTCCCCTTCACAATCAATCCAACTTTAATATTTTAAACAAGCTCACTTACAATCACTTATACAGATAGCAGTCAGTAAAGACAATCAGATCTTACACTGAGATTAAAGATTCAGGTGTGATTGAAATAGAATTGAAAGTAGATACAAGATAGAGTAAGAGTGATGAAGCAAAATTCAAATCAGATGCAGTACAAGATAAAGTAGGGATAGAGATGCTTCTGAAGAATATTTCTTTCCTTTAAGAGTATTTCTTTCCTTTAAGAGTATTTCTTTCGTTTAAGAGTATTTCTTTCCGTTAAGAGTATTTCTTTCCGTTAAGATTATTTCTTTCGTTCCAGGACCAGGCTGTGGCTGGACCAGGTTAGTGATTTCCACATATACTTCTACACAAAACAAGTTCTGCGTGTCATGTGCGGACACTAGAAAAAACAAAAAGATAGAAAGTTACAAACATAAAAAGTCACAAAACAGTACAGCGACAGAAGAATTGTTAGTGACACTTGTGTTTTATCACAAATTGTGCTAGGCTGGTTGCACTCAACAGAACAATAGAGAAAGAAACATACACTCTGCCCTCACAGAAGTCTTCAGCGTCTACAGAACCTGAAAAAATACAAAACAGAGTTATATTTAACAAAAATACAATCAATAACCAATCAATTTTTTACTGGGGCTGCATAGTATATGGAAATATCACAATATTGTAACATTGAAACTTCAATAATGAAATGATATTGGGATGTATCATCTCTCACAACAATGTAAAAAAATACCAACTGTCAATATGTTTTTGATAAAGCTTCCACAAATTGTCATCAATCATTATTCCTTATCCAAGTTATCAGCTCCCAAAGTAAAAGGTCATAAAACTATTGGCACTACCAATTACTTTTCTCTTGCCAGTTCACATATCTATGCATTATACAAAGTTGAAAACAAATATGGTAAGTAAGTTTGAATTATTCATGGGACACAAAATAATGATTTATGTTTTGACATTAAACGTACCTATTGATATAAAATAGCCAAATATGGAATATTGTGCACCCCTAAATTCTATCAAAACAATATTTCACACCTTTACTAATAACAAATGTATACTTTACAATTAGAACTCAGTATAAAGACATGTAATTATGAAACTAGATGAATGCTTTACCATGCAGAGACAAAAATTAATGCCACCGCTTTTGACAGATCAGACATATGCAGCTGGTTTCATTTATATAATGACCTTTGACCTTATGAACCCAAATTTATTCAGACTGTTATCCCTGCCACATATTCACACGAATTAAATTAATAGTTCATCCATGATACGGTTCTTAAATTATTATCATGTATATAATGACCTCTATTACTTTTGACCTTAAACCTCATAACCCCCAAATCTACCGGTACCCTAATCACTGTTCCTCCCATATCCAAACATGACCCAAGTTTGAACATGATATGTCATTTGGTTAAGCTATCGTGAGAACGAACCATTTTTAAATATATATTGATCTCTGTGACCTTTGACCCTATGACTCCAAAATCTAATCACATGACACCTTGCATAAGAATATCACAAGAATTATCCATTTTCATATATATAAAAACCGTTGACCTTATAATTTTTCCCTTCCATATCAATACATCAACCATGTCTGAAGTAAATCTATCAAATGGTTCTCAAATTATTGCTAAAACAATCCATTTTCATACACATGATCTTTATGAGTTTTATCCGTGACTACCCCAAAATCAGATCATTGTCCTTTTCATATGCATGTATACACGAGTCAAGTTTCAAATTGATCCATGAAATGGGTCTGAAGTTATTGTGACAAGTGCAAAAGCAATATTGTGTCTCGCCTACTTGTGAAAATAATATGAATATACGCCAAGTACACTTATCATCCAAGTTTGGTTGCCATTGCAGCAACATGTACACAGTTGTGTCATAAAAGTCTTGCAGGTAAAGTTCAGCATTTGACCTGAAATGACTATTAACCATACCATGTGACCTGAAAGCACCATAACATGAATCTACCCCAAGTGCACCTACCACTAAACTTTGGTTGTCATTGCAGCAAAATGTTGAGAGTTATGTGTCATATGACAGTCTTGCAGATAAAGTTTTATATATGACCTCAAATGACCCTTAACATCATCATGTAAACTTGGACTAAACCATAACATGATGATATTGCTAGTGCTTCTAACACCCAAGTTTGGATGCCATTGCAGCAACAGTTGCCAAGTTATAAAACCTAAGAGAGTGTCTCACCTTCACCTCTAATGGACGAAACAAAAACAAACTGCAACACCCTATCATTGGTTTATGAATGACTAAAATCCATGTTCAAAACTTGTCCACACAGTAGCAATGTACAGGATTCAGATTCTATATACTGTAAAAGTCATCACATCACTTTCTGAGAGTACATGGCACACACACCTCCAGAATCAATGCACTGCCCACAACTTTCTTCACACAATTCTGCATTAACATGCAATCCTGTGTTATGGACATATCTACACTCTCAGCACATCAACCAGTGCTAGGGAAATTTACATATGTGAGCTTCAACAATGTGAGACCTTTACAGTGTAAAGAAGAGGAACAACAATGATGCAGTCTGAATCCTGTACATTATCTGTATACCTACACAAACTAGACTCCCAGTTCCTCCTCCAACAGCCAAAGCCACTTGTAGATCTACCAAAACGAAAAGAAAAACTATATTTCTAGAAGCAAACATATTTTTATAATATTGACTGGCTTTGAGAGGGATATTGAATATGTTGCCCGGAACAGAATTACATTTCCCCAAGTATTATGGTTCTTTTAAAAGAAGACACCACTGGCACTGGCAAATTTTGAAAAATATATGTTGTTCTACATGTCCCTTAAAAACTAATCAGTATCGAAATTGTAATTTTTGAACAGCCTACAAGTGCGTATATTTTGATATAAAAAGTATGTTTTTGCCACTGTTGATACGCAAATTGACTTGTGTCGGCCAAAGCTGTGACGCCATTGCAGCACTTTGAGTTTCCACCACGATGCGTGTGCGTTACGCGTCCATAAAAGCAGACAATAATGCATATATATATCATGCATGCATATTCGTGAAGTTGCAAAAATGCCGTTGTGCCAGGCAATTTACTGTTCAAATCGTTGTGAAAATTGTCCGGGTCAATCCTTTTTTGCCATCCCTGATCCGAAGAAGGATAGAGAAATGTGTGATGTATGGATAAGGAACATTGGAACAACTAATATCAACGTCAAAAACGTACATTTATTCATGTTTTCGAGTGGTCTGTCCAGCTCTGTAGGGCCAGTACCAGATTGATAAGGCAAGGAGCTCATACAGCATCTTATACCTGTATACCTACACAATGAAGACTCCAAGTTCCTCCTTCCAAAGCCAAAGCCACTTGTTGTACAGTACATCTGCCAAAACAAAACAAAAAAGAAATGATATTTCTACAAAGAATCATATTAAACAATATTGCATTATTCACAGGAAAACACCCTGAAATCAAGATATTAATAAAAAAAAAAGAAAAATTAAACAACCAAAACTAAATATTCCATCAAAAACACATGAAAAATAACATACAACATTTTGTAGTTTGCATTGTTTCCAAAAATAATGAACAAAAATACGTAGCTTAAATTGGCCAAAGTGGTTATTATGCCCAGCGGCCATTAAATCCGCCTGAACAAGTGAATAATTAGTCAAATTTCTTGGATTTCATTGTTGAAATTCAGTTATTTATAATGGAATAAATGCTATTGTTATCAATTCATAAATGAAAAAATTATCAAAAAAGAGTAGGATTCGAACCCGAAACCTTAAACCTAGTGCAGTGCAGAAAGAGAATACTCCGACAGTCTGACCAGACGCCTTTACCACTAGACCACGAACAATTGACAGCGAATCTGTTCTTGCTGCACTGACTATATACCTCCACTCCATACAAATCTTATCTATACCTCAGTTCTGCTGGGGTTTTTTTTGATAACCAAGGTAGAATTCTTCCCAATTTGAGGATTACTGGGCATATTAGCTATAATAGCCCATAAGTTTACGTCCCCCCATTATGTACCAGATTCATAAACCAAGGAGCTCGTACAGCTAGACAACATCATAATTATGCCCCTATAGTTACAACTTTACCAAAAGCCATGTCCAGATAAAGCGGAAAAAATTAATGAAAATAAAACTGAGGACCCTTTGTATTTACTCAGTATGATGGGGAGCCCGCACCTAAAGTTCTGACCTGAAATTCACACAAATTTCTGTACTATTCCTCTAAAGCTTAATTTAAGGGAGCGACAAGTCGCAATCTATGGGCAGTTTTACAATTGGCTGCTCCTTTCTCTGGATCAAAGTTCAAAGCGACTTCAATTTATCACGCGTAACTAATAAAAGTTCGCACATTGATCCAAATTTGAGTAAACAAGATCGCGCATTCTTTATTCCACTATTTCAATCTCATTGGTCAGTTACGTATGTAGAGATTGGAGTTAACAATCACGCGAGGAATTCAGCAATAACATTCCTTCGGTAACGCACGATTGGACCTGATTGTACCCAAATTTTCCAGAATCAGGCCAACTAGTCAGGCCCATGGATTAAAACTTGCCACTCCCTTTAATACCTAGGGATACCTCGGGAAGATACTGAACGCAGGCACTACGCCTCTATATTTAGTTGCAAGTTCTTTTTCCTCTTCAAGATGGCTGGATCATTTCCTGGTGCAGGCGATTCGTAATCGTAAATATGGGCTCATTTTTCCAGCACCTATCCAAAGCTACTTCAAAACTGTGCACACTTGGGGCAGTAATGGTGTCATTGGAAAGATTATTCCATGGTTTATGTATTCGTACATAGAAAGAATTTTTGTATCTCTGAGTTTTGGTCCTAGGAATAAACAATTATCTACTATGTCCTCGTGTCTGATCTCTGGATTGTAATTCAAGATGAGCCAAAGTCGTTGTTATGCCCACCTGCCATTAAATCCACCTGAACAAGTGAATAATTAGTCAAGTTTCTTGGTTTTCATTGTTGAAATTCAGTTATTTATAACGGAATAAATGCCATCATTATCGATTCATAAGTGAAAATATTATCAGCAAAAAAGAACAGAATTCGAACCCGGGACCTTAAACGTGAGTGCAGTGTAAAAAGAAAATACTCCAGACAATCATGACAATCTGAGCAGATGCCTTTACTAGACCACGAGTAATTAACAGCGAATGATCTTATTGCACTAGATATATTACTTAGTTTATTAAGACGCTTTATAAATTATAGTACTACCTCTGTTCTGTTGTTTTTTTAATATCCTACCTAAGTAGGATTCTTGTCAATTTGAAGATTGCTGACCATAGTATAATTAGCCGATTGCTGTATCATTTCCTGGTGCAGACGATTCATAAATAATCATACTTGTGTTATGACTTGTGCTCAATTTTCCAGCACCTATCCAATTCCAAAGCTACTTCAAAACTGTGCACACTTAATTTTATAAAAATATTAATCCCTGACTGATATTAAATTTAAAAAACAGAGTCAGTAAGATTACAAACCTTGGCTAAAGTTTTAACCTGAAAATCACATAAATTTCTATATTCTTCTAGGCCCTACACCTAAACTTAAAAGTTAAGCTTAATTTTATATTATTCCTGATATTTTAAAGATTAAGTTTACAAAAATTCTCATCAAAATTGACTCGTTTTTTTGCATGAATATCAATCGCTATGAATGATGAAGATGAAAAATTTGTGTTCATTGCATGTTTTGTCATGTCTGTTTTATTATTACTTAGTTAAAGGCCTATTTAATTAGCATGGTTAGAAAATAGAATCGCACAGTTCCGTGTGTGCGCAGACGAGCCTAAATAGGCATGCAGTACCATGCACTCTAACCCCAGGGAGCTCCAACGCGCAGCGTTGGAACCCCAGGTACAACTATCCAAAGTCGACCTCGCCCATTTTATGACTAATCACATCACTTAATTTCGGCAGATAAAATAGAAATTTGTACTTATACTACAAGAGAATTACTGTAACTATCTACTAAGCTCTTTGATTTTACGATTTAACGATTGCTTCGATGAAAAAAATGGAATTTCCTCGCTGAGCCGATCTTTTCCCCGTACTATACCGTCGGTAGTTGCTCTTATTTGGACATTTTCCAAAACATGCATATGTTTCTTAAGGTGGGGGCTCCACACAGCATGAACGTACTCTATTTGGGGACGAACAAGCGATTTGTACAAGAGTGAAAAATTATCCTTATCTAAATAAACAAAGGTTCGTCTGATTGAGGGCACTTTGCGAATTATCACTAGTCATATTATACACAAATGGACTTGCCAGAGCAGACTTGGGATTACCAATGGTAAGAACACTACATTTCTTAGGGTTGAACCTAAGCAGCCATTTGTCAGACCAGCATTCGAGTCTATCAAGATCCCTCTGAAGGGCAATACAATCATTCTCATCTGTTATGGACTTGAAAAACTTTGTGTCATCAACAAATAGATATACACTACTCTCAGAAATCACCTAATCATGTCTGATCATCATTCATGATCATGATGAAATGTCATTTGTATTTTATAATTGTAATTTGTATGTCTGCGCAGTCATTCATTTTACACGCAGTTCGGGAGTTTTGACATGAACAACATTAAAATACGTGAAATAAGACCCCTTTTCAATATTTAGACTCGTTTTTTTTACATGAATATCCATCACTAGTATTACTACAGTAGTAAGTATAATGAAGATGAAAAGTTTGTTACGTATTAAGCCCATCGCACACTATACTAATATAGAATACGATCGAGTACGATCCGATTTTTGGAAATAATCACAATAGCATTAAATATACATGTAGGCAGTTTAACCAGTGAAAGATAGCTGATTCAGGTTCTGAACAATAATATGAATACTCAACATAGGAATTTGGTGAGATGTCAGCCTTATATCCGGGATAAGGGCCAAATCAGTTTTGAATCGTAGACAATCACATGACTCATATTTATTGACTGCTCCGAAGTCACTACGATTCGGAGCCGATTTGACCTTTGCTAGCTGTCCTGACTCGACTCTTTCCTGAGCTGAATTTTTTAAAAAATACCGATATCTGTAATATGTAAAATATGTAAAAGTAAAAATTTAATGTCCATGGAAAAACGCCATCATAATATGTTCAAACCCACACAGTACGTTCCTATATCACAGGACTGCTTTTTATGGTTTCCATTGCGTTAGTAGATGCCAGGAAAACATCATTACAGGGGTTCAAAATAGCGAAAAAAATTGGTTCGCCGCTATGCAGTTCGCGGACATCACCGGCTTGTGGACTTTTTTTGCTTGTCAGGGAATTATGGAGGGAAACTGGACCCCCATAACCCCCCCCCCCCCCCCCCCCGAGTGAATTTTGCCAATCCTGGATCCGCCCCTGGTTGGGTCAACCCCCCCCTCCCTTGGAAAAAAGCTAGATCCGCCCCTGAAATCCAATATAAAAGTTAAACTCACACACCAAAATAAATAGTTTGGATTGAATGGAAGTCATAATATTCGCTTTTAACTGTATCTCAATTGTTGTAAAAAAAAAGAAATATTTTCAGTTAAATGTAAAAGTCAATTACCAAGGTTTGAAAAAGTTATCAAAACATATTATGACATAGAAAAGTATGTATCAAAGATAAGTCTTAGAGAAGATAAAAATGGTTTAATTTCTCTCAATGTTTCTGAAAGTTTATGTTCTCTTTGCCTGTTTTGTGCGTAATACATTATTGTACACAACGTATATTTTGTCAAACTATCCAATACACCGCTGTGCGGCTGCATATTTTGTTATATTATGGTATACTTTATTGTTTTAAGTATTTACAGTACAAATATATATATATATACACAATCTTTTATAAAAATTGTTATGTTGATGATGAATAAAGGAACCCTTGTGAAAGGGTAAAAAAATATTGCTGCTCGGTCCCTTCACAACATAATTTGACTCGACTAGTTGGCGCAAATTTACTGTTTGCCCAGGGCGTCATAATACCTAGATACGCTACCGACTTAAAAGAAAAAAAAGGCAGTGAAGAAGTATAAAGAGCGGCATTTTTGTGGGTAGCAGGAGACAATTTTTGGGTACTTGGAAAGGTTAAGGGGTGGGGAGGGACATTGTGCCCCCCAGCCAACGAGCGAGTTGATATACGTTTTATATGAACGCCCCTGCCCCCGGTAACACCGCCCCTGAATATAGCAGTTTGCATAGCTCAAAAAAATCAGAGAAGCTTAATGCCTTTTTAATGGCAGAATATTTAGTTCCTGATATGACAACAGCGTGAAACTGTGTTTCCAGGTCTAGTTAAATTCCTACTCAAAGGTGTCACTGACACCTTTGAGTAGGAATTTAATTAGACCTGGAAACACAGTTTCGGAGGGCTGGCGAGAAGAAAAAAATACTGATCTCCCTTCAAGCAGAATTTGCCCCTCTTGTAAAAAATCATAGCTACGCCACCAATCATATATCAAATAAGAAATATGAATATTAACAGATTATCAACCCAACAAACATAATTTGAACTTTGAAAACAGCGTTTTTATCGACAACTGTTATAAGCTACTGAAATCCTTAAATCTCATTGGCTGAGAGCAAATTTGTCAGTAAATATCACTGAAAAAAACATGATGGATGATAACAGTATATAAAAGTATACAAATAAAAACAAACAAACTATGGTAAACAGTGAGGGGGAAAAAAGCAAAGCATGTCTTTTATAATTATATACAATGGAAGCTCTCCGACTACTGGTCATGGGTGTGGGGAAAGAGAGAAAAAGTAACGGGAGAGCTGGAGAGAGATCGAGAGTGCGCGATTTCAATGCATGCAGTGAGCGAATCTCAGCTCAGTATAGAAAGCATTTACTGCGGCAGCCCGAGCACTACGTGTTCGGGCTGCGATGAGCAGTCCTTTGATTGCTTGGAGTTCTCTTAATTACAAAAATACAAGGTCGTTTGTCAAAATGATAGCCATGAAACATGGCATTAATTGATTTTAGGCTACTTTAGGTACTTACAATACTTTGCGTTTGACTGTCGTCTTTCTTTTCAATGAGGATGATACAAAAAAGGCCTATTTATCTCCAAAAACCTGTACTAAAAACTTCCGTAGGTCGGTGTTTTGCTTGCAATGCGCATGCGTCAGCAGCTCCAATAATTATATAGACAAGAAGCATTAAGACGAGTGGCAGGCAGTGGATATATGAATATTCATTATTCCCGTGACGAAACCTATGCCGTTGTTGTAATAAATGTTTATAGGCGCATGCGCAAGTGCCTATTTTCGCTTCTGGCTTTCTGCTTCAACAACATGGCGAATGGGACTGGTTTCAAAAATTGAGAATGAGAGTAAAATACTAAAAAGCGACATTCATCAATTGAATTCTATTAATTTCTAGTTTTTTTTCTACACATTTTTTTAGAAAAAGCTGATTCGCGCAAAGTATGTTTAGCCTAAGTGGCATCGTGTATATGATACTTTGATTTTAAAAAAATTATTAGATCGCCATTTTTTCAATGGTTATTTGAACATTGGTAAATTGTGAAACCCACCGAATCGTACTGGCACTAACGTTACTGGTTTCATTCAGGACGCTCCCGGGGCTAGGGCACTGCCATGACTGCGCAGACTTGGGCACTCTAACGTTAGCCATATACATGTACGGTACACGAAGCCAAAGCATCCTGCCTGGCTACCCCAGAGTCCAGACTAGTAGTAACTAAAAGATAGAATGCTCGTAATGGCATGTAATTTCGATTTAACTATCCCATCGTACTAACCTTATATGAATGAAATTCTCTCCATGAAATACGACTGTTTCACTATCATTCAATTTAAAATACTAAAATATAACGATTTTTCGACACCAACTTACCGAATGTTTCGAAATATCAAAAGTTTGAACGCCGCGTTGTATGGTATCGGCAATCAGTCTAATTTGACTATTGTTGGTGATGCCATTATACATGTAATTCAAATTCAGTATTTCTGACTCCTATATAGCTCTCCCTCTTTTATGATGGATTAATAATAATAATACCTGGCATTTATAACGCGCTTTTCCCATAGTGGCCCAAAGCGCTCACAATTCATTAATATATACACATAGCATTACATGACGATAAAACATACACCAACAAAAACAAATCAATGAGATTCAACATGTATTTTGGATAATTATCAATCAATGAGATGAAATCATTTGTGGGCTAACTTAGTAGAAAAGAGGGCTTCTAAATGCACATATATGGTGCATCATTTATACGTTAAGACATAACTTTTATAATATACACAACAAAAGAAAATCCATTTAGCATTGACACTCAGACCTACATAAAATACAAAATACTAGAATCCCTCACTATGGACACAATGACAAAAGTGAGCGGAGAAATACAGCTCCCCATCGCACCCCACAACCCACTGCCGCAGAAAGAACAGAGTCACTGCCATTATTCAAAATAAGCAGAACAGATGGAAATGCATATGGCACAGGTCTGTTTCACATAATTATAATTATTCACGTTGTTACAGCAACGAAGGGACGCTCCCCCATGCATTTTGGGTTGGCTTGTTTTGCTCTAGAATCTTCAATTTCAGGTTTTTTACTATATGCTATATCATCCAAATTTGAAACGCTTCTGCATATGTCATCTTTTGAGTGATTTTATCCTGCTGAACTTGTTTTGCCCTGATTGCTTGTTCGCAAACATGAAGAACACAAGAGTGGTCCCCTCCACTATAGACCTGTTTACTAATTGATTCAACTTAATTTATCGATGTTTCTTTCCTGGCACCTAGTAACGAGGTATTCCATTATTAATGATGACTCAATACTTGGAATCCAGTTTGCATACATTACTTCTTGCTATGTCTGACAACCCAGGCTCTGGCAAGCCTTAACGTTGTCAAGAACAACCTTTATTTCAAAAGTATGCATAAAATTTGAATCACTTAGTAAACATGTCTATCCTTGACACTGAACCCTAACTGCACTGAGTGGGGCCGCGCCTCTCAGCCCCCCCCCCCCCCCCACCACCTCCCTCCATATCTTTGGTGATTTATCCGACAAATGTTATAACCTATTGAAATCCTGGATGAGTACAAATTTATCGGATAAAATATCTGATAAGTCCTTTCATGAAACGTCCCCACCCCCCCCCCCCCCCCTGAACTACGAGTAATACGCTTTAAAAATTCTACCGGTTGATTGTCAAATAACTTTCGAAAATTTTAGTGGATTAAGGATTTTCAAATTCTTCTTCCTGTCTATGGGTGTTATAAATAGATTAAAATCAGTAGGCCTAGATATATCCAGTGCTTATTTACGATTACGATAAACAGTACCGTTATCAGTCTGAACTTGAAGCCGAATCATTTTGACAAAAATTTTCTATCTGATATTCTAAGCTTTCTTGTCTTTTCACTTTTTCAGGCTGATGGTAAGGGCTTGTTTCGAATGGGTGAGTTTCGGGAGTGGGATGGGAGCGGAAACGGGCACACCCTTTCGAGACAAGCCCCCCCCCCCCCCAAATTATCTCGAATGGATGCGTTCCCACCATTCTCGAAAGAATGTGCCCGTTCCCGCTCCCATCCCGCTCCCGCAACCCACTCACTCGAGACAAGCTTTTACTTTTATGTAATGGTATAAATACACATGATACAGTGTCATAAAACACGCTGAGTCAATAAGAAAAAAAAATCTGTAAAACTCTGCGAAGGACTTCGATTGAAAATATTCCATTAAGATTGTTCTATGACGTTTTCACTGATCAATAGATGATAAAAGGTATAGCAAAATACTTCAATTTTAAATTCATTTAACATCACTTTCCAGATCTCTTTTATTTCCTTCTGGAATCTTTAAATGCCATGCGTCTAAAGACTAACGCGTCACCATAACCAGGGGCGTATCCAGGGGGCGCAACAGGCGCCCCCCCCCCTATTGGCCGTCATGAAAAAAATATAGCACTATATAGCACTATCTTGCATCTCAGCCTTCAAAATTTCTCCCGCATGACGACGAACAATAATTCCTGGCGCCCCCCCCCCCCCTATTGGGAAATCCTGGATACGCCGCTGCCATAACTCACCTCTGCAACGCACTACGGTCACAATGCGGATTAATCGCTGTCTAATCAGTCCATTTTAGACCCCCTTTTTGAGACCATTTGGGGTTGGCTGAGGCACATGCCTTTCAACATAGATGTAGATGTGCGTCTGAAATCTCAAAACAGGGGGCTAAGAAGCTAATTGGTTAATTGGTGAAACTCATTATTCAAGGCATGGGCCTGGCTGCAAAAACGCTGAGGACTTTTTTTTTTTTTTTTTTTTTTTGCTTGTCACAGATTCTTAGACTTAAAAAGAAACTCAGCACTCCCAGGAATAAAATCGTTCCCAGGTCCCCAGGCCTTCTAAGGAGCGAAAGGGCTCATCAGCAGAGCAAATTTTGAAGGACTGAAGAGCTAAGTTGTTTTTCTTTCTTTTTACACACGTCCGTCTCGTCTCTTTACTGCTATATGTGTATATATATATATATACAGAATTGCATAGATGTATTTCTTAATTCTCTGTTATTCGAAATTTTGAACGATGTGTGCTCACCAAAAGTTCATTCATTCATTCATTCATTGAATTCATCCTCCCAATAGCATATACCACCAGAACAGATTTCTCAACCTTTCTGAATAGTAAAGAGCGATGGTTTTGTTTAAAATTAGAAAAGATACATTTCCCATAGCACTGTGTAGTAAATTTATCAAGATATAAAATAGGAAAATCGTATCAAAACAAGAGCTTACAATGGTCAAAATTCAGATTCTTTCCCTAAAATTCAGAAAGGTTGAGAGGCCTGCCAGAAATTTTAATTTTCGAGGGGAACCGGAAATCTACCCTTCAATACTATACCAGTTCATACCCATTTACCGAATCACACACGTATTCTAAATTTCTTTCATGCATCAAACACCTCATACAAATGACCGAAAATGTAACCAACACTCAAACTACTACTATTAAAAGGCCACTCTATCTCATATTCAATGACATTGCTATTCATGTGCAAGCCTGAATACAATTCATATTTTCACATTTAAATGTCCGAGTATATACACAATAAAAAATTTTGAAATATTTTTTCGACCCACTATCAAACTATCATTAAAAGTGGACACTGCAACAATGCATTATACTACTATAAATAATTATTTAGCTCTGACAACACCACATACCACTATCACTTTATACTCCACTAATGACTGATAATTCATACCACTAAAGACATGACATTGTCAATCTGGACTTTATTTGACAAGAGAACCTTACCAGCTTCAGAAAATTATTTCATTTTTTCTTAATAAATGAAACTTAATTAGATGTATAAATACCAAAATATAACAAATCTAATACTACACATTTACCATAAACAATAAAATACATTAAACACCATGTAATTTTTAATGAACAAACAAACTTAACTTTATTTCCATGATAAAACTGTCATTTTACAAAAATAAACAATTTCATGCTTTGTACATTTCAAAACAAGTTGTCATCTTCTCCGGAAGCTTTAACGGGATTCACCTAATTCCTCCCTATGCTATGTCATAAAAAGGAGGAAACAATGGTCCAACTATTTTGTGAATATAAAATGTCACCCTAATTTAGTAGGACCTCCTTGCCATAATTGCACAAAGTAACAGTTCAGTCAATACACATAAAAGACATGAAACAAAACTGGTCAATATCACACAGATACAACAATATGACTATGTTGTATACATAATATCCAATTTACTTTAACATATTTTAAAAGGAACCTGTAGATAAAATCCAAGAACCCAACTAACCATTGTTCTAGATATGTCAGTCTTCAGTAACAAGCCCTCAACGAGGTTTCCTTTCAAAATAATTACTCTCAATCGACTAGAAATCATAAAACAAACTAATAAAATTTGGCACATGTAACTTTTCATAACATAATATCAACATCATCATAAAACATCTATTATATCCACGTAACAATACAAATCAGTTTGTAACTTAAATAATTACTTCCTTATATAAATATTACCTTATAAAATAATCCCACTAAAATTCCCAGGAAAACTTACATTTGAACATATTTCTTAATTAACCTACATACATCAACTTTCATTTCCCTGTCCAAACCATAAAAAACTATATACACCAACTGCCACCCTCGTATAATTACACACAACCAATTCGTTTGAAGTTACTGAAATTTGCTATGCATAGTACAGCACACACAAAATTATAACATAATGACAATATTTCACCCTGTTACACCTCTGCACTATACTTCAACAAAACCCATCAGCAATTATGACCAATACATTGCTGATACTCTTGAAAGAACCAATTTGTATACAATACAAAACTAACCAACAAAAGTTTTAAAAAAATCCTTATTAAAAATGTCTAGATTTTTTACATGCCACCTCTCTACCAAAACCCTGAAAACACATTATAGAACATGGCCAAATATCATATACTATATATTTGACAAACGGGTACATTAAGCCGACACCTAACAATGCAGTTTATTCCGTCATAATAGCGACCCCTACATTAGATCGACAGTTGAACAAAGAAAAAGAACAAAAACTGTCCTCCTAATGTACCCATTAGTTATATATATATATATATATATATATATATACCCCTTATGGGTACATTAGGAGGACAGTTTTTGTCTCATTTCTATAGACAACCGTCGACCTAATGACACCAACTGTCTACCTAATGTAGGGTTCACTATTATGACGAAATAAACTGCATTGTTAGGTGTCGACCTAATGTACCCTTTAGTAAAATATAACAACATGTCAGTTACTTATTCACATGGACGTCGATCCATTTTTTTACATTGAGCGGACAGTCTAAAAAAATATTGAAAAGCAAATAAATCAAGTGTCTCCATTTCTTTTCTTTTTTGGTGGGGAGGAGAGTGAGAAGGCCAATGGTACCACAAAATCTATCAGAGAAAGCGGTCCACTAAAAAGGTGCATTTTTAAAAAGAGGGCCACTAACAAAGAATGAACACAGATAGGAAATTATACTGTTCATTTTTTTACAATATACAATTTCATATCCTACACATTCTATTTCATAAGTGTAAAGGCTGTCTTAATTACTCATTTGCGAGCAAGCAAAACAAGCAAACAAAAAAATGCTAAATTGTTTTTTGAAAACCACAATATTTGCATTTCTCAAAATGAAGGACAATAAATGTTTACAAAATTATTGTAGAGTTCTTCCCATCATTGTTATTCAGATCAATTAATCTTGTAATTTTTTTGTTCAACCAAGCCCAAGATATAATATCAATGTATATAGTAATTATACTAAAAGAAAAAAAAGAGTCAAAAGTGAAGCAATAACGAAATAAACAATTTATAGGTTCAACAAACTTTATATACACCTGAAATATATTTTCATGAATGAGAATATTTTGGAGATAAATATTTCCATTGCTACAATTTTGTTTTAATATTTTGGATGTTGTGACCAAAGCTCATGCCTCCTAATTCACATGGTCCACACGTTTGTAAGTAACAAGGGAATCTGTTACCCTACATGAAACTTCTATAGCAATCCTCAAATTGGCTATGTTGCTTCAAAGTGGTAGGCTTTTGTCGACAATTCTCAATATATAGGATTTCTTTCTATACTAATACTGTGATGTTATTTTTTAAAGTAAATTACCACTTCATATATAAATTTCTGCTGATGTATTTGCTCTTCTCATTCTCCTGACGACGGCCAGAGCATTCTGACCGGAACGTGGAGTTATTCCAACTCGCATGGTTGTACCGTAAACTTTTTTCTGAATTCTCAATATGTTTTATACACAATTTTACATTTTCTCCAATATCTCTAAAGATGCTGCTTATTTCTTTGTGACGTCATAATATATTATGTAAATTACATTATACCATGATATACATAGAGCTAAGGATACAAGCTGCACATTGAAACATAATGCAAAAAAAAAAAATGGATACAAAGCATATGGAGGAGTTGTCTAACCCTTGTAAAAAAAATCCATAGTACCATTACTAATTTCACAGTAATTTGACAAAATTACCATCAAATCATGGTAATTTCATCAAATTAATATCAAATTACCTTGGGTATTATACTTTTTTACAAGGGGTACACAAATCTACCATTTTGAAGCAACATAGGCAATTTCAGGATCGCTATAGAAAGTAAATTGGGAATTTTCATAACTTTCTCATTTCTTAACCAATTTTGAAGGAACTTTTTTTAGATTGCTTCCTTCTATCCCCTCGTTTGTCAAAATGGATTTTGTCCCAGGATTTCAATTTCTTTAAGACTGTCCCCCCTAATGGATTGACACCCATGTTTATTTATGTTTAAGATTCTTTTATGTAAAAAAATTCTTTGAATACAACGTCAGCAATATAATCCTCAAACACTACAGAAAACACAAATGAATGAAATTTCAAAAATATTGCATCCAGCTCATATACAAGGGTGGAGAAGTGCAGAAATCTCAAGGTAGTTGAATAGAAAATATCACATCCAGCCTACTGAACAATAGAATAGATGAAAATGGTGTCAAAACAGCACCAAAACACACATCGAACCAGCCTTATACCTCGTCTTCCGCAGCATCAACACCTGCAAAATAGTAACACAAAGTAAACAAAATAATAAATATAAACTAATTATCAATAACAATACACAAATAATGTAATGAGACACAAACATTATACAATGTATAACTTCTCTATTGCCACATCTGAATACCATTCTAAAAGATTAAAAAATGGATCCAGAACAAACAAGATGAATATTAGACCGCGCGGTCGGAATTTATGCCTCCGCCATCACCAGATTGGAAATGTACTGCATGGCATACATGTACACTCTAAAAAGGATTGGTCCAACAAAATTACAAATCTTTTCACTTAAAATGCACAGGAAACAAAAAAATTATTTCATTTTCAAATAAAACTAGAAAAACGAGGCTAAAAACCAGTAATTTCATTTAATTTCAAGTAAATTGACCTCTGTGACCTCTGACCTTTGACCTACTTACCCCAAAATCTAATCAGTTCATCTTCTATGGGGATACATACCAGTACTAAGTTTGAGGTTCCTACCTCAAATGATTTTAACGAGTAACGAGAAGTGGGACGGACGGACAACCCGAAAACGTAATGCCTCCGGTACCCACTTTCAGTGGGCGAAGGCATAAAAAGCAAAATCACCAACAGCCTACTACTACAACAAATTAAATTGACCACACCACCACCACCCCCACTCCACTATTCTTCAAATAATGCCACTTCCTGCAATTAATAACTGCATATGGCATCTTTTCATAGCTAACCATTTAACCTTATACAATGTTTTATTTCAAATCTGAAAAACTCATATTTTTGTCCAATTAGTGTCCATAGTATAATTGTAATTTTCCCACTTAAACCCAATTTCTAGTTTTGATGTACCAAAAAGAAAATGACAGAAAACTGATCAAATATAGTGACCAGACAATTTAAAAATATAAAGATTTATTTTTATAATACATGTAAACACCCACTTTATATTTTTCGTCACCGATCAGATTTTAGGTAATAAAGAAAATCAAAATATCTTCCTGACTGGAACATTTCTAAATGGTTCATGTACAACTCCAAATCAGACAGAAAATTGCAGCCCCCATGTAATTGAGTAGGAGATGATACCGGGGGTTGGAATATCTTTATTTTTACCCAATTCTGATATCTTATTAGAAAATGATTTAGGCCAATAAGTAGGAATATATTACACCTTCCAATATAAACTTTGTAATTAAGGATTAATTCTCTTTTAATAAATTTTATATCCATTTTGCTTTTAAGTTCAAACATCTTCACAAAATTCCATGTATTATCAAATGTAACCCCCTCCCCACCCCCCAAAAAAACCTAAAAAAACAGCTTTAATGCTCCTATATTTCTAATTATTACTTCATAATGCCCTCTACCATGTCACCTACTTCAAAAAGTACCCCTTACAAAAGTGGACATAACGTGTTACAACCAACCTAAAATGGACTATTCAGTAACAGGACATTGAAGAAAAGTTTACAATAGAAAAAAAGAAAAGCAGAGATAGAAATTCAAACAGTATAGAGATAATTTTTCTTGAAAGTGTAGTCCTGAAAAAGACTGAAAACGAAATGACAAAGCCGAGAAATGAGAAGAATCAATGTTTTGTACAGATTGACTATCCATCATCAGGAGTCAAAATCTATCTTAAAAAAATCATCCAAAACTGGACATCCCACCCCCCCCCCCCCTTCCCAAATTCTATTTCAGCCCCTGATAAACAATACGGACAAGTCCATGACATTCTACTTTTGTATGTACCTTCCAAATCCACAGCACTGATGCTGATAATCTCATTACCACTACGCTCAATCAAAATTGTCAGCGGTAATTGACGGAAAGAGACATCATAGCTCCTCTCCACAGTGATGCATCCCCCTCCTTGAATCAGCAAATCCATTGGATATCTACATAAACATAAACCAAACAAAATAAAAATCATCCTTCCTGTCATATCCATTCAAAACTAATCAATTGATAATAATCCATAAATATATTACACTAAGGATTTGGGACCATTTCTTTGGGTCGAATAGGCACCTCCCTTGGCCCTTTTGACCTCCACCTTTTGGTACCCACGAGCAGGCAATGGTTATTAGAGTGGTGGGAGGCACTTCTAAAGAGCCGACGTGCCGTCCATATTTCAGAAATTCATTTTTAAACATTCAATTTCCGCAGAGAGTAATAAATTCTGCCAACCCATGAAACGGGTTTCTATCTTCATGCCCAAACCACACCTGGGGAGAAACCTCAATTAGTGCATTGCCAAATTAAAACAGCGTGACCACATGCATCAGCATGCATTATCAGCATTCCTTCACACAGCGCATGTACAGCTTCAATGTACACGGCGCAAGAACACATGTTATTCGTTCGTACAGCGCACGATCATCTACATGTAACCTTACTGCGTATACGTTTCATGCATATACAATTACATCACTATTTTGTAACAGTTTTGTGTGTATGTAACTATGGTTTTACGACAGTCACGATGTGGGGGGGAGATACAAAAATAAAAAAGGATCTCAAATACACAGATGAAGAAAACATCGGCAGAAGGAAGGCGGGGTAGGCTTTGGAGTTTACGGTTTGGTTTAAGGTAGTGTTAGGTTTTACCTAACCGCACATTTACCAACAGCTAAAATGACATGAATAGGAAAAATGGCTTTCATACCTTTGGAAAAATGATTGTATATTGCCGCAATTCAACCCCTTATATAAAATGACAAACTAAACCGATATGTAGACATCATTGTGGGGAGGGAAAGGATTTTTTTCGTCAGACCTCCAAAATTCACACATCAGGGGGTCGTTATAGGGATCCCACCATAATTCTTTAAGCAAAAAAGACGATTTTCATTCTAAAAGGGGGGGGGGGGCCCACAAACGACTAAAATCGTACATGGTCAAAATGCATACTTTCCTTCAAAAAGGGAGGTTGGGAGGACACGGACCGGAAGTCCCCCCACCCTTTCTTGATTGGTCAATGCACATGTAACTAATTTTTGGTAAAAAAAAAAACTTTACCAGACATTTATTCACTTGATTGTGATAAATATACGGTACAGTGATTAATCATAAACACAGCTAGCATCTGTGCATGTCCACGGGCTGCATGTGCTATTATCAAATATAATAATATTAAACTTCCAATTAACTACCTCCCCCCCCCCCCCCCCCAAGATAAAACTGGATAAATATCTTGGAATTTATGCCTCCACCATCACCAGATTGGAAATGTATCGCATACATGTACACTCTAAAAAGCACTGGTCCAACAACATTACAAATCTTTTCACTTCAAATACACAGGAGACAAAAAATTTATTTCATTTCATTTTCAAATAAACTTACCATTGATTATTTACAATCATCAAATACACCTAGGAAATAGATATTTTACAGCAAATGGGACAGTGGTCTATTTGCTATAAAATATCTATTTCCCAGGTGTCGTTGATGATTTACAATCATCAATGGTAAGTTTATTTGAAAATATGTAAACCTATAATGACCTCTATGACTTTTAAACTTTGACCTTTACATGGGCCAAGTTACAAGCTGATCCGCCAAACGGTTCCTAAGTTATAACAAAAGCGAACCATTTCATGTATATGATGACCTCTATGACCATTGACCTTGAGATCCCCAAATCTAATCCCTTCATCAGCAAAAAAACAAAGGGTTATACATACTCATCTGGATCAGAAACGGCAATAACTGTGCATGTCCAGTGTCTCTTTCTCTGTACATAAAAACATAAACACAGTATTAATATATACTAATATAATTCCAAACAATTCACGAAATTAAATATAACAGAACAATTAAATACATACACATACATGAATACATATATACATTGTATACAATCTCCTCCCCCCACTCCCTTATATCCCTAAAAATATTTCCCATTTCAAGAAATTATGCAATCAGACTTTGAGCACTTATTTACAC
This sequence comes from Heliocidaris erythrogramma, assembly GCA_025617745.1. Classification (NCBI taxonomy): domain Eukaryota; kingdom Metazoa; phylum Echinodermata; class Echinoidea; order Camarodonta; family Echinometridae; genus Heliocidaris; species Heliocidaris erythrogramma. The sequence goes on along the minus strand of CM046862.1, from coordinate 26,765,794 downwards.
CAGACCTCTCCAACTCGGGTTCAAGTGAATTTTGAAAATAACATATTAATCCTTCTACATGTAATCACATAAACCTTGGTCAATGGCCCACCTAGAATATATTGTGTATATATGTCCAGCATCTGTGACCCATGTCTGTACAATGTATACATACTTGTTCATGAAATACATGTGCAGAACAGGAAAAAAGGAAAATAAGAGAAAAACAGAAACAAAATGACAAGGGATAAGTTAATTTCAGTGCTTCTTCTTTGTTCTATCTTTTCTCTTATTCTGTTTCTTCTTTTGTTTTTCTTCTCCGTTATTTTCTTTTTCATCTTCAATTTCGGACTTCATTTTCACCATTTCCCCTTCTGCTTTATTATTTCGAAAGTGATGACAAAAGCTTACTGAAAATTAGAGAATGTGAGAAAGAGAATGAAAGAGAATGTAAGACAGAGATAGATAGAAAGTATATAGTACAGCCTGCTTTTGCACTCCGAAAGACTACCAAACGAATAGTAAAACCCCTAAATACTTCCCTAATTACACCCAAACTAAACAAAACATTTCCTGTAAACTTACTCAACTAATAATCTTCATATCCCATGTAATCCTATCTACAACTTACATCCAAAGTAGTATCCTGCACAGAGTGGAGTTTTCGCACCATCTCTCTCCTATCTAGGGAGACTGACAATGGTCCAATTGTCAACTCCTCCCCTACGCACAATTGGAGACTCGCCTTGTCTCCCCATAAACAAACCCGTACTGGGTCATCACTGCTCCCATCATCTAATCCGAACTCCTTCACCCTTTTCTTCGCAGATCCACGTTCATCAATTGCCTACGGTAAAACAAATATAAAGTGATTGAAAATTTACCAATAAATATGTACAAACAAAACCAATAAAACTACCTACCCTATCAATAACTACTACAACCTATTAAACTGGATTGTATTATGCATTTCTAGGTTTATAACTTTTGTATTTTCTAACAACTTTTAAAAACAGAATATTGTAACATCTCAATCTATCAAACAACAACTACATCATACTTCCCAACTTGTCTACAAACAATCCATAGAAAATTCACAACAAAATAATTCAAAAACCTATCTACAATAGAGCATAAATAACCAGACCCAGATAACATACCATTAGGGTTCAATACCAAAACCAATACCATAACCACAAATTATCTAAAAGCATTGCAAATAGACGAAAATCTGCTTCCATTACTATTTATTTTTTATTTCTTTTTTTCTTTTTTTACAGGAAAAATGTATTTTCAATGATAATGATACATACTATCTTTACCAACATTGCTTCACTGCCCCTTATTAACCATAATCTCTTTGGGGGGGGGGGGGGGCTTTTTGGCGCCCCTGTACTTTATTCGCCATGTTTCGAGACCACTTGGAATTTCACGTTCAAACTTCATGACTTTTTTCTCTCAAGTCCCACACATATTTTGATATAATTCACCCCGGTTGGACATGTAAAACTAATTTTAGACATCGACAAATGCTCGACCGTCACAAAAACCAGCAAATTTTGTACAGGTTTCTATGTAATTCATATATCCAATGCCAGATCTCTTATAATTGATATGATATTTGGATTATTTCTTTGTTGTTAATTTCATATACTTTTTAAAAATCTTATTCTACTTGATATGTTTTACGTCTGTGCCAATTTTCAAGTCAATCAGTCTCTTCGTTGCCGAGATCTGAAAGGAGACCAACCCCCCCCCCCCCCCCTGGACTCAACTCCTCCAAATAACTTAATGGGATTAGGAATAACCTATATACAATACAAACCATCTAAAGACATTGTACAAAATATGAAACAATTTCATTTTCATTCACTGACAACTGCTTCCAATATATTCCTCCCAATACAAATAATTAAAATTATTCAATTTCCAATAGAAGATTTGATTAGCTTTCTGTCTTAGAAATCAACAATACCATTTAAACACAATTAATCACAGCATTTATTAAAAACAAATAAAAATGAAACACAAAATACTCACATAAATCCCCAGACAAAAATTAATATCACATGTAAAACACTTTTTACAAATTTATGTATGCACAATTAACTTGACAAAACCACAAAAACACCATTTTCAATTCAAACAACCTACAATATGAAATAAAACCTGCAATCACAACACAAATGTACAAATACATGTAGGCCTACCTCTCAATACAAATAAACAAAGCCTCTATACTTCTATCGATAATTCAAACTAAAAATAAAGACAATTACTGATACACACACAGACACACACAAACATATTCATACTTACTCCAGTCACCACCCCTGTAACAGACAACCTCCTCTTCAGAGGACTAGTTTTGACATCTTTGAGAGGTACGTCCTCTGGATGTCGATACTTGTCAACGATCTTCTCATCATATGTAAAATGACTCCCAACAGAAAAAATCTGAAATAATAAAAATGAATACAAAATACTATAAATAACTCATATAAAACATGGTCCAAATTGCAATGTACACCAAAATTATTCATTACTTATTTTAAAGACCAAATACATAGAAAATTCAACATATCATTCAACAGATTAAACATATCATTCAACAGATTAAACATATCATTCAACAAATTAAACATCCTACAACTACAAACTACTGTTGAAATCCAAATCTAATATACATGTAACTTTTGAAGACTTTTTTTTTTTGCTTCTTTGGGAATTATGGAGGGCAACTGGACCACCATAACACCCTACTGAGCGAATTTTGAAGGTTTAGCGAGAACAAAAATTTGTTGCCAACCCCCCCCCCCCCCCCACTCCCTTACAGGTCACCCTTTTAACAAACTTTCATTTTTGTGCCCCTCTTTTACTCAATCCTGGATCCGCCCCTGACACATACTTACATACATGTAGTATCCTTTAGGATGCATTGGTTTTTGAAATGCTCACTGCGTTTTCTACTTTTAATGTACATGTACACCAATTTACAATGTAGTTGAGTCCCACCCCCCTCCCTACAACTAGTATGGTCGTGAAACAGACCCCATTTGGGCACTGTAGGACATGCAGCGGGACCTGGATCACGAATATAACTAATGAGCGGGCTAAAGTTAGAACCCTGATACAAAAGTATGATCGATTACACTTCGACCTAGCAGGGCCTGTATCGATATACCGGTATGCCAATCGAACACTATCGTCTTTATTGTTTAACGTTAATTCTCCTTTAAGGTCCATAATATGTAAAATATATATTAGGTAATTGTACTTGTAGACGACACTTTGAAGGACAGCATTCTGCTGCGATATCAATTATCATTCCAATCATCCATTTAGGACCTACCACTATCATTATAGGCGAGTACATAATGTGATTCTATTAACCCTTTCAGGACAAAAATTATTTAAGGGCTAAATTGATCACATTTTTTTCTTCAAATTGGCAACAATATTTTTCTTTTAGTGTTTTTATGGTCCTAACAAAATGCAATGTCTTTGAAAACAATATACATCATTAGAAACCTAATCTAAAAGTTAAAAAAATTGCCAATTTTGATAAAAATCAGTGATTTTGAACCACTCAATATGTTGCCAATTTAAGGATTTAAAAGATTATTCTCCTTTTAAAAATTCCAGGCATCAATTTCAAACACAATATGGTCATGCAACGAAAATGGACACAGTGTATGCAGAAATTTTTGCTCTTTCTAATCATGTATCTGGTATATTTTTTAAGGCTTTGAATCAAAAGTTATTGAGCCGAACCACATAATGTGGTCAATTATCCTGAAAGGGTTAAACAAGTAACATTGTGTCATACTAGTAATAGAGAGGGAGAGAATACGAAATGTCGGACTGAATGTTTACATAAAGGGTCAATTCTTGCGGAATATACAAAGTAGCGACAACAAACATAATCATGGTGCACACAACAGAACAAAGAGCGATGTGAAAAAATATGATCGTACGATGTCAGAACAGAAAAACACTTTAAATACCACTAGGCTAGCCCTGATTCCTCTGACTCTGTGCATCATTTCCTCCCGCTCACTTAAATTTTTTTAGCCCGCACCGATCCCTAATATACTATAATACAGGAGTCAAATCACACAAACCACGTGATGTTCGCTCATTCATGCGTTTCATACACACAGAGAAGGCAAATGATAGTTTCCCCCAAAAAACACCATTATGTCAGCACAATACATTACAAATAAAAATATGACCATAGACATTATTAGTACAAAATATATTAAACTTTAACTAGTAAATAGTACCACCAAAGGAATAACTTTAACTAAAAAACTAGAAACAAATTTAACTAAGAAATGATAACGTACTATTAGTAGTACATAAATGATAAACCCACCTTGCAACCACTAGCACTCGATAAACGAATCTCCTCGGACTCAGAGGCAGACCTCGTTGTATTACGTCGCAAACCTGAAATTGCGAAAAAATCACCTTTCTTCACTTTTAACAAAGTCTTACAGAATTTGTCCTCCTTCGAAACTGCGGTTAATTCTTCGACCTTTACTCCACCATTGTTAATGGCGGCCAACCAAACAAATTGCAGGTCGTTTCCAAACTCTCTCTCCTCCGCTGACTCGATGCACACCCACTCACATTTACGAAACGCCATTTTCAGGAACAACACTAACGTTAGGGCCTACTTGATCTTGAGCGAGCTCGACCATGAATAAACACTTTTATCTGACTTTCAAGTACTTATACGTCAATGCAACGACATGCTCATTATCATATCCAAGGTCCCCTCCCTATTAAAGCCTAGCCCCCTCCATCCAACGAGCACAACATAATTACGTAACAAGAACACCTGCGCATGCGCTACTCAAAAGAGAAACCTACCAGCCAATATACCCTCGATCCGAGCTCCAGCACTCTGCATACAATGTAAAAAAACAGCTGGGCATGCTAATGAGACTAGACTCGACTCGAATAGGCCAATACGATTCTCCTTTCAGCAGCGCATGCGCAGCTGTACTTATTACGTGCTTGGAGCCGGAGCCGGAGCCGGAGAGGACCTTTCATCAAGAGTTTTGTCAGTGGTTTTCACCGACAACTGTTATAAGCTACTGAAATCCAGGCATCTGATTGGCTGAAAGAAAATTTGTCAGTAAAAATCACTGACAAAACGCTTGATGAAACGCTCTTCTGGTCTGCTCTGTTGCATCCACGTATTTGAAGGTCATTTCAATGACAAGCATCGACGCAGTAGACGAGCACACGTATAGATCGGAATTTTAAGTGATCGGTCTACAAACATAATATATCTTCTATTTATTATCAGGGAATCGATAAATAATTTTCTATCACAAGTTTTCAATTACATAATAGTATATTAAATTTGTAATTAAATATCATAATTGATAGGATTGAAATAAATTGAATATATCATAAAGAAAATCTGAGAAAATTACAATGCCCCGACCGGGATTCGAACCCGGGACCCTGGATTACATGACCAGTGCTCTACCAACTGAGCTATCGTTTCAATTTACTTCAATCCTATCAATTATGATATTTAATTACAAATTCAAATTGTCCTCTATAGAAATTCGTTGGCATGGATTTGCCCGACTTTAGAAAGAAGACCTGTCTCATTGGTAGGCCATTACATAGCGTACGCATGGAATTGGTATGGATGTACCCCCTACGCTCGATGGAAAGAGAGGGGCTATATGTCAGATTGTTACTGTGCTTCAACGGGAGCCCGGATAGCTCAGTTGGTAGAGCACTGGTCATGTAATCCAGGGTCCCGGGTTCGAATCCCGGTCGGGGCATTGTAATTTTCTCACATTTTCTTTATGATATATTCAATATATTAAATTTACACATTATAAGGAATATATATGTAAAAGAAAAAATATCTTTTTCAATTAATTCATCATTTGGAAACATTTGCGTAAAATTCAAATTGCCAACAAAAAGTAGTTCTACTTCTCAGCTTTTCCACTCATTAAACAAAGGTAATTTATTCATGAAATTGGCCAGAATTGCATGCAGCCAATCGAAAGTCAGAATAGAAAAATCAAAGCTGAAACTTCTATTATTTTATACGAAACCATTTATACTGGTTAAAGGCCAAGTCCACCCCAACAAAAAGTTGATTTGAATAAATAGAGGAAAATCCAACAAGCATAACACTGAAAATTTCATTAAAATAGGATGAAAAATAAGAAAGTTATGATATTTTAAAATTTCGTTTAATTCTGCATAACAGTTGTATGTACATCCTGCTCAGTATGGAAATGAGGGAACCAGTGACGTCACCCACTCACTATTTCTTTTGTATCTTATTATGTGAAATATAGAATATTTTAATTTCTGCAGATTTCACAATTAGGAAGCTCTCATTGAATTGTGTATAGGTTACAACAATCGCAATTACACATGTTCAGCGAGGAATCAAACCTTGTTTCACATTATAACAAGGGAAAATTAAAATATTTCGTATTTCATGTAATAAAATACAAAAGAAATAGTGAGTGGGTGACGTCACTGGTTCCCTCATTTCCATACTGAGCAGGATGTACATACAACTGTTATGCAGAATTAAACGAAATTTTAAAATATCATAACTTTCTTATTTTTCATCCTATTTTAATGAAATTTTCAGTGTTATGCTTGTTGAATTTTCCTCTATTTATTCAAATCAACTTTTTGTTGGGGTGGACTTGGCCTTTAATTTCCACCATCAGAAACACTTCGAACCAATCACCACAGAATACCTTGTCATCGTGCATAATTATGGACGTACCCTTCCCATAGAAACGTTTGTAAATAAAACTGTTTCGGCTTGTGTTTAACAATCAATAAACAGGCCGTTTTGAAACAAAATGACCCACAATTCTACAAAACAAGCAGTCATAGATTCATGTACAGCAAAGCCTTTGGGTTTCTATATATATTTTCCTTTTGAACTGAATTAAACCAGTGTAAACGAGAAAAGATAAAATGGTTCTAAAAGTTGAGATTGATTTTCGTACTTAATGTATATGGTTCTATGGTAGAAATTTGTGATGGGGTGATGCGCTCACGCAGAAAGTTAAACTCGCACAAGCCTAATCCTAGCCCTCCAACTAGCACAACGTAATTACGTAACAAGAACAGCTGCGCATGCGCTACTCAAAAGAGAAACCTACCGGCCAATATACCCTCGATCCGAGCTCCACCACTCTGCATACAATGTAAAAAAACAGCTAGGCATGCTAATGAGACTAGACTCGACTCGAATAGGCCAATACGATTCTCCTTTCAGCAGCGCATGCGCAGCTGTTCTTATTACGGTGCTTGGAGCCGGAGCAGGAGAGGACCTTGGATATGATATTGAAATGGAGAGCATTTCATGAAGGGTTTTGTCAGTGGTTTTTACCGACAACTGTTATAAGCTACTGAAATCCAGGTATCTGATTGGCTGAAAGAAAATTTGTCAGTAAAAATCACTGACAAAACGCTTGATGAAACGCTCGTCTGGTCTGCTATGTTCCATCCACGTACTTGAAGGTCATTTCAATGACAAGCATCGACGCAGTAGACGAGCACACGTATAGATCTGATTTTTGAGTGATCGGTCTACAAACATAATATATCTTCTATTTATTTTCAGGGAATCGATAAATAATTTTCTATCACAAGTTTTCAATTACATAATAGTATATTAAATTTACACATTATAAGGAATATATATGTAAAAGAAAAAAATATCTTTTTCAATTAATTCATCATTTGGAAACATTTGCGTAAAATTCAAATTACCAACAAAAAGTAGTTCTACTTCTCAGCTTTTTCACTCATTAAGCAAAGGTAATTTATTCATGAAATTGGCCAGAATTGCATGCAGCCAATCGAAAGCCAGAATAGAAAAATCAAAGCTGAAACTTCTATTCTTTTATACGAAACCATTTATACTGGTTAATTTCCACCATCAGAAACACTTCGAACCAATCACCAAAGAATACCTTGTCAACGTGCATACTTATGGACGTACCCTTCTTGTAAATAATACTGTTTCGGCTTGTGTTTAACAATCAATAAACAGGCCGTTTTGAAACAAAATGACCCACAATTCTACAAAACAAGCAGTCATAGATTCATGTACAGCAAAGCCTTTGGGTTTCTATATACATTTTCCTTTTGAAGTGAATTAAACCAGTATAAACGAGAAAAGATAAAATGGTTCTAAAAGTTGAGATTGATTTTCGTACTTAATGTAGGCCTATATGGTTCTATGGTAGAAATTTGTGATGGGGTGATGCGCTCGCGCAGAAAGTTAAACTCGCGCAATCCAACACACTTTTCGGCATGTTCTTTAATTAATTTCTTTAATGAAATTTTAAGGCACAATTAATCGGGGTGAATGGTAGCCAGCTTTTATTCTCTCCAACAATTCTTTACACGCAGAGTCCAAAGCAGAGAGAGGGCGGGTGAAGAGGGGGGAGGGGCACCTCTGCAGTCATCGAACCGGAAGAGGAAACCAATCAAAAAAGTACTAGACAAAACACATTTTCACCTCCCCCGGCCCCAATAAAAATGAAGAACAAGAAAAAGAACGCTATAAAGGAAAATATGGTAACTTATCCATTTTTTCGCCAAACAAATCTCAATTCAAGATATCAACATCCGTTACGCCACAGCATAGCCGCCAAAAAATGAGGCGGCAGTCGCCCTGCCCGGGAACGAAAAGGTATATTTCTGCATGTATTCGGGAAAGGATGGGGGAGCAACATTCTCCAATACTGTTTAAAAATGGGTATCCATGTGTAATTAGACCCATTTCATGCAGCAAGTCAGCCCCCTGGGATATGTTTGCTCCTCCCTCCAATCCATAATGCTTCCGGCACGCCTGTCTACACTTAATGAAAATAATATAGCCTACAACGTCGGAAATGTCCTCATGTAACCTATGTATTTTGTTCTCATCTATTTATTTTATAATCTTCACAATATTTGTTATATATTTTTGTTCCTTTACTATATGGTAACGTCATCCGAGCGCCATTTTGTGAAAAGCAACTTATAGTCATAATGTTCATAACAAAATGTCATTTCTATTTCATGTTGTATGAACTTTTTTGTCGATCTTTTTTTTAATTCCTCTACCATCCTACCCTCTACAACAAAACCAATGGTGGAAACTTGAAGAAAATTCATGACCATTTTACTTCCAATTCAAAGATTCGTTAAAAATCCCCCGCTTCTTCACACATTGCCAAATAAAAAACCGGTTAATCTCATACAAATAACCCGACCACCACCCAACCTTTTTTTCCCAGGGCCTATTAGTTGAAAACAGAATGTTAATTTTTTTTTAAATTTAACACAAACATGAAGCATGCTAGGATTATGCTGTCAAAAACACACGGCCATGATGTCATGCCCAGCTGTTTTTTACATTGTATTCAGAGTGCTGGAGCTCGGATCGAGGGTATATATAATTGGCTGGTAGGTTTCTCTTTTGAGTAGCGCATGCGCAGCTGTTCTGGTTACGGAGTGCTTGAGGGATCGGGACCATGCATATTATTAGACTAATGAGACTAGACTCGACTCGAATAGGCCGATATGATACGATTCTCCTTTCAGCAGCGCATGCGCAGCTGTTCTTGTTACGTGCTTGGAGCCGGAGCCGGAGAGGACCTTGGATATGATATTGAAATGGAGAGCATTTCATCAAGGGTTTTGTCCGTGGTTTTCACCGACAACTGTTATAAGCTACTGAAATCCAGGCATCTGATTGGCTGAAAGAAAATTTGTCAGTAAAAATCACTGACAAAACGCTTGATGAAACGCTCGTCTGGTCTGCTATGTTGCATCCACGTACTTGAAGGTCATTTCAATGACAAACATCGACGCAGTAAAGGAGCACACGTAGAGATCTGATTTTTGAGTGATCGGTCTACAAACATAATATAATATCTTCTATTTATTTTCAGGGAATCGATAAATAATTTTCTATCACAAGTTTTCAATTACATAATAGTATATTACATTTACGCATTATAAGGAATATATATATAAAAGAAAAATATCTTTTTCAATTAATTATTCATCATTTGGAAACATTTGCGTAAAATTCAAATTGCCATCAAAAAGTAGTTCTACTTCTCAGCTTTTCCACTCATTAAGCAAAGGTAATATATTCATGAAATTGGCCAGAATTGCATGCAGCCAATCGAAAACCAGAATAGAAAAATCAAAGCTGAAACTTCTATTCTTTTATACGAAACCATTTAACTGGTTAATTTCCGCCATCAGAAACACTTCGAACCAATCACCAAAAAATACCTTGTCAACGTGCATAATTATGGACGTACCTTTCCCATAGAAACGTTTGTAAATAATACTGTTTCGGCTTGTGTTTAACAATCAATAAAAAGGCCGTTTTGAAACAAAATGACCCACAATTCTACAAAACAAGCAGTCATAGATTCATGTACAGCAAAGCCTTTGGGTTTCTATATATATTTTCCTTTTGAACTGAATTAAACCAGTGTAAACGAGAAAAAATAAAATGGTTCTAAAACTTGAGATTGATTTTCGTACTTAATGTATATGGTTCTATGGTAGAAATTTGTGATGGGGTGATGCGCTCGCGCAGAAAGTTAAACTCGCGCAATCCAACACACTTTTCGGTATCATTTTCTTTAATTATTTTTTTAATGAAATTTTAAGGCACAATTAATCGGCGTGAATGGTAGCCAGCTTTTATTCTCTCCAACAATTCTTTACACGCAGAGTCCAAAGCAAAGAGAGGGCGGGCGAAGGGGGGGGGGGGGGGGGGGAAGGACACCTCTGCAGTCATCGAACCGGAAGAGGGAACCAATCCAAAAAGTACTAGTCAAAACACATTTTCACCTCCCCCGGCCCCTAATAAAAATGAAGAACAAGAAAAAGGACGCTTTAAAGGAAAATATAGTATAACTTATCCATTTTTTCGCCAAACAAATCTCAATTCAAGATATCAACATCCGTTACGCTACAGCATATAGCCACCAAAAAATGAGGCGGCAAGCGCCCTGCCCGGGAACGAAAAGGTATATTTCTGCATGTATTCGGGAAAGGATGGGGGAGCAACATTCTCCAATACTGTTTAAAAATGGGTATCCATGTGTAATTAGACCCACTTCATGCAGCAAGTCAGCCCCCTTGGATATGTTTGCTCCTCCCTCCAATCCATAATGCTTCCGGCACGCCTGTCTACACTTAATGAAAATAATATAGCCTACAACGTCGGAAATGTCCTCATGTAACCTATGTATTTTGTTCTCATGTATTTATTTTATAATCTTCACAATATTTGTTATATATTTTTGTTCCTTTACTATATGATAACGTCATCCGAGCGCCATTTTGTGAAAAGCAACTTATAGTCATAATGTTCATCACGAAATGTCATTTCTATTTCATGTTGTATGAACTTTCTTGTCGATCTTTTTTTAAATTCCTCTACATCCTACCCTCTACAACAAAACCAATGGTGGAAACTTGAAGAAAATTCATGACCATTTTACTTCCAATTCAAAGATTCGTTAAAAATCTCCCGCTTCTTCACACATTGCCAAATAAAAAACCGGTAAATCTCATACTAATAACCCGACCACCACCCAACCTTTTTTCCCAGGGCCTATTAGTTGAAAACAGAATGTTAATTTTTTTTTTAATTTAACACAAACATGAAGCATGCTAGGATTATGCTGTCAAAAACACACGGCCATGATGTCATGCCCAGCTGTTTTTTACATTGTATTCAAAGTGCTGGAGCTCGGATCGAGGGTATATATAATTGGCTGGGAGGTTTCTCTTTTGAGTAGCGCATGCGCAGCTGTTCTGGTTACGGAGTGCTTGAGGGATCGGGACCATGCATATTATTAGACTAATGAGACTAGACTCGACTCGAATAGGCCGATATGATACGATTATCCTTTCAGCAGCGCATGCGCAGCTGTTCTTGTTACGTGCTTGGAGCCGGAGCCGGAGGGGACCTTGAATATGATATTGAAATGGAGAGCATTTCATCAAGGGTTTTGTCCGTGGTTTTCACCGACAACTGTTATAAGCTACTGAAATCCAGACATCTGATTGGCTGAAAGAAAATTTGTCAGTAAAAATCACTGACAAAACGCTTGATGAAACGCTCGTCTGGTCTGCTATGTTGCATCCACGTACTTGAAGGTCATTTCAATGACAAGCATCGACGCAGTCAACGAGCACACGTAGAGATCTGATTTTTGAGTGATCGGTCTACAAACATAATATAATATCTTCTATTTATTTTCAGGGAATCGATAAATAATTTTCTATCACAAGTTTTCAATTACATAATAGTATATTACATTTACACATTATAAAGAATATATATATAAAAGAAAAATATCTTTTTCAATTAATTATTCATCATTTGGAAACATTTGCGTAAAATTCAAATTGCCATCAAAAAGTAGTTCTACTTCTCAGCTTTTCCACTCATTAAGCAAAGGTAATATATTCATGAAATTGGCCAGAATTGCATGCAGCCAATCGAAAGCCAGAATAGAAAAATCAAAGCTGAAACTTCTATTCTTTTATACGAAACCATTTAACTGGTTAATTTCCGCCATCAGAAACACTTCGAACCAATCACCAAAAAATACCTTGTCAACGTGCATAATTATGGACGTACCTTTTCCATAGAAACGTTTGTAAATAATACTGTTTCGGCTTGTGTTTAACAATCAATAAACAGGCCGTTTTGAAACAAAATGACCCACAATTCTACAAAACAAGCAGTCATAGATTCATGTACAGCAAAGCCTTTGGGTTTCTATATATATTTTCCTTTTGAACTGAATTAAACCAGTGTAAACGAGAAAAAATAAAATGGTTCTAAAACTTGAGATTGATTTTCGTACTTAATGTATATGGTTCTATGGTAGAAATTTGTGATGGGGTGATGCGCTCGCGCAGAAAGTTAAACTCGCGCAATCCAACACACTTTTCGGTATCATTTTCTTTAATTATTTTTTAAATGAAATTTTAAGGCACAATTAATCGGGGTGAATGGTAGCCAGCTTTTATTCTCTCCAACAATTCTTTACACGCAGAGTCCAAAGCAGAAAGAGGGCGGGCGAAGGGGGGGGGGGGGGAGAGAGGGACACCTCTGCAGTCATCGAACCGGAAGAGGGAACCAATCCAAAAAGTACTAGTCAAAACACATTTTCACCTCCCCCGGCCCCCAATAAAAATGAAGAACAAGAAAAAGGACGCTTTAAAGGAAAATATAGTAACTTATCCATGTTTTCGCCAAACAAATCTCAATTCAAGATATCAACATCCGTTACGCTACAGCATATAGCCGCCAAAAAATGAGGCGACAGTCGCAATGCCCGGGAACGAAAAGGTATATTTCTGCATGTATTCGGAAAAGGATAGGGGAGCAACATTCTCCAATACTGTTTAAAAATGGGTATCCATGTGTAATTAGACCCATTTCATGCAGCAAGTCAGCCCCCTGGGATATGTTTGCTCCTCCCTCCAATCCATAATGCTTCCGGCACGCCTGTCTACACTTAATGAAAATAATATAGCCTACAACGTCGGAAATGTCCTCATGTAACCTATGTATTTTGTTCTCATGTATTTATTTTATAATCTTCACAATATTTATTATATATTTTTGTTCCTTTACTATATGATAACGTCATCCGAGCGCCATTTTGTGAAAAGCAACTTATAGTCATAATGTTCATAACAAAATGTCATTTCTATTTCATGTTGTATGAACTTTCTTGTCGATCTTTTTTAAAATTCCTCTACATCCTACCCTCAACAACAAAACCAATGGTGGAAACTTGAAGAAAATTCATGACCATTTTACTTCCAATTCAAAGATTCGTTAAAAATCTCCGGCTTCTTCACACATTGCCAAATAAAAAACCGGTAAATCTCATACTAATAACCCGACCACCACCCAACCTTTTTTTCCCAGGGCCTATTAGTTGAAAACAGAATGTTAATTTTTTTTTTAATTTAACACAAACATGAAGCATGCTAGGATTATGCTGTCAAAAACACACGGCCATGATGTCATGCCCAGCTGTTTTTTACATTGTATTCAGAGTGCTGGAGCTCGGATCGAGGGTATATATAATTGGCTGGTAGGTTTCTCTTTTGAGTAGCGCATGCGCAGCTGTTCTGGTTACGGAGTGCTTGAGGGATCGGGACCATGCATATTATTAGACTAATGAGACTAGACTCGACTGGAATAGGCCGATATGATACGATTCTCCTTTCAGCAGCGCATGCGCAGCTGTTCTTGTTACGTGCTTGGAGGAGGGGACCTTGGATATGATATTGAAATGGAAAGCATTTCATGAAGGGTTTTGTCCGTGGTTTTCACCGACAACTGTTATAAGCTACTGAAATCCAGGCATCTGATTGGGTGAAAGAACATTTGTCAGTAAAAATCACTGACAAAACGCTTGATGAAACGCTCGTCTGGTCTGCTATGTTGCATCAACGTACTTGAAGGTCATTTCAATGACAAGCATCGACGCAGTAGACGAGCACACGTATAGATCTGATTTTTGAGTGATCGGTCTACAAACATAATATAATATCTTCTATTTATTTTCAGGGAATCGATAAATAATTTTCTATCACACGTTTTCAATTACATAATAGTATATTACATTTACACATTATAAGGAATATATATATAAAAGAAAAATATCTTTTTCAATTAATTATTCATCATTTGGAAACATTTGCGTAAAATTCAAATTGCCATCAAAAAGTAGTTCTACTTCTCAGCTTTTCCACTCATTAAGCAAAGGTAATATATTCATGAAATTGGCCAGAATTGCATGCAGCCAATCAAAAGCCAGAATAGGTTCTGACGTCATCATATTTGCATAGGAACTCAAAAAAAGATTTTGAAAAAAATGATGTCATCATTTTTGTATTCTTTTGATAATATTTCAGTAATAGGTGGTCGATTTTCTTCAAAATTTTGATATGTTATAGCTGAGACAATTCTCTACAATATACTGCCAACTATTTTGCATTTGGATGACGTCATCACACAGAAATTTTCATTTAAAGACGACATGTCAGAATGTTCCCTATTTGCGTGTTATGTCTATGGAAGATGATTTTTTTTCGAATCATGAATCTACATGACATCGTTCTCTGAGCAGTATCTCAGTTATTTTTGGTCTATTTCCTTCCAGATTTCAATATAATGTAGCTGAGACTATAAGCTTTTATAAGTGTTGTGTCCAAATTTTGATCAGATGTCGGGATCATGCCCAATTTTGAACTACCAAATGGGATTTGAGAATCCCGTTTTTCGTTTACGTGTTATCTCTATGGGCAATATTTTGGTCTATCGGTAAAGCACATGACTACCATGGTCAAGGTACCTGGTTCGATCCCCGGGGCCAATTTTTTTTTTTTTTGCTTCTATTTGCATGTCATTTTACCATCCTCTTCGACTATTAAACATAAAAAATCACAAATCATGTAATGAACTGCCTTATTTTCCGTATTATGTCTATTACAAAGTAGTGTGCAGTAGTTTATGAACAACCCTATTGAAATTGTGATTTCCTGTATTAGAACTTTGGTGTTAATCTCCCAAGTATCCCGTATCATCATCATTATTATCATCACCGTCATGATCATCATCGCTACTATTATATCATCGCCATCATCATTACGTCATTATAATCATCATAATCACCGTGATCATCATCATAATCATTTTACAATGACCGTTACACATTTTGCGACGTTCCTGTCCTCAGGAAGCGTCTCCATTCATGGCATTCTTGACATCCTGTCTTCTGTTTAGTATTTCCCCATTAATATGATCATCCTGATTACAATCATAATCATGCCAATTTCAGGACAGACCACCTAATTCGTCTTCGTGACGAATTCATGTCTAGTTACATTAGAATTCCCATTGACGTGCGCACGAATTTGAAAGTTTGATGCGCGCGTACGACATTATGGAAGGTCGAGAATGACTGTAACTAGTTGGAAATTGTCAAGAATAGTATCAGGAAGATGAAACATGCGAAAAAATGGCGTTTTTACGTTCTCTACGCGCTGTGCGCGCGCATAACGCGCGCGCGGACGCGCACGGACGGAAAATTTTGAAATGCTTAAAATGTCCTGAACCATACTCTAATTTGATTAAAAAGTGATTTTGAGCATTTTTAAATTTTGACGCGCGCGTACGTGCGCGTCATGATGTGTGCACGGATTTTGATGACATTTTATGTTGACCCTTGACCTGAAGTTCATGTGTGTCAAATATGGTTCATTTTTGATGACTCGTTATGAAGATATGATTGATAATGTGATTTCACAAAATGGCGCCTGGATGACGTCATGATGACGTGATGACCTTGAAAATGATTTATGAGCTAGATCTTATATGACCTGATGACTGACGGAAATGTCATGAAAATTGACTGAGAACTTTTTGAGATTTCGTGGAAACAAGAAAGGGGGGGAAAATAAAAATAAATAAATAACTAGACTTGAATTCGTCACGAAGACGAATTAGGTGGTCTGTCCTTAAATTGGCACGATCATGATTGTAATCAGGATGATCATATTAATGGGGAAATACTAAACAGAAGACAGGATGTCAAGAATGCCATGAATGGAGATGCTTCCTGAGGACAGGAATGTAGCAAAATGTGTATCGGTCATTGTAAAATGATTATGGTGATGATAACGGTGATTATGATTATAATGACATAATGATGATGGCGATGATATAATAGTAGCGATGATGATCATGATGGTGATGATAATAATGATGATGATACAGGATACTTGGGAGATTAACACCATAGCTCTAATACAGGACAGGAAATCACAATTTGCCATAGGGTTGTACATAAACTACTGCACACTACTTTCTAATAGACATAATACGGAAAATAAGGCAGTTTATTACATGATTAGTGATTTTTTATGTTACAATAGTCGAAGAGGATGGTAAAATGACAGGCAAAAAGAAGCAAAAAAAAAAAAAAAAAAATCGGCCCCGGGATCGAACCAGGTACCTTGACCATGGTAGTCATGTGCTTTACCGATAGACCAAAATAATTCCCATAGAGATAACACGTAAACGAAAAACGGGATTCTCAAATCCCATTTTGTACTGAAAAATTGGGCATGATCCCGACATCTGATTAAAAATTGGAGGGCTTAGTAATAAAAGCTTATAGTCTCAGCTACAACATATTAAAATCTGGGAGGAAATAGACCAATAATAACTGAGATACTGCTCAGAGAACGATGTCATGTAGATTCGTGATTCGAAAAAAAATCATCTTCCATAGACATAACACGCAAATAGGGAAAAATCTGACATGTCGTCTTTAATTGAAGATTTCAGTGTGATAACGTCATCAAAATGAAAAATGATGGTAACTGATCTTGTAGAGAATTGTCTCAGCTATAACATATCAAAATTTGGAAGAAAATCGATCACCTATTACTGAAATATTATCAAAAGAATACAAAAATGATGACATAATTTTTTCAAAATCACTTTTTTGAGTTCATATGCAAATATGATGACGTTAGAACATGAGATCGGCAAAAATTCTACATGAATTCATATCTACAACTCACAGGCTTTCAGAATATGTAAAGAAATTGGGGGGTTTCCGCCCCTTCTGAGGAGCTATGGCGAATTCTAGATGGGCATGTTTTTACCACTTTTTACATTAGAGTGCCCATTGACGTGCGCAAGAATTTGAAAGTTTGATGCGCGCGTACGACATTATGGAAGGTCGAGAATGACTGTAAATAGTTGGAAATTGTCAAGAATAGTATCAGGAAGATGAAACATGCGAAAAAACGGCGTTTTTACGTTCTCTACGCGCTGTGTGCGCGCATAACGCGCGCACGGACGCGCACGGACAGAAAAAATTAAAATGCTTAAAATGTCCTGAACAATACCCTAATTTGATTAAAAAGTGATTTTGAGCATTTTTAAATTTTGACGCGCGCGTACGTGCGCGTCAATATGTGCGCGCGGATTTTGATGACATTTTATGTTGACCCTTGACCTGAAGTTAATGTATGTCAAATATGGTTCGTTTTTGATGACTCGTTATGAAGATATGATTGATAATGTGATTTCACAAAATGGCGCCTGGATGACGTCACGATGACCTGATGACCTTGAAATAGATACCCGAGCTTGATCTGATATGTCCTCATGACTGTAGAGATTTTGATAAAATTTGACTCAGCCGATATTGAGGAATCATGGTAACAAGAAAGTGGTGGAAAAATAAAAATAAATAATAAATAAATAAATAAATAATAAAGAAAATTCTGACGAAATTAAGAGGTGGTCTGTCGACTACGACAGACCACCTAATAATAAAGAAAATTCTGACGAAATTAAGAGGTGATCTGTCAAATGACAGATCACCTAATAATAACTAGAAATTTAATTCGTCACTGAAGACGAATTAGGTGATCTGTCCTCATGATAATATAATGATGTGATGATGATAATCATGATGATGATTGATGGTGATGATAATCATAATGATGATGGTGGTGGTGATGATAATCATGATAATATAATGATGATGTGATGATGATAATCATGATGATGATGGTGATAATGATGATGATTGATGGTAATGATAATCATGAAGATGAAGGTGGTGATGATAACCATCATAATATAATGATGATGATGTGATGATGATAATCATGATGATGATTTATGATGATGATAATCATGATGATGATGATGATGATGATGATAATCATGATGGTGATGGTGGCGATGATAATCATGATAATATAATGATGATGATAATCATGATGATGATGGTGATGATGATAATCATGATAATATAATGATGATGTAATGATGATAATCATGATGATTATGATGATGGTGGTGGTGATAATCATAATATAATGATGATATGATGATAATCATGATGATGATGGTGGTGATGATAATCATGATAATATAATGATGATAATCATGATGATTATGATATGATGATGATAATCATGATGATGGTGATAATGATGATGATTATGATGATGGTGATGATAATCATGATGATGGTGATAATGATGATGATAATGATGATGATTATGGTGATGGTGATGATAATCATGATAATATAATGATGATGATGATGTGATGATGATAATCATGATGATGATGATGATGGTGGTGATGATAATCATGATAATATAATGATAATGTGATGATAATGTGATGATAATAATGATGATGATAATCATGGTGATGATGTGACGATGGTGATAATGATGATGGTGATGATGATAATCATGATAATATAATGATGATGATGTGATGATGATAATCATGATGATGATGATGATGGTGGTGATGATAATCATGATAATATAATGATGATGATGTGATGATGATAACAGTAATGATTATGATGATGGTATAATGAACAAACTACTGCACACTACTTCCTAATAGATATAACACGGAAAATGAGGCAGTTTATTGCATGATTTGTGATTGTTTATGTTATAATAGTCGAAGAGGATGGTAAAATGACAGTCAAAAAGAAGCAAAAAAAAAAATTGTTATGGACCCACCGGGGATCGAACCTGGGTCACCGGAATGGGAGGCAAGTGCTTTGACCAATAGACCAAAATATTTCCCATAGAGATAACACGTAAACAAAAAACAGGATTCTCAAATCACATTTTGTACTGAAAAATTGGGCATGATCTCGACATCTGATCAAAAATTGGAGGGCTTACTAATGAAAGCTTATAGTCTCAGCTACAACATATTAAAATCTGGAAGGAAATAGACTAAAAATAACTGAGATACTGCTCAGAGAACGATGTCATGTAGATTCATGATTCGAAAAAAAATCATCTTCCATAGACATAACACGCAAATAGGGAAAATTCTGACATGGCACCTTTAATTGAAAATTTCACTGTGATGACGTCATCAAAATGAAAAACTATGGAACTGATCTTGTAGAGAATTGTCTCAGCTATAACATATCAAAATTTGGAAGAAAACTGACTACCTATTACTGAAATATTATCAAATGAATACAAAAAAGATGACGTAACTTTTTCAAAATCATTTTTTTGAGTTCATATGCAAATATGATGACGTCAGAACATGCGATCAGCAAAAATTCTACATGAATTCAAATCTTCAACTCACAGGCTTTCAGAATATGTAAAGAAATTGGGAGGTTTCCGCATATTCTGACGAGCTATGGCGGATTCTAGATAGGCATGTTTTTACCACTTTTTACATTAGAATGCCCATTGATGTGCGCACGAATTTGAAAGTTTGACGCGCGCGTACGACATTATGGAAGGTCGAGAATGACTGTAAATAGTTGCAAATTGTCAAGAATAGTGTCAGGAAGACAAACCATGCGAAAAAACAGCGTTTTTACGTTATGTACGCGCTGCGCGCGCGCATAACGCGCACACGGACGCGCACGGACGGAAATTTTTGAAATGCTTAAAATGTCCTGAACGGTACTCTAATTTGATTAAGAAGTGATTTGGAGCATTTCTAAATTTTGACGCGCGCGTACGTGCGCGTCATGATGCGCGCGCGGATTTTGATGACATTTTATGTTGATCCTTGACGTGAAGTTAATGTATGTCAAATATGGCTCAATTTTGATGATTCGTTATGAAGATATGATTGATAATGTGATTTTACAAAATGGCGTCTAGATGACGTCATGATGACCTGATGACCATGAAAAAGATACCCGAGCTTGACCTTATATGACCTGATGACTTACTGAAATGTCATGAAATTTGACTGAAAAGTTTTTGAGATTTCGTGGAAACAAGAAAGGGGGGGAAAAATAAAAATAAACTAGAGTTTAATTCGTCATGACGAATTAGGTGATCTGTCTTTCACTTTGTACGATCATGATTGTAATCAGGATGATCATAATAATGGGGAAATGCTAAACTGAAGGTAGGAAGTCAAGAATGCCATGAATGGAGATGCTTCTTGAGGACAGGAATGTAGCAAAATGTGTGAAACGGTCATTGTAAAAAGATTACGGTGATGATGATAATGGTGATGATGATGAAGATGATAATATAATGATGGTGATGATAATGATATTCATGATGATTATGGTGTTGGTGATTTTGAAGATGATTGATGATATAATGATGATAATGATAATGATGATAATGATGGGGATAATGGTAAGGATCATGACTGCAATGACAGTGACGTTAACCATGCCAAATATGAACGAGAAATCACATTTCGTTATGAAGATACGACCATAAGTTGATTTGTAGAAAATGGCGTCTAGATGACGTCACAATAAGATAATTAAGATAATTGACTAAGCCAATTTTGAGAAATTGTGATATCTAATAGGACTAATGATATTGTAGGATAGCTTTAATACACGTCAGTGAAACAGATTTTCCATAGGGATATACATAAACCACTGCACAGCACTTTGCAATAGACATAACATGCAAAATAAGGCATTTTATTACTTGGTTTGTGATTGTTTATGTTATAATAGTCGTAGAGGATGGTAAAATGACAAGTAAAAAGAAGCAAAAAAAAAAAAAAAAAATCGGCCCCGGGGATCGAACCAGGTACCTTGACCATGGTAGTCATGTGCTTTACCGATAGACCAAAATATTTCCCATAGAGATAACACGTAAACGAAAAACGTGATTCTCAAATCCCATTTGGTACTGAAAAATTGGGCATGATCCCGACATCTGATCAAAAATTGGAGGGCTTACTAATAAAAGCTTATAGTCTCAGCTACAACATATTAAAATCTGGAAGGAAATAGACCAAAAATAACTGAGATACTGCTCAGAGAACGATGTCATGTAGATTCATGATTCGAAAAAAAATCATCTTCCATAGACATAACACGCAAATAGGGAAAAATTTGACATGTCGTCTTTAATTGAATATTTCACTGTGATGACGTCATCAAAATGAAAAACCGTGGTGACTGATCTTGTAGACAATTGTCTCAGCTATAACATATCAAAATTTGGAAGAAAATTGACAACTTATTACTGAAATATTAGCAAATGAATACAAAAATGATGACGTCATTTTTTCAAAATCATTCTTTTGAGTTCATATGCAAATAGGATGACGTAAGAAGATGAGATCGGCAAAAAATCTGCATGAATTCAAATCTACAACTCCCAGGCTTTCAGAATATGTAAAGAAATTGGGGGTTTCCGTGCATTCTGACGAGCTATGGCGGATTTTAGATAGGCATGTTTTTACCACTTTTTACATTAGAATGGCCATTGACGCGCGCACGAATTTTAAAGTTTGACGCACGCGTGTGGCATTATGGAAGGTCGAGAATGACTGCAAATAGTTGGAAATTGTCAAGAATAGTGTCAGGAAGACAAACCATGCGAAAAAACGGCGTTTTTACGTTATGTACGCGCTGCGCGCGCGCATAACGCGCACACGGAAGCGCACGGACGGAAAATTTTTAAATGCTTAAAATGTCCTGAACCATACTCTAATTTGATTAAAAAGTGATTTTGAGCATTTCTAAATTTTGACGCGCTCGTACGTGCGCGTCATGATGCGTGCGCGGATTTTGATGACATTTTCTGTTGACCCTTGACCTGACGTTCATGTGTGTCAAATATGGTTCATTTTTGATGACTCGTTATGAAGATATGATTGATAATGTGATTTCACAAAATGGCGCCTGGATGACGTCACGATGACCTGATGACCTTGAAAAAGATTTTTCAGCTTGACCTTATATTACCTGATGACTGATAGAAATGTCATGAACATTGACTGAGAAGTTTTTGAGATTTATTGGAAACAAGAAAGTGGGAGAAAATAAAAATAAACTAGAGTTTAATTCGTCATGACGAATTAGGTGATCTGTCTTTCACTTTGTACGATCATGATTGTAATCAGGATGATCATAATAATGGGGAAATGCTAAACTGAAGATAGGAAGTCAAGAATGCCATGAATGGAGATGCTTCTTAAGGACAGAAATGTAGCAAAATGTGTTACGGTCATTGTAAAATGATTATGGTGATGACAATGGTGATTATGATGATTATAATGATATAATGATGATGGCGGTGATATAATAATAGCGATGATGATCATGAGAGTGATGATAATAATGATGATGATACAGGATACTTGGAAGATTAAACCCGTAGCTCTTATACAGGACAGGAAATCACAATTTCCATAGGGTTGTACACAAACTACTGCACACTACTTTCTAATAGACATAATACGGAAAATAAGGTAGTTTATTACATGATTTGTGATTTTTTTATGTTACACTAGTCGAAGAGGATAATAAAATGAGAGCCAAAAAGAAGCAAAAAAAAAATCGGCCCCGGGGATCGAACCAGGTACCTTGACCATGGTAGTCATGTGCTTTACCGATAGACCAAAATATTTCCCGTAGAGATAACACGTAAACGAAAAACAGGATTCTCAATCCCATTTGGTAGTTCAAAATTGGGCAAGGTCATAAGCATAGATGAACAAACACTTAAAGCTCCATGTTATGTTTTCATGGTGTTTTATTATATTATTGGTCAGATCGTGGTCATATTTTTCCATTTAATGATGGCGCTCTTTTACTCATACCAATGGATCAGGCGTTTAACCGTTAATTTTTCTTTTCTTTTTGATAATATCTTGCACAAAGTGTTTCAAACATTCATATGAGGTCATGCAAACCATTCAAAAGTCAATTTTTGTTAACCATGTGTACAGGAAATTAAAAATAACTTTGTTAGCTTCTTTGGGGAAGGGGTGTGTCAAGAAACACAATGATTATTCATCTTGATATCATAATCTTGGTTGATTATGACCGCATTATCTCTGTGATAGGTTTATTCTGAACGTTTATCAGTATTTAAGCTTTTGATTATCTTTTTTTAAAAATTGTATACGCAGTAATATTCTGTTTACCCCCCCCCCCCCCCCCCCCCCCCCAATTTTGATGTATAGGGCCTGGTATAGGGTCAATCTGTATCTCAAACAAATCTCATTAATTGTAGTCATCAATATCTCACATATATCTTGATTTTTGACCATGTTTGTTTGTAAATTTTTGGAAATTATTGTATAATGTATTTATATTTTGTTTGTAACCCATGTTCAATTCAACCTCTGGTTTTGATGCATGAGACTTTTAAATAAAGACCCTTTTATCTATCTATCTATCTTATTATTTTCATTGAGTCACCGGCTTTTATTGGAATTACGGTGGGGGAAAAAAAGTGAATTATCCAGAATTATCGGTATAGTACCATCATACAGGACTCGCAGGCAGGTAGCCTTCGACAAACGCGGCTGCATGTGTTAGCCCTGTCGATCTCCAGGTCGACCTTCGAAAAGCGCAGAAATGCCCTGTGATTGCGCTGGAGGGCGACCCCAGCGTGCAAGGTGCAGAGCTTATTTCTTCTTTTTTATTCGGCCTTTTTGGAGACACCGTAGTGTACGTTATCCTTGAATTCAACCCATCAGTAAGCACAGGTACAACAGCGCCCCTATGTCTATGCATGAGTTACCTAGGCATGTCCGAAAAAACGGCGCAAAGTACCGCTCCGTATCGGTAAGATTGCATCTATGAAAGGGCTAGGCAAGCGCTAGTTGGAACTGAGCTGAAGCATGTGGTGTTTTGTTATTTTCTTATTACGCTTTAAATACAGATGCATATACAGTATTAAATGTTTACTAGATTCTAAATGTAAATTAAAAGAGAGAAGGAGTCAGAAATACTGAATTTGAATTACATGCATAACGTCATTGGCAACAATAGTCAAATTTGACTGATTGCCGATACCATACAACGAAAGAAGAAGAAGAAGGAGTCCAGTGCAGTCAGTACAAGTGATCTGTAATTAATGTAAGTATTCGTTAAGTTGCTCTCGGAAAATTATTGTATTTAGTATGATTGTGTGGATTTAGTGGATTGTTTCATAACACTTGGGGGAAAAAAAAATCATTCTGAAACGTTTAGCTTAGTATGCATAGCCTGGAAAATGTGCGATAGTAAAGAAAACATGTAACTATTTCTCTTTGGACGCTGAGCCTCGTGCCGTGGTGGCATTACTTACTGTATGATGGGGGGCCCCTTGTCTGCGCACCTAATGTTTCATTTCAAATTGACAAGCTTTTCCTTTTGTATTCCTCTAGGCTCTAGCCTAATGACTGACCTCATTTTAATCCTTATATCCTAGAGAATAATTGTGCCGAAAATCTCATCAAAATCCAAACAAGAACAATGTTATTTTCACAAGAAAAGGCGACGGTGTGAATTTGGCACTAAAATTAGGAAGGTGCCTTTGTCTGCGCACTCATTCACTTTGCACGCAGTTCGCGATTTTGTGCAAGAAAGTGGCATTTTCAGGACACGTAAGTCGTAAGTAAAAATTCATAAATGAACGTTTTTCACCTGTTTTTCCTCATTTTTTCACTGATACACATCACTAAAATTGATTTGAAGACGATTGTGTTCCTTACGTCGTTTGTGATGTTAAAATCGCGCAGTTACATGGATGCGCAGACTTGGGCACTGCGCAGGCAAGTGGCATCAAACCATAATACAGTCAGTACTCATTGCGTGCATGCACATAAACTAGGCTGCGCCCATTGCGTGCATTGCTGTAAGGTGATTGCCTTTCGCCTCTCCTCAAGTCAAAGAGTGGGTGTTGAAAGCCAATTGGCAGACACTCACATGCGCAGAAGTCTCTGAAATTCTCTGTAGTTTATTCCGTGATGCGCAGAGCTTTACATATTGATCGCTTGTGTATTCTACGTCTAAAATAATGCAATGTCCTGAATGTCCATGTGTATTATATAGTAAGTATGCACACTATATTTGGTCATGAAATAAGCCACTATTGTGTGTATAAACGTATGGAGCCCTTTACATAGACTTGTACACAATAGTGACTTATTTCACGACCAGGTATAGTGAGTGAGCTCACTAATTTTCTATTGGACACACTTTACTTGTTCGTGAAATAAGCCACTACTGTGTGCAAGCCTATGTAAATGACCTCATAGGTTTGTACACGGCAGTGGCTTATTCTGCGACCAAGTATAGAGCGTGAGCTGACTAATTTTCTAGTGGACAGGTACACGGTAGTGGCTTATTCCACGACCAAGTATAGAGGGTGAGCTGATTTAAATCTCATGGACACACTATACTTGTTTGTGAATAAGCCATTATTGTGTATAAATGTATGGAGCTGTTTACATAGGCTTGCACACAGTAGTGGCTTATTTCACGAGCAAGTAGCCTATAGAGTGATTTATTAAGTTGCCAACACTCATTATTAATAATATCAATTATAGATAGTTCTGATTTTATTGTCGAGCCCACCGAAGGGGAGGGGAGACTAAGGGATAGCCTGCGACGTCTGTCCGTCCGTCCGTCGTCCGTCCATCCGTTGCGCTTTCGTTCTTGCGATGATTAAAAAACCAGTGAACTGATCAGCTTTAAACTAAGCTCGAGGATACATATTTGGGTGACGATGAGGTGATCAGTTTTGGGGTATCAAGGTCAAAGGTCAAGGTCATAGAATTCAATAAAATATGTTCAAAATAATAATAATAATAATAATCTTTTAAAGTCCACTCCAAATTTGATTAAACTAAACCGAAATGGAAATTCTTTGTGCCCAATTGATCGTGGGCTTGGCAGCCACTGTGCAGCGCCAGATCGACGTTGCTCTATCCCTTATTGTTGAATGCCAAACGTGTAGCAGCAACTCCAATCTTCTAACGTCTTTTGGTATGGCGCGGCCGGGATTCAAACCCACGACCTCCCGGTTGTGAGGCGGACGCTCTACTGACTGAGCCCACACTCCGACCATTCTCATGATAACTCCAAAACCCTTTGACGGATCACTTTCAAACTTGGCTGATGTATGCATATACACGTGACAATGATCTGATTAGATATTGTGGTCTCAAGGTTAAAGGTCAAGGTCATAGAATTCAATAAAATACATAAAAATAGACTGTTCTCGTGATTACTCCAAAACCCTTTGACAGATCAACTTCAAACTTGGCTAATGTATGCATATACAAGTGACAATGATCTGATTAGATATTGGGGTCTCAAGGTTAAAGGTCAAGGTCATGGTCATATAATTCAATAAGATAGATAAAAAAATAGACTGTTCTTGCGATAACTCCAAAATCCTTTGACGGATCACTTTCAAACTTGGCTGATGTGTGCATATACACGTGACAATGATCTGATTAGATATTGTGGTCTCAAGGTTAAACGTCAAGGTCATAGAATTCAATAAAATACATAAAAATAGACCGTTCTCATGATTACTCCAAAACCCTTTGACAGATCAACTTCAAACTTGGCTAATGTATGCATATATGCAAGTAACAATGATCTGAATAAATTTTGGTGTCTTAAGGTCAAAAGTCAAAGTCACAGGGTTCAATTAAGTTATCTGGCTAGATTTTGAAGTCACAAGGTAAAAAATCTGTTTTTTCTTTATGGAAATAGAAATTAGGAAATATATTTCTGGTCTGGCATTAGCGGAGGCATACATTTTGATTGCACAGTCAAAGATTCATCTAGTTTATTTTTGCAGCAATTATGTCAAAACTTGATGCAGTTGATCATTTGGTAATATCATGTGTATTGATGAGGGTGATATTGTCAAAGGTGATCTACAAGACAAAAGATTATATTGCAAGATAGCAAGTGTTATTGCAATCGAAAATCAGTAGAGAGCTTTTGCTGCCCTAGGATCATGAGAGGAAGCTGTGGAAGCTCATTTTGTGTGAATGAAGAAAAATAAATTAATTTTCCTCCCTCTAACCTAATGGGTACCCCTTCCTGATTATATTATGAAAATAATTTGAAAAAAAAAACCCGGAGAGGAAATTTTATCAGTTTTATTTTGTCCCCATGATGTTCATTACCCAGTGTTCTTTAGACGATGGGCAAGAGAAGTTTGAAATTTTCAAAGCTACTTCTTTTTGTGACCTTGGGGCAGGATCAGAAACCACAATTATTTCAACAAAATTCATGTTCTTTTTTTTTTTTCTTTCTTTACAGGCTTGTGAAGCCCCTGGAGCCCAGGAGACAACTAGGAGACACTTTAGCGATTACTGAGAGAACACAATTTAGAAACATCGAGACACCATAGAGAGAACGCCTGTGAAGACGTAAGCGAAGAAAACAAGAAAACCGGGAACAGGTGAAACCCCTGTATAAAACAAGAAAACCGGGAACAGGTGAAACCCCTGTATAAAACAAGAAAAATAGGAAACGGGTGAAACTCCTGTATAAAACAAGAAAACCGGGAACAGGTGAAACCCCTGTATAAAAAAAAGAAAACCGGGAACAGGTGAAACCCCTGTATAAAAAAAAGAAAACCGGGAACAGGTGAAACCCCTGTATAAAACAAGAAAACCGGGAACAGGTGAAACCCCTGTATAAAAAAAAAAGAAAACCGGGAACAGGTGAAACCCCTGTATAAAACAAGAAAAATAGGAAACAGGTGATTAGATATTGTGGTCTCAAGGTTAAAGGTCAAGGTCATAGAATTCAATAAAATACATAAAAATAGACTGTTCTCGTGATTACTCCAAAACCCTTTGACAGATTAACTTCAAACTTGGCTAATGTATGCATATACAAGTGACAATGATCTGATTAGATATTGGGGTCTCAAGGTTAAAGGTCAAGGTCATGGTCATATAATTCAATAAGATAGATAAAAAAATAGACTGTTCTTGCGATAACTCCAAAATCCTTTGACGGATCACTTTCAAACTTGGCTGATGTGTGCATATACACGTGACAATGATCTGATTAGATATTGTGGTCTCAAGGTTAAACGTCAAGGTCATAGAATTCAATAAAATACATAAAAATAGACCGTTCTCATGATTACTCCAAAACCCTTTGACAGATCAACTTCAAACTTGGCTAATGTATGCATATATGCAAGTAACAATGATCTGAATAAATTTTGGTGTCTTAAGGTCAAAAGTCAAAGTCACGGGGTTCAATTAAGTTATCTGGCTAGATTTTGAAGTCACAAGGTAAAAAATCTGTTTTTTCTTTATGGAAATAGAAATTAGGAAATATATTTCTGGTCTGGCATTAGCGGAGGCATACATTTTGATTGCACAGTCAAAGATTCATCTAGTTTATTTTTGCAGCAATTATGTCAAAACTTGATGCAGTTGATCATTTGGTAATATCATGTGTATTGATGAGGGTGATATGTCAAAGGTGATCTACAAGACAAAAGATTATATTGCAAGATAGCAAGTGTTATTGCAATCGAAAATCAGTAGAGAGCTTTTGCTGCC
Organism: Heliocidaris erythrogramma; assembly: GCA_025617745.1. Lineage (NCBI taxonomy): Eukaryota > Metazoa > Echinodermata > Echinoidea > Camarodonta > Echinometridae > Heliocidaris > Heliocidaris erythrogramma. The sequence goes on along the minus strand of CM046862.1, from coordinate 26,736,396 downwards.
CTAGGATCATGAGAGGAAGCTGTGGAAGCTCATTTTGTGTGAATGAAGAAAAATAAATTAATTTTCCTCCCTCTAACCTAATGGGTACCCCTTCCTGATTATATTATGAAAATAATTTGAAAAAAAAAACCCGGAGAGGAAATTTTATCAGTTTTATTTTGTCCCCATGATGTTCATTACCCAGTGTTCTTTAGACGATGGGCAAGAGAAGTTTGAAATTTTCAAAGCTACTTCTTTTTGTGACCTTAGGGCAGGATCAGAAACCACAATTATTTCAACAAAATTCATGTTCTTTTTTTTTTTTCTTTCTTTACAGGCTTGTGAAGCCCCTGGAGCCCAGGAGACAACTAGGAGACACTTTAGCGATTACTGAGAGAACACAATTTAGAAACATCGAGACACCATAGAGAGAACGCCTGTGAAGACGTAAGCGAAGAAAACAAGAAAACCGGGAACAGGTGAAACCCCTGTATAAAACAAGAAAACCAGGAACAGGTGAAACCCCTGTATAAAACAAGAAAAATAGGAAACGGGTGAAACTCCTGTATAAAACAAGAAAAATAGGAAACGGGTGAAACTCCTGTATAAAACAAGAAAACCGGGAACAGGTGAAACCCCTGTATAAAAAAAAGAAAACCGGGAACAGGTGAAACCCCTGTATAGAAAAAAGAAAACCGGGAACAGGTGAAACCCCTGTATAGAAAAAAGAAAACCGGGAACAGGTGAAACCCCTGTATAAAAAAAAGAAAACCGGGAACAGGTGAAACCCCTGTATAGAAAAAAAGAAAACCGGGAACAGGTGAAACCCCTGTATAGAAAAAAGAAAACCGGGAACAGGTGAAACCCCTGTATAAAAAAAAAGAAAACCGGGAACAGGTGAAACCCCTGTATTAAACAAGAAAAATAGGAAACGGGTGAAACTCCTGTATTAAACAAGAAAAATAGGAAACAGGTGAAACTCCTGTATAAAACAAGAAAACCGGGAACAGGTGAAACCCCTGTATAGAAAAAAAGAAAACCGGGAACAGGTGAAACCCCTGTATAAAAAAAAGAAAACCGGGAACAGGTGAAACCCCTGTATAGAAAAAAGAAAACCGGGAACAGGTGAAACCCCTGTATAGAAAAAAGAAAACCGGGAACAGGTGAAACCCCTGTATAAAAAAAAGAAAACCGGGAACAGGTGAAACCCCTGTATAGAAAAAAAGAAAACCGGGAACAGGTGAAACCCCTGTATAGAAAAAAGAAAACCGGGAACAGGTGAAACCCCTGTATAAAAAAAAAGAAAACCGGGAACAGGTGAAACCCCTGTATTAAACAAGAAAAATAGGAAACGGGTGAAACTCCTGTATTAAACAAGAAAAATAGGAAACAGGTGAAACTCCTGTATAAAACAAGAAAACCGGGAACAGGTGAAACCCCTGTATTAAACAAGAAAAATAGGAAACAGGTGAAACTCCTGTATAAAACAAGAAAACCGGGAACAGGTGAAACCCCTGTATTAAACAAGAAAACCGGGAACAGGTGAAACCCCTGTATTAAACAAGAAAAATAGGAAACAGGTGAAACTCCTGTATTAAACAAGAAAAATAGGAAACAGGTGAAACTCCTGTATAAAACAAGAAAACCGGGAACAGGTGAAACAGAAAAGAGTGAGCAAATTTGAAGAAAGAGAAGAAGGTTCAGAAATACAAGTGAGCTTGAGTAGTTGAATAGAGCATATTTTGGTAAAAGCTGTTTTTTAAGTTAAAAGGAAAAGAAGTGAGCTTGAAAAATTGCAAAAAGAGTGAGTGAAATTGAAGTCAATGCAACAAGTAGGCTTGAGTAGTGCGAAAGAGTATATCTTATTGCAGAAGCATTTTTTAACGAAAGTAAGCTCAATAAATTACAGAGTTCAGGGAGATTGAAGAGAATAAGGTTTAGGCAAAACAAGTTGGCTTGTATTGTTTCATAGAGAGTAGGAAACACAGTAAACTAGGAAATAGTCAAGTAGTAGGAAAAAGAAGTAGAAGGAAGTAGAAGTAGAGGTAAAAAAAAGTGAGCTTGAAAAATTATAAAAAGAGTGAGTGAAATTGAAGTCAAGAGAACAAGTAGGCTTGAGTAGTGTGAAAGAGTATATCTTATTACAGAGGCTTTTTTTTAAATGAAAGTAAGCTTAATTAATTGCAGAGTGAGTGAGATTGAAGTAAGAGAATAAGGTTTAGGCAAAACAAGTAGGCTTGTATAGTTTCATAAGAGTACGAAACAGTAAATTAGGGAATATTCAAGTAGTAGGAAAAAGAAGTAGATGAAAGAAGTGAGCTTGAAAAGTTACAAAAAGAGTGAGTGAAATTGAAGTCAAGTAAACAAGTAGGCTTGAGTAGTGTGAAAGAGTATATCCTATTGCAGATTGCGGATTTTTTTAAACGAAAGTTTAAGCTTAATAAATTATAGAGTAAGGGAGATTGAAGTAAGAGAATAAGGTTTAAGGTCCATAGAGGTGAAACACATTAAATTAAGGAATATTCAAGTAGTAGACTAAAGTTTGTTGATAAAAAAAAAAAAAAGAATTAAAAAGAAATTTTGATAAGATATTCAGTGTTTGTACAAAAGGAGCAACTTTCATCACATAAAAGTGAAAAAGTGGCAAACAATTTTGTGTCAAGAATTGCAGAGTCCTAAAAGCTGGCTTATAAGTTTACTGATAAAATACAGACTTACAAAATTGTGTCAGGGATCTGAAGTTCTTCATAAAGCATTGTACTTTGAAGAGTTATATTGTAGAATAACTGCAGAGAGTGGTACGTTAAATCTTTAAAAGTATTACCCTCTTGGACGTCCATAACACATCAAGAAATTTATTTGAAAATAACTAGTTGACTGTAAACTTATAATATTGAGTATTTTATGTCTAGTGCAATAAAGAGAATGAAAATGGCTGCAACTGAATTCAGTTCTATTGTTCATGAGATATTGAGCATGCTCTCTAGTTATACATCAATGATCAATACAGATGCGGATGAATGTTATCATTGCATGGATGAGATCAATGAAAGTGACAACTATGTAACATGCGAGTCTTGTAACAACCATTTCCATGTGACATGTGAGGGATACTTGAAAAATGACAAACTTGCTGATCAGACATTGATTTGGATTTGCTCATGCTGTGGTCATAGCAACATTGGTGATCGAATATTTGACAGAGTATGTATTCCATCTCATTATAACAGATATGAGCCTCTCAACATGCTTGCAGATGAGGAAAACTTTGAACAACCGCAACCAATCAAGAAACAGAAAACGAGAAAAAATGGCAGATCAAACAAGAGGTATGTTAAAGGACGAAAGAGCACTGTGTTTACAGAGAAAGAGAGTAAAAATGACATGAGAAGTAGGGAATGTAACAGATCTAAACCTGATCCTGTAGCTAAGGAAATTGCTTTTCAAGCCAGAGATGAAAACCTACAGAGAGAGGAATCTGATGATGAGTGGGTAACTGTGAAATCAAAGAGAATAAAATTAATGGAGAAAAGAAAGGAAGCAAGATCACATTCCACATCAAGAAATGATTATGGGCCAGACAAAAAACACATGAGATCAATCAATGGTGTATTCTTGGAACCGGGTGTGACTTACATTGGGAGAGCAATCAAGATTTTCCAGACAAGTCGTAAGAGAAAAAATAGAAACCAGAAGAAAGAAGAATGTAAGAGAAAGGAGAATGTGAATAATGTGGAGAAAGATGTCAGTTTGCAATCTTATACAGAAACTCTCTTGGGTGTGTATGCATATAGTGTGAAGTCGCCTCAATCAATGAAGCAATACGACAAAATGCAATCTCGATCTTGGGCTGATGTAGCAAATAATTCATCTCCTCTGTCAAGAACAAATTCAAGTGTTGATACTGATGCACGTAGTTGTAATCTTTTTGAACAGGTCAAGGATTTGCGAATGTACAGAGTTCATGCTGGTGGCAAGAAAAAAGAACAAGGTCAAGCAAGAAGCAAGAAAGGTCGGTTTATCAAACGGAAAAAAGGTACTGATGGAAATAAGTCTTCTGATATGTTGAAAATCACATGTAACAAAGATGAAAAAAGGGCATTACCAGTTGACACTGAGAAGCTAAATGAAAAGGAGTTTGTGAATTGTTGTGACCATGGACCTGTTTCAAATTACTCGGATAAACTGAAGATTGGATTTGACAAAGATGAAGAGATAGAATTAGCAGTAAAGATTGAGAAGCTGGATACAAAGAATTCTATGAATGCAGACCAAGGACTAGATACAAATACATGTAAAAATGATGAAAACTCAGACCAGCATATCTGCAATATGAAAGACGATCAAGTTTCAAATGGAATTGTCCAAACTGATTCCAAGAACAATCCCAATTTTGATGATAATAGGCAAATCGAAATAGATGATGATAGTAGCAGTGATATTCATACACCAGTGAAACGTTTGTGTGCAAGAAATCATATAGAATCTGATTCAGACACAAGTCCTGGATGTGATTTGTTCGATAGACGTGTTTCACCAGTACGTACCATTCCAGACAAGAGTATTTTGAATACAGAGTTAAAGAATAGAAGCTTTGATACAGGAAAACAAGATACAGACAGTGATGCTGATATGTCATTTAATGATCATGGTCATTCCAAAAATCCTTTAGAATCTTTTTCAGATTCAGATATTGAATATGGAAACATTGAAAAGGTAAAAGATGCTAATGTGTACTCATATACTGATGGAATAGAAAAAGAAGTTGAATTTGTAGCAAATCTTGGATTACACGATAGACCGGATAAAAATTTCAAATTCTTACCCCTCCGGAACAATGACAAAGAGAACATTTGTACAAATTTGAATATCAGATATATAGGCACAAGCTCTGATTTAACGTTACATAGAGATAGCTCTATTGGAGTTCCTTTACATATTAAAGAGATTAATGGTGATGGCAATTGTTTCTTTCGGGCAATTTCATATGCAATTTCTGGAACTGAGCATAATCATGCAATTTTAAGGAATGCCACTGTGAAACATTTATTGCAGACCAAGGACATGTTTAATAATACATTGCGGCATGAGTTTAGAACAGTCCGAGAATATGTTTTGAAACGTAGAATAATGGAAGACGGAACGTGGGCTTCAGACACTGAAATTAGTGCTTTAGCAAATTTAATCGATACTGATATTTATTCATACAATGACCAAATACCATGTTGGCAACTGTTCTCTGCAAAGAAACCTGGACGAATAAATATTGTAACATCTGATAAGGCAATTTATATACTATACACAGGAAATATTCATTTTAATGTTGTTGAATCTGTAGATTCTGTCTTCAATTCATCGGAACAGATAAGAACAACTAAAGAAGATGAAATGTCAAAGAGTACTTTGCCATGTCCAACAAATCATACTGATGTTAAAGTAAAGCATGTGCTGAACAAGTCTAAATCCAAATGCCAGTTAGAGAAAGAAATTGATGAAGAAGTGTATAAGTCCCCAGAAACATATCAAAACCATGTTGACCCAAAGACAACCAAACGAAGGCTTACGTTAGAGACTGGTACAATAAATCACGATAAGAGGGAAAGTACTGCAAATCTTTTTGACATGACAGATGAACAGTGTACAAGTAAGTTAAGGAGTGAACGTCAGACTGAATCAGTTCGCAACGAATGTAACACCAGGCATGAAACCCTTAAAAGTGATCATAAAGACAAATGTACAAGAGTTGATACACAAATAAAACATGTTGCCCAAGGGACCTACAATCAAGGTGACATAAGATTTGGTTATTCGAGTGGAAAGCAGTGTGTTGCTAATTCACTATCTGCACTGTTGTATAGCAAGATAAAAAATGCCAATGACTGGAAAAGTACAGATCTAGACAGAATTTTGAATAATGGTGATGAATTGTATCGTTACATACGACGCTTCACTTCAGTGAATCATGATTATTTGCTGACCTCTGATCTATTTGAATATTTGGACTCATATGATGAATTGTTTGAGATAGAATGCCGTGAATCAGTCACTGGATTGTTAGATGGAGATGAAATGAATATGGCTGTGTGTCTTTCAATGCCATTAAAGCAAGCTCTTGAAAGAGAACTCTGTAACGATTCTGATGCATGTTTTGTGACTTTTGCTGACAGTACTTTTATGGTCATATCAAGTCAAGATGGTTACTTTATATTTGATTCACATTCCAGAAGCAGTCGAGGCTTACTGATTGAAAGAGGATACAGTGTTCTACTTCATACTTCAAGCTGGCAAGGTGTGTACAAGCATTGCATAAGGTTAGCAAAAACAATGGCATGCCCCATGAACAGTCAATATGAAGTAACCAGTGTCTGTGCTAAAGCAACTTCTGGTAAGAATGAAACCTTGAAAGGCTATCCACAGTTACAGAACATTCTTTTGAGCCAAATTCCATCATCAAGTAGCCACAGTGAGAGTCAGCCTGAATATCCCGCACAGTGTGAAAACTTTGATGAAATTCAAAGCTTGGATGAGAGTATTCTTTCACAAGAAGTCATTGATAATCCAGATTTCCTTCACTGTTTTGAAAAAGCACATGATCCAATGCTTCTTGACCCACAAAATGACCATATCGAAACAAAATATGTTAATGAACAGAAAGGAAACTCAGAAAATTGTACAAATTTTGCAAATTTTGTGGACAAAGTTCATGATTCTAACTCAGCCTTAAGTAAAAAACGAAAATTCAGTAATATTGAAAAGGATGTAAAAGTTGATATTGACTTAAAGGAAGTTCGAAAAACTAAATTGGTGAAAAAAAAAGAGTATGATACGTTAAGAATTGATGAAAGTGAATGTATGGATAGTAATGAGGAATTAATGATAATTGGAGAAGTTCATTCGACATTGTGGGTTAAGCCTCTGAATGAAAGGAGAAAGAAAAAATGTTGTCAAAGAGCAAACATAGCACATACGTCTTCTTTTTCCAGTCCTGTTGTTGAAGGATATGTACCTATTGCAAATGAAAATAGGAAACAAGCAAAGATTGCTGAACCTGAAAGGGTTAAAAATGTTGACAATTCAAGAAAAAAACGTAAAGGAAAAACTTATAATGAAACTAGCAAACTGAAAAGAGAGCGCATGAGAGAAAAACGAGCCTTGGCAAAGGAAGGGGACAGTAATAAGAAAGAAAAGCATCTTGACAATGCAAACATACGTAAACTGAAGAGAGCAGCTGAAAAGAAAAAGAAATATCATAATGATCTTATCTGGAAAATTAACAAAATAAATCAAGTAAAACAAAAATACAAAGAAGAGAAAAACAAAAAATACAGACAAGATCTAAGTTTTAGGAAGAAACAGGTCACTGCTATGACAAACAAATATCATTGTGATGTACAGTATAGAAAAAAAATGCTTAATGCAAATAAACAGAGATATAGGACAAATGAACAATTCAAAGAAAATTTAAAAACAACCATGAGAAATACCATAAAGGATAAATACCTTAAAAATGAAGATTTCAGGCAAAAGCAAAAGGCTACTATGAGAAATAGGTATGAGAAAGAAGACGATTTCAGGCAAAAGCAAAAGGCTACTATGAAAAATACCATAAAGGATAAATACCTTAAAAATGAAGATTTCAGGCAAAAGCAAAAGGCTACTATGAGAAATACCATAAAGGATAAATACCTTAACAATGAAGATTTCAGGCAAAAGCAAAAGGCTACTATGAGAAATACCATAAAGGATAAATACCTTAAAAATGAAGATTTCAGGCAAAAGCAAAAGGCTACTATGAAAGAAAGCATGAGAAATAGGTACCGCAACCTAAAGAATTTCAGGCAAAAGCAAAAGGCTACTATGAAAGAAAGAATGAGAAATAGGTATCAGAAGGAAGCTAAATTCAAGGAAAAGAAAAGGGCAACTATGAAAATTCTGTCCCAAACTCGTTATAAAAGGAAAGACGTTAAGCAAAAGAAATTGATGAGTCTAAAAACTAAGTATAAAAAAATAGAAAAATATAGACAAAAAATAATGAAACAGAATCTGAAAAGAGCTCTAGTTAAAAAATTAACAATGTCCAAATTTGATAATGTACTACAGGAGTTTAGGAAGATTATATCTCATGGCCCAGAATATGTTTGCTGTGTGTGCTTTAAACTTCTTTTTGAGAACCAAGTAATGAAATGCATGAAGAGCAAGTACAAATTTCAGACATGTATAAGTGAAATTTTTTTGCATGTTTGCAATTCAGAATGCAAATCAGAATGTCAAATACACCAGTCAGCTAGATCATCACTATGGATATGCTATACTTGTCACAGAAAGTTGCAATCTGGAAAAGTACCAGCAGAAGCAAACATCAATAATTTACAATTACATCAAGTCCCAGAAGAACTTGCCAACTTAAACACTTTAGAACAGCATTTGATTGCACTGAATATCCCTTTTCTGAAGTTAATGGCCTTGCCAAAAGGTGGACAAAATGGAATTCATGGCCCAGTTGTTTGTGTCCCTTCAAACACTTATGAAACTGTACAGATATTGCCTAGACCACAGACAGAAGATCAATTGATTCGTGTTAAACTGAAAAGAAAATTGTCTTACAAAAGTTATTATGAGTACAAATTTGTAGATAAATCTAAATTGCTGAATGCTCTGCAATACTTGAAAACTAATAATAAGCATTATTTTGATGTTACTGTGAACGATGAATGGAAAAATACACTTGAACGGAATGAAAAAGATAATGAAAAAGAAGAAATAATGGAAACCTCTGGTAAAGCTCGTTTAGCAAAATATTGGAAGGACACGGAGGAACAGTTGCATTATATTTTGTCCAAAGACAAGAAGGCCAATGAAAACATAGAACATAATATTGAGCCACACAAGAAAGTAGATGACAATGACACTGAAGATGATATCGAGGAACGATTAAACGGGATTCACTTAGATACATGTCTACAGCCAGCCGATATCGGACAAGAAATTCTAGATCAGTATTTTGATGACATAATATGCTGTGCTCCTTGCGAAGGAAAAAGCCCTGTATCACTTCTGCAAGATGAAAGCAATGAGGCCAAATGTTTTCCAGTATTATTTCCGCAAGGTCAACCGACATTCCATGATAGAAGAGACGAAAAGATAACTTTGGGACGCTATTTGCTGAACCGACTGATGCACGTCGATAACAGATTTGCTCAAAATACGGATTACATCTTTTATGCACAGTATATTTATGAGATTCAACAAGTTTTGTCACAAGTTTCTATTGCATTGAGACAAAGTCAAAACAAAAAAGAGGATTCTTCGTCAATAACTGCTTCAGATTTGAAAAATGCAGAGAAAGTTCAAAACATATTAAAATCAGACAAGGGATATAAATTTCTAAAGCAAATTCGTGGAACACCTCCTTACTGGCAAAAGACACAGAAAGATGTATTGGCAATGGTACGACAACTTGGGAAGCCAACATGGTTTGCATCATTTTCATGTGCAGATATGAGATGGCCAGAAATAATCAATACATTGCTAAGACAAAAGGGAGACAGCAGGAAATTAAGTGAATTAGATTGGGCAGAAAAATGTAGTCTTATAAGATCGAATCCAGTAACAATAGCACGAATGTATGACAAAAGATTTCACACTTTTCTGAATAAAGTTATTATATCTCCAGCTGCACCAATAGGCCCCATAGTTGACTATGCTTTGCGACATGAATTTCAAATGAGAGGATCAGTTCACACACACGCTTTATTCTGGGTTGAGCATGCTCCACAGATGGGAATTGATAATGATGATAATGTTGTACAATTCGTTGATAAGTACATTTCCTGCCGAAAACCTCATGAAGAAGAAGATCGAGAACTATACGAAATAATCAGCTCAGTACAACAGCACAGTAAGAAGCATTCTAAATCTTGTAAAAAGAAAGGAACAGCATGTAGATTTAATTTCCCAAGACCACCTTCTGAAAAAACATTCATTATTAAACCCGTTGAAGAGAATAAAGCTAAGCATAGAAGTAAATGTGAAGTAAAGGATGAAAGCCAAGCGAAAGCTTCTGAAAATGCTAAAACCAAGGCTAAGGAATTGTTGAATTCTGTGAAAGATGCATTATCTGATGGAACTGAATATAACAGTGCTAGGCATCTTTTTGAAAAAGTTGGCATTACCCAAAATCAGTTTGAGAGTGCACATAATGAAATTGCCTCACAGGAAAGTATGATCATTAAAAGAGAACCACAGGATGTATGGGTAAATCAGTTTAATCCAAATTTACTTCGAGCCTGGAATGCTAATATGGATTTGCAGTACGTAACAAACGCATTCGCATGTGTAACGTACGTTGTATCGTACATGTCAAAGGCTGAACGAGAAATGGGAATGCTTTTGAGTCATACAGTATCTGAGATGAAAGAAGGAAATAAAGATGCCAAGGAAAGCATGAAAAAGCTTGGTCAAGTGTACATGCAGAATCGTGAAGTATCTGCTCAAGAGAGTGTCTATCGTGTTTGCAGTCTTAGATTGAAAGAGTGTTCTAGAAAAGTGGAATTTATTCCTGTTGGACCTAACCCTGTCAGAATGAGTTTACCATTGAGCGTGTTAAAAAAAAGACCAGATGGTGATGACGACGATGAGAATATCTGGATGCCCAGCAAACTCGATAGATACAAAGCTCGACCCAGAAACCCAGAATTCAATAATATGTGTCTTGCAATATTTTGTTCTCAGTATAGAATTCTAACATCATCACAAATAACAAGTACAAGGAGTAAAAGTGTCTTCAAATTGGATAACAATTTAGGATATATTCAGAAACGTACACGTAGTAAAGATGCAGTCGTAAGGTATCCCCGATTCTCTCGCACTATATCACCAGAAAACTACTATTTAAGCATATTACAACTTTTTCTGCCATATTTCCAAGATGAGCAATTGAAGCCTCCAGGATTTAACACATATCAAGAGTTCTATGAGACAGGTTTTGTAAAATTGTGTGGATGCGAATTGGAGAAAGTCAGCTCAGCTGTGTGTAGCAATCAAAAGAAATTTGAAATAAATGCTGATTTAATTGATCAGGCACAAGAGCATTTAAAGCAATTTGGTGTACAAGAAGATGCATGGGCCCTTTTATGTCCAGAGAGTGAAGTAGAACGACTTGAACATCCCAGAGAGAATGTAGATGTCGAAGATTGCAATGAAGATCTTGCTATTCCTGATTTAAAGGACAAGCCAAAAAGTGATGATTACACCATAGAATTTAGATCTGTGAAAATTTCTAAACAGGATAGACATTGTATGATGAGGTCTTTGAACGAGAAGCAAAGGATTGTCTTTTACAAAATACGACAGTGGTGTTTAGATAGAGTAAATGGAAAACTGGTTGAACCCTTTCATATTTTTATTACTGGTGGTGCTGGCACTGGAAAGAGTCATTTAGTGAAATGTATTTACTATGAAACAACACGCATACTAGCCCGAATGTTGCATAATCCTGATGATGTGTCAGTGTTGAAAATGGCTCCTACTGGAGTAGCTGCATACAATATCAATGGTCATACTATACACAGTGTTCTTTCAATTCCAATTAGAGCTCAAATGCCTTATAAGCCACTCAGTGAAGAGAAAATAAGTGTCCTCCGCAATAAGCTAGCTCAATTGCAAATTCTAATCATAGATGAAGTATCAATGGTAGATCAGAAGTTAATGTGTTACATCCATGGTCGGCTACGACAAATAAAACAATCACGTGATCAGACTGCTTTTGCTGGTGTATCAATTATTGCTGTGGGAGATATGTATCAGTTACCTCCTGTTTTTGGAATTCCTTTATATAAAGACACAGTTCAAGGTGCATTGTGGAATGATAATTTCAAGAAAGTGGAACTTGATGACATAATGAGACAGAAAGATGATACTGAATTTGCCCTCCTCCTGAATAGATTACGCGTAAAAGAACGTGATGACATTCTCTGCGATGATGACCTAGCAATGCTAAAGGCTCGTGAAACTGGTGAAGTCTTTGAAGATGATCTCCACATTTATTCATGTAACAAAGAAGTAGATGAATGGAACAAGAAATTATTGCATAAAAAATGTGCTAATGTAATATGTATAAAAGCAGAAGACACTGAGAAAGATGCCAAGAAAGAGAATAAAATTCGTGAAAAACCTTACACAGGGTGTAGAAGCCAGTTGCCTAGTTATCTGTGGATTGCAGTTAATGCGAGAGTCATGTTGCTGAAGAACATTGATGTTGGCAAAGGCCTGACAAATGGATGTTTTGGAAATGTAACTGAAATAATAATGGATCAGACAAAGTCTAAACCAGTTTGCATCAAAGTTGATTTTGACAAAGGTGATGTTGGTATTCATTCAATTGAAAAATCTGAAGAATTCCTGGGTAAGAAGTATTTGAGGCAACAATTTCCACTCAAACTTGCTTATGCATGCACAATTCATAAAGTACAAGGTTTGACATTAGACAAAGCTGTGGTATCATTAAAAGGTATATTTGAATCTGGACAGGCATATGTTGGACTTAGTCGTGTTTGTTCATTATCTGGACTTGTTATAGAAAATTTTGATCCAAAACGTATACACTGTAATCCTGAAATCAAACCAAGCATGGATATTATGAATGCATTTATTGAGAATATTACTGCTGAAGACATTGATGGATATACATGTAGCTCCTCTTTGATTTTACAAAATGTGCAAGGATTAAGACACCATTTTATGGATCTTCAATCCCAATGTCAATTTTTGAATGCAGATTTTATTTGCTTGACAGAAACATGGATTAATGATGATAATATCTCTGATGTTGTTATAGATAACTTTAGATTTTATCATCAGCCAAGAAATCTTTCATATGGTGCTGCAAGTGAGTTTAAAGAACGATCACATGGAGGTGTTGGAATGTACATCAAGAACAGACATTCAAGTAGATTAAACATATCTGTTAACAACTTGGAGTTTATTGCAGTTCTTGTAACCAATCCTGTTTCTGTTGTTGTCTCAGTTGTATATCGACCTCCATCATATAATATAAAATCATTTTGTGAATGTCTAGACAATTTAGTGAATGAATTAAATAAAAGAAGCACGAGATGCATTGTGATGGGTGATTTCAATGAGGATTTATTTAAAGGTTCTTCACAAATATACCAGTTAATGTGTACAAAAGGTTACAAACAGCATGTTGTAAATGCTACTACTGAGAATGGAACATTGATAGATCATGTTTACAGCAAGGGATTAGAGTCATTCGAAACAGAAGTTGTCCCTACATACTACAGTTATCATGAAGCTGTTAAAATTATGTTTTAATAATTGTAAATTCAGATAAATATAACAGTAGATTTTGTGACATTAATTTAAATTTTGTAAAATTAAGCAAATACCAGTTAAAGAATCTATTAAAAAAAAGAATGTCATGAAATATAAAAAGAAAATGGAAAAAGAAAGAAGAGAAAGAATGGAGTGGAAAGGGAAAAAGAATGAAGACAAAGGAAGAAAGAAAAGTATAGACATAGAGAAAAAAAACAATAGTATATACAGATATACAAAAACATAAAAGTAAGAAAAAGGAGACAAAAAAAAAGAAAAAAGAAAAACATAAGAGATAGAAAGAGAAAATAGAGTTATAGAATAAAGAAAAAATAGCAGTATTAGTACCAGAACCAGTCTTGTCATTGTAAATCATTGAGCTAATATGAATGTGTATGAATGGTGAAAATGTTCTGCAATAGATATTGTGGCAAATGACATCACTGATATGATGATTCATATCATGATAAACAAAAATGAACATACTATTTTGAACTGTAATACTTGATACGCTATGGAGATTTTACTTCTGAATTTTGCTTATAAAAATATTCAAAATGCATAATTGTAAAACATGCCTACAATACTTTTTAAAACTCTTTTTAACTTCCCAGATGACTTCTTAAGATGATTTTTTCACGTCACATATCACAACGTAATTTCAGAAGTTTGTGAAATCCAAGGCAATGGGGAGAATATGTCCAACAAATCGTCAACTCCTTTTGGCAACATTCATCGAAACATGTTCCTGTCCTGGTGCCGTGAAAAAGGTGGAACGCGAGTCGCCATATCAGCGGATGCTACGTGGAACGAGGCTTCTGGTTCAGGTGATAAGGTACCAGTTTAAAATTCAGAAATACACTGCATAAAGTAAAATCACCATGTAACGCAAAAGGGAATGACCTCATGACACATGACCTTATAGTCTTACACTTTTAAACTCACTGCCTTTTTTTGTGTAAGAAAAAAATCCATTATTTTCAATTACTTACATGTTATTTTGTTTTATTTGAATTGTAACTATATGATATCCCTTATATTCATTATTGTGTAATAATACACGCTGTGATTGCTTAGATTTGTATCATGTCACTTGCGTAAAGTTTCTTAAAGTAGACAATTGTGCCTTATAACTTTGATTTATGCACAGGGAATCCCATGTTAGATGAATAGGAATATATGTATAATATGCACTGTGATTGGTTAGATTTATATCGTGTAAATTTCGAAAATTTTGTTATAGTGCATGATTGTGCACTATAACTTTCATTTATGCACAAAGAATCCTATATTAAACAAATGGGGATGTATGTATAATACGCACTGTGATTTGTTAGATTAAGGATCTACTTAGGCCTACTACATGTACATATATAACAAATAGTGCATGCACCATTACTTGACTAGAGGAACTCAAAATACTAAATTATCAATTGTGCAACTCTATTTCATCTTGATGTTTGGCCTCAGTGAAACAAAACTGCACTTTGGATAATGTATTTGTCTTGCACATAATGTATTTTAGTGCAATATAATACATTATAGACCATGTACTATTCATGTATGATGTACTCTTGTTTATGTTGTTGTACATGTCCAAAGTGTATTAAAGACAGAACCAAACATCTGTCAAGCCAAGAGCACATGTAATTGTATACATAGGTGTAGAATGTGGGGGGGGGGGGGGGGTGAGCTCAACAACCTGTAGATAATTTCAAAATTACCAAAATTATTTCATTCTATTTTTTAAAGCTCACTTGATATTTGTTAAATATTATCTATATAAGGCATTTTAGCCGCACATTAAAAATGCATATTTTAGTCTGCTTAATTTGCACGTGCAATATGCTTTCATATTGCACAGAACACTCAATTCCCTATAGGTTACTGTCCTAAACTTGCCATGCAATATTGTGCCGTATTTTGTCAGGTCTGTTGCATTATTTGCGTTGCATTATTTGTGTTGCATTATTTGCGTGCACACAAGTGCACGCAAATAATGCAACGCATACACTCATAGGCACATGACATAATAAAGAGGTTAAGTCAAACTTGTGTGATCACAATGATGTATGAAGAGGGGCTGTATTAACTGAATGTAGTTGTTGAAATGATTTTTATTAAGTTCTAAATCATTTTCCTGTGGGGTATAGATAATAATTTAATATTGGATCGCTTTATTTCAAGGACTACCAGAAAATATTACACTCGTTAGGGCCAATATTGCACTCATCTTCGATTCGTGCAATATTGGCCCTAACTCGTGGAATATTCTCTGGTATCCCATTCAGAGCCATCCAATATAATATAATTATTATTATCATTATTGTTGTTGTTATCGTTATAATTATTATCATTGCTTGTACATGTAAATATGTTTAAAACAGATGCATGAGATATTTCAATTAATTTGCTATTTATGTAATGAATCTTATGGGGCTAATCTTATTTAGCATATGCTCCCTTTATAAACATGTATGTATCATTGTGATTTTTACCCAAATTTGTGTATCATTGGGATGATGAGGCACTTCATCTTGACTGTTTAGGAAGGGGGGGGGGGGGGGGAGCTGGTCAAATATATTACTGTACACATGCATGAAAAACAAAAAAAGAGAAAAGGCAGGTATATGAAAAAGAAAGATAACTGTTCATGAACCAAGTCAGCAAAGGTATTTCAATGCAATACAGGATACACTTCCTGCTCCAGCCAATCTCAAAATATGGACTACTCATGCACTTGGAACTTATGCAGTGACCACATACAATAAACTCAACAGTGATGTACATATTCAACTCTGCAAGTACACCTTACATACTAGAAGGTACAATCAGAGACATACAGCACTCGGAAAGTTGGTACAAGGAAGACAACCACCAAATGATTGCAAGAAGGAAACTTGTACAGCCATTGCTTTGAAGTCATTAAATAATAGCACCTGATACTGCAGTAATACTTGGAGGTTGCCAAGCAACAAGATACAATTCCAAACTTCAAGGACAGAAATGTCGTGTAAGATGAAGACAAACACATAGCGGTCTTCCTGCCAAAAATAATCAGCGCACCACATACTAGTATAGTAGATCTTATATACTCGCCTTGAAGGAAAGTAGAAATAGTTATTGAAGTTCGTGCAAAGGAGAAAAGGAAGTTGAATGTAGAGGTTTCAGGAGTCACATATTGAAAATCTGCCTCAAATTATTTTGCCTGACAAAGATATACATGGACTCTGTATGAAAAGCAGCTTTATGAGCTTCATACACTCAGCCTCAGGCTAGCAACAAATAGCAAGTCACTACAAAGCTGTGAGCTAATTGCATGATACACCATTGCCCTGTAGAAGACAACAAAGCAGAGAGTCAAGAAGAACTACTTCAGACATAGAGGCTAACTTCATACACCCTGTTACCAGTCATGTCTTGAATGGAGATTGCACTTTCTTCAACATGTTCCAGTGTGCATATCCTATCTTGTAGACCCCAGTCTTGGAGTCTCCAGGGTAAAGTAAAGGCATTGGCTTGGCACTGCAGTGTACTTACAGTGCACTTAAATTCCTGGCCTCACAAATAATGACATAACTCACAGGTAGAGAAATGCATAACATGTCCTCGCAGTGCCTGCAACTGGAGAAGAAGATTCCTAAGAACAAAGTGCTGAACCCACAGCTGCCCGTCCCAAGCTAAGCGGCAGGTCCAGTATATGTCCAAGAACTACAGAATTTACCTCAACCTGAGCTTCATATACCATATGCACCTTCGAGACTACACATTCTCATCAAACACCGATGTAGATCAGGATGTTGCCACACTTGATCATGGATTTAATGCCTGTTCGTGCTAGTCAAAGTGCATGACATATTTAAGGTATCATATAGGCTAAAACTCAAAGAAAATAGTATTTGTTTCTTCAGTTCGTTAAAAACATATTCTTTGTAGAGAATATGTTTCAGAGGATTAAAGGTTAGAGGGATTTGGAATACCTATGGTTATGTGTGTGTACAGTAGTATATTTCAACTGCACCCCCCCCCCCCTCCTCCTAGAATGTGTGCTTGTGTAATTGGGTTTTTACAGACGTGTATCAATCAGATATAATGATTTACGTCTGGGACCGACCTTTAACGTCACCATCCGAAAGACGCGACTCAGTCTCGAACCTAGGTTCGCTGAATCAGTTTATATCTTCCACTGGTAGCTGGATTACAGGCCACAACGCCCAGTTCTCCTAGAAGAATAATGTGATACTATTTATACTTTTAGTTAATTGCATACAGACTGGGAATTATCATGGTGAAGACTTACATGTACGTGTATCTCGCTGCCTTCATCTAAGTATTTTAATGAGAAAATGCATTGTTTAATTATTTGTCCAACAGAATACTCCCTTTTTCATGGCACTTTCTACATATTTTCTACATATGAATACTAGAATAACGAAAGATTTATTTACAATCATTTTATGTTTCTACTGGTAAAGAATTATCAAGATAATTTTCATTCTTTTATGACTTTTCAGCTTTTCAATTTTTTTTTTTTACACAGCTCTGATATATTTATTTGATTATGTTATATTTTTCTTGCATTAATACCCTTGTTACATGCTGGTAGTAATATGAAAGTTGTTCACAATTTTAAAACTTTGTTGGTTAATAGTTATATGTGTAATATGTCATATTTTGGAGCTTTGCTTAATGTTGTGCAAACACAGACATGTAATAAGCCAATTTTTACTTAGCTAGCTTCATTACTAATATCTAAAGGCTGTTTATTAGTTTATTTTTATCATTACATATGAGGAAGAGTAGTAACTGAGCAAGAGCATTTTTGTTTATTTTTTAATAGTCAAACATTGTATTTTAGAGCATGTTTAATAGCCAAATCCATAAGGCCTGTTGTAGTTTTCACTGTTTCAAATCTCTAGCTGGATAGTCCTCTCACAAACCTCCCTACCACTTTTAAGAAGATTTCTATATGAGGAAACTAATAGTGTACATCATGATGCACATTATATCCTTGCTCTTGAAAGGTGATTGATATTATCAGTAAATCATTTCAAAACTGGTTATAGATTCTTGAGATTTCATGACTTCATAAGTGGAAATAAAAAAACAAGAGAGTGATGGAACGATTATTCTAGTAAAATAGTAAGAAAAGAAACTTATGGTTCATTCAATTATACAGATTTTGTGCTGAAAAAAAAAAGGTTTCAGAGTCTGTAGGTGAATAATTTACATGAAAAGTGGCAATCTACCGCTTAAATCTGTAGACTTGACAAGTATGCAGTTGTCAATCATTATAGCAGTGCGATCATGTTTCAGGATTTCTGACTTATTTTGTAGAAAATCTTAATGTTTACATAAAACCTATAACTAAACTACACCTATTGAAGAGAAAGCGAATGGTGTTTTTTTGTATGGTGAAATAGTAACACTGTTAAAAGTTTTTGAGAAATTGATATTGATATTGATATCTAGTGAAGTAAACCTTATGCCTCAGCTATGGCTTGGCCTCATGAAATATACAATATACAATATACATATGTATATGAAAGACAATAATTTACTCTCCAGAGCTCCTACTCTGGTTCATCTTTATTACAATTAAAACTATTATTAGAACATGAAGACCTATATCATAAGATTACATGTATGTCTATTTAAAAAGACATTGAAAGTCGCTGTAAATTAAAAACAGACTAATGTGAGAAAAACGGCCATAATTGTTTCAAACATCAAATTTTGCTTGTTCAGTATCATGTTAAAAAAACCCTTATATTATTATTGATAATCAGTTAGATTATAATTGTGTTTGTGAAACTTCCTTAACTTATTATTGAAATTAACCTAAATTCTTGTCATTAAAGAAGGTGTGGATTCTACAATGCTCAATAATTACTATCCAGTTTCTAAATTTACCAGATTATGGGGGTTTTTTCTTGAAAAAACCTTGAAAGATAGAGTTTTCTAAATTATGATGTTCTCTTTAAATAATAACCATGTATTTGAACCATATACATATGCCACGAACAGTTCTTTACTCAGCAATTCTCAAAACCTATTTACTTCATTTAGTATCATTGATTACAACAATATGTTGCATGTGTCATCTATTCTTTCAAGTTTTAACATGAAAATAAAGTTTGGCTCTGGTTTGTTTCTCGTATATTAAAACCTTTGGGTATTATTTTAAGTCCCTTAGTATATCATAAGATGCTCATAAATGGTCATGGTAATAATCACAGAATCAGAGATGATAGGGAAATGATGATAATAGTTGAAATGGTGATAATGGTGATGGTGATCATGATGAGAGTTAGAATGGTGATACTTAAGGAGATGACAGCACAGTTAGGATGATGTTTGGAATGGTGATAATGATGGTGATGATTATAATGATGGCTGGAATGGTTGCAATGGTGATGAAGATAGTGATGATGGTTGGAATGGTGATAATGATGGAGATGATGGTGATAATGTTTGGAATGGTGATAATGATGGTGATTATGCTGGTGATAATGATAGAATAGTAATTAATCATGATTGGAATGGTGATGATGGAATGATGGTGATGATATGGAGATGATGGTGATTATGATGACCATCATGGAATGGTGATACTAGTGATGGAGATAATGATGGTGAGATGATATTCGGAATAGTGATTATGATTATGGCAGTGATGAGGACGATGGTTGAAATGGTAATGATAGTGATGATAATGGTTGAAATGGTGATAATGATTTTTATGATTTCAGCCTTTTCCTAGCATTTTCAATTCGTAGACTCTACTACCTATTTTAGTGAAATAGCGCCCCTTTGGTCTCAATAGGGCATAAACCGTGTGAAAAATTAATTTTTGACGATTCGTGGAAAGATAAGGATGAAACAGACAAAAAGAGGAGGTAAAAGAGTGAGAGAGGAATAAAGGAAAGGGAGAGAAGAGACAGAAAAAGAAAAAAGACAGACAGATAAGAGAGTGATAGAGGAGTAAAGGAAAAAGGAGCGAAGAGAGAGAGAGAGAGAGAGAGAGAGAGGAGGAAAGATAATGGAGAGAAGAGACAGAGAAATAATAATAATATAATACATGTGACTTGTATAGCGCACTTTCCATCCTGATTAGATGCTCAAGGCGCTCCAGAGCAAATTAATACACAAACTTGAGAGGTAAAAATTATTAACACTGGACGAATAATGAATAGATTTTAAAAAGAGAGACAGATGGGACAGTGATAGAGGAGTGAAGGAAAAAGGAGAGAAGAGAGAGGAGACAGAAAAAGACAGGTAGGACAGTGATAGAAGAGTAAATGAGAGAAGAGAGAGAGAGAGAGGCGTAAAGGAAAGGGAGAAAAGAGAGAGAGAGAAGGAGACAGAGCCAGATAGGACAGTGATAGAGGAGTAAAGGAAAAGGGAGAAAAGAGACGGAGAGAGGACAAAATGGAAAAGAAACAACTCGGATATTGCTCAAAGAGAATTGTAATGTAGATTGACGAGTGAAAAGAAATCACTTTCAATAGACATGACACGCAAATATCGAAAATTCTGACATTGCTGATGATGAGGATAATGATGGTAATGGTGGTTGTGATGAACATGATAATGGTGATGATAATGGGGATGATGATAATGGTGATTATGATGATGATGATGCTCAAAGGATATAATGATAATAATGATGATATGATGATAATGCTGATGATATATATGAAATGATTGTGGCGATTATGGCGATGATGATAATGGTGATGACAATGATGATGGTGATAATGATGATGATTGATGGTGATGATTATGCTGTTAATGACTATTCTGATCATGATAATGGTGATGATTATGATAAGCATCATCATAAATATCATGACAGTGATGATAATAATGATATTGATGATAATCATGATAATGATCATTATATCATGACAGTGATGATAATGATGTTGATGATAATCATCATCATGAATATCATCATGACAGTGATGATGATAATTATTATTATTATGAAAGGCAAAAAGAAGCAAATATGATTATTATATCATCATGACAGTGATAATGATAATGATGTTGATGATAATCATGATGATGATAATGATAAGGGTAATGACCATGAAAAAAATGACATTGACCTTAGCCATGCGAAATATGAAAGAGAGATGACATTTCGTGAAGAAGATACGATCATAAGTTGATTTTTACAAAATGACGCCTGGATGACGTCACAATAATCTGATGACCTTGAAAAAGATGCTGGAACTTGACCTTATTAGGACTGATGACTGACAAAAATTTGAAGATAATTGACTAAGCCAATTTTGAGAAATTGTGATATCAAATAGGACTATTTGATATTGCAGGATACTGGGAGATAAATCCCATAGCTCTAATACACGACAGGGAATCACAATTTCCTTATAGGGTTGTACACAAACTACTGCACAGTACTTTCATAGACATAACACGAACAATAAGGCAGTTTATTGCATGGTTTGTGATTGTTTATGTTATAATAGTCGAAGAGGATGGTAAAATGAAAGGCAAAAAGAAGCAAAACAAAAATAAAAAAATTATGGACCCACCGGGGATCGAACCTGGGTCACCGGCGTGGGAGTCAAGTGCTTTGACCAATATACCAAAATATTTCCCATAGAGATAACACGTAAACGAAAAACGGGATTCTCAAATCAAATTTTGTACTTTAAAATTGACAATGATCCCGACATTAGATTGAAAAAACCGAACCCTCATAGAAAGAATATTAATCAGGCTACAAAATATTAAAATCTGGAAGGAAATAGACGAAAAATAACTGAGATACTGCTCAGAGAACGATGTCATGTAGATTCATGATTCGAAAAAAAATCATCTTCCATAGACATAACACGCAAATAGGTAAAATTCTGACATGTCGTTTTTAATTGAAAATTTCACTGTGATGACGTCATCAAAATGAAAAATTGTGGACACTGATCTTGTAGATAATTGTCTCAGCTATAACATATCAAAATTTGGAAGAAAATTGACAACCTGTTACTGAATTATTATCAAATGAATACAAAAATGATGACGTCATTTTTTCAAAATTATTTTTTTGAGTTAATATGCAAAAAGGATGACGTCAGAACATGAGATAAGCAAAAATTCTGCATGAATTCAAATCTACAACTCACAGGCTTTCAGAATATGTAAAGAAATTGGGGGGTTTCCGTGCATTCTGAGGAGCTATGGCGATTTCTAGATAGGCATGTTTTGACCACTTTTTACATTAGAATGCCCATTGACGCGCGCACGAATTTGAAACTTTGACGCACGCGTGTGGCATTATGGAAGGTCGATATTGACTGTAAATAGTTGGAAATTGTCAAGAATAGTGTCAGGAAGACAAACCATGCGAAAAAAACAGCGTTTTTACGTTATGTACGCGCTGCGCGCGCGCATGACGCACGCGCGGACGCGCACGGACGGAAAATTTTTAAATGCTTAAAATGTCCTGAACCATACTCTAATTTGACTAAAAAGTGATTTTGAGCATTTTTAAATTTTGACGCGCGCGTACGTGCGCGTCATGATGTGCGCGCGGATTTTGATGACATTTTCTGTTGACCCTTGACCTGAAGTTAATATATGCCAAATATGGTTCATTTTTGATGACTGGTTATGAAGATATTATTGATAATGTCATTTTGCAAAATGGCGCCTGGATGACGTCACGATGACCTAATGACCTTGAAAAATATTTTTCAGCTTGACCTTATATGACATGATGACTGATAGAAATGTCATGAACATTACTGAGAAGTTTTTGAGATTTATTGGAAACAAGAAAGTGGGAGAAAATAAAAATAAATAATAAAATAAATAATAAATAAAGAAAGAAAATTCTGACGAAATTAAGAGGTGATCTGTGATGACAGATCACCTAATAAATAAATAATAATAAATAAATAAAGAAAATTCTGACGAAATTAAGAGGTGATCTGTCGACTACGACAGATCACCTAATAAATAATAAGAAATTCTGACGAAATCAAGAGGTGATCTGTCAAATGACAGATCACCAAATAGACTTGAATTCGTCACGAAGACGAATTAGGTGGTCTGTCCTTAAATTGGCACGATCATGATTGTAATCAGGATGATCATATTAATGGGGAAATACTAAACAGAAGACAGGATGTCAAGAATGCCATGAATGGAGATGCTTCCTGAGGACAGGAATGTAGCAAAATGTGTATCGGTCATTGTAAAATGATTATGGTGATGATAACGGTGATTATGATGATTATAATGACAAATGATGATGGCGATGATATAATAGTAGCGATGATGATCATGATGGTGATGATAATAATGATGATGATTCAGATACTTGGGAGATTAACACCATAGCTCTAATACAGGACAGGAAATCACAATTTGCCATAGGGTTGTACATAAACTACTGCACACTACTTTCTAATAGACATAATACGGAAAATAAGGCAGTTTATTACATGATTTGTGAATTTATGTTACAATAGTCGAGGAGGATGGTAAAATGACAGGCAAAAAGAAGCAAAAAAAAAAAAAAAAAAAAATCGGCCCCGGGGATCGAACCAGGTACCTTGACCATGGTAGTCATGTGCTTTACCGATAGACTAAAATATTTCCCATAGAGATAACACGTAAACGAAAAACGGGATTCTCGAATCCCATTTGGTAGTTCAAAATAGGGCATGATCCCGACATCTGATCAAAATTTGGAGACCACCTTAATGAAAGCTTATAGTCTCAGCTACAACATATTAAAATCTGGAAGGAAATAGACCAAAAATAACTGAGATACAGCTCAGAGAACGATGTCATGTAGATTCATGATTCGAAAAAAATCATCTTCCATAGACATAACACGCAAATAGGGACAATTCTGACATGTCGTCTTTAATTGAAAATTTCAGTGTGATGACGTCATCCAAATGAATAATAATGAGCACTCATGTTGTAGAGAATTGTCTCAGCTATAACATATCAAAATTTGGAAGAAAATCGACCACCTATTACTGAAATATTATCAAAAAAGAATACAAAAATGATGACATATTTTTCAAAATCACTTTTTTGAGTTCATATGCAAATATGATGACGTTAGAACATGGATCGGCAAAAATTCTACATGAATTCATATCTACAACTCACAGGCTTTCAGAATATGTAAAGAAATTGGGGGGTTTCCGCCCCTTCTGAGGAGCTATGGCGAATTCTAGATGGGCATGTTTTTACCACTTTTTACATTAGAATGCCATTGACGTGCGCACAATTTTGAAAGTTTGACGCGCGCGTACGACATTATGGAAGGTCGATAATGACTGTCAATAGTTGGAAATTGTCAAGAATATTGTCAGGAAGATGAAACATGCAAAAAACGGCGTTTTTATGTTCTCTACGCGCTGTGCGCGCGCATGACGCGCGCGCGGACGCGCACGGACAGGAAATTTAAAATGCGTAAAATGTCCTGAACCATACCTAATTTGATTAAAAAGTGATTTTGGAGCATTTTTAAATTTTGACGCGCGCGTACGTGCGCGTCATGATGCGCACACGGATTTTAATGACATTTTATGTTGACCCTTGACCTGAAGTTCATGTGTGTCAAATATGGTTTATTTTTGATGACTCGTTATGAAGATATGATTGATAATGTGATATCACAAAATGGCGCCTGGATGACGTCACGATGACCTGATGACCTTGAAAAAGATAGGGGCACTTGATCTGATATGGTCTGATAATTGACAAAAATTTGAAGAAAATTGATCGAGTTGATTTTGAGAAATTGTGTTCACAAGAAAGTGGTGGAAAAATAAAAATAAACTAGACTTGAATTCGTCACGAAGACGAATTAGGTGGTCTGTCCTTAAATTGGCACGATCATGATTGTAATCAGGATGATCATATTAATGGGGAAATACTAAACAGAAGACAGGATGTCAAGAATGCCATGAATGGAGATGCTTCCTGAGGACAGGAATGTAGCAAAATGTGTATCGGTCATTGTAAAATGATTATGGTGATGATAACGGTGATTATGATGATTATGACATAATGATGATGGCGATGATATAATAGTAGCGATGATGATCATGATGGTGATGATAATAATGATGATGATACAGGATACTTGGGAGATTAACACCATAGCTCTAATACAGGACAGGAAATCACAATTTGCCATAGGGTTGTACATAAACTACTGCACACTACTCTCTAATAGACATAATACGGAAAATAAGGCAGTTTATTACATGATTAGTGATTTTTTATGTTACAATAGTCGAAGAGGATGGTAAAATGACAGGCAAAAGAAGCAAAAAAAAAAAAAAAAAAAAAAATCGGCCCCGGGATCGAACAGGTACCTTGACCATGGTAGTCATGTGCTTTACCGATAGACCAAAATAATTCCCATAGAGATAACACGTAAACGAAAAACGGGATTCTCAAATCCCATTTGGTACTGAAAAATTGGGCATGATCCCGACATCTGATCAAAATTTGGAGACCACACTTATAAAAGCTTATAGTCTCAGCTACAACATATTAAAATCTGGAAGGAAAACGACCAAAAATAACTGAGATACTGCTCAGAGAACGATGTCATGTAGATTCATGATTCGAAAAAAAATCATCTTCCATAGACATAACACGCAAATAGGGAAAATTCGGACATGGCATCTTTAATTGAAAATTTCACTGTGATGACGTCATCAAAATGGAAGATAGTTGAGCATGATCTTGTAGAGAATTGTCTCAGCTATAACATATCAAAATTTGGAAGAAAATCGGCCACCTATTACTGAAATATTATCAAAAGAATACAAAAATGATGACGTAATTTTTTCAAAATCACTTTTTTGAGTTCATATGCAAATATGATGACGTTAGAACATGAGATCGGCAAAAATTCTACATGAATTCATATCTACAACTCACAGGCTTTCAGAATATGTAAAGAAATTGGGGGTTTCCGCCCCTTCTGAGGAGCTATGGCGAATCCTAGATGGGCATGTTTTTACCACTTTTTGCATTAGAATGCCTTTGACGTGCGCACGAATTTGAAAGTTTGACGCGCGCGTACGACATTATGGAAATTCGATAATGACTGTAAATAGTTGGAAATTGTCAAGAATATTATCAGGAAGATGAAACATGCGAAAAAACGGCGTTTTTACGTTCTCTACGCGTTGTGTGCGCGCATAACGCGCGCGCGGACGCGCACGGACAGGAAATTTTAAATGCGTAAAATGTCCTGAACCATACTCTAATTTGATTAAAAAGTGATTTGAAGCATTTTAAAATTTTGACGCGCGCGTACGTGCGCGTCATGATGCGCGCACGGATTTTGATGACATTTTATGTTGACCCTTGACCTGAAGTTCATGTGTGTCAAATATGGTTTATTTTTGATGACTCGTTATGAAGATATGATTGATAATGTGATTTCACAAAATGGCGCCTGGATGACGTCACGATGACCTGATGACCTTGAAATAGATACCCGACCTTGATCTTATAAGTCCTCATAACTGTAGAGATTTTGATAAAAAATGACTCAGCCGATATTGAGGAATCATGGTAACAAGAAAGTGGTGGAAAAATAAAAATAAATAATAAATAAATAAATAAATAATAACTAGAATTTAATTCGTCATGAGGACGAATTAGGTGGTCTGTCTTTCAATTTGTACGATCATGATTGTAATCAGGATGATCATAATAATGGGGAAATACTAAACTGAAGATAGGATGTCAAGAATGCCATGAATGGAGATGCTTCTTGAGGACGGGAATGTAGCAAAATGTGTAACGGTCATTGTAAAATGATTATGGTGATGATGATAATGGTGATTATGATGATTATAATGATATATGATGGCGATGATATAATAGCGATGATGATCATGACGGTGACGATAATAATGATGATGATACAGGATACTTGGCAGATTATCCCCTTTGCTCTAATACAGGACAGGAAATCACAATTTCCATAGGGTTGTACACAAAACTACTGCACACTACTTTCTAATAGACATAATACGGAAAATAAGGCAGTTTATTACATGATTTGTGATTTGTTATGTTATACTAGTCAAAGAGGATGGTAAAATGACAGGCAAAATGAAGCAAAAAAGAAAAAAAAAATCGGCCCCGGGGATCGAACCAGGTACCTTGACCATGGTAGTCATGTGCTTTACCGATAGACCAGAATATTTCCCATAGAGATAACACGTAAACGAAAACGGGATTCTCAAATCACATTTTGTACTGAAAAATTGGGCATGATCCCGACATCTGATCAAAAATTGGAGGGCTTACTAATGAAAGCTTATAGTCTCAGCTACAACATATTAAAATCTGGAAGAAAATAGACCAAAAATAACTGAGATACTGCTCAGAGAACGATGTCATGTAGATTCATGATTCGAAAAAAAATCATCTTCCATAGACATAACACGCAAATAGGGAAAATTCTGACATGGCATCTTGCATTGAAAATTTCAGTGTGATGACGTCATCAAAATGAAAAATGGTGGTGACTGATCTGGTAGAGAATTGTCTCAGCTATAACATATCAAAATTTGGAAGAAAATCGACTACCTATTACTGAAATATTATCAAAAGAATACAAAAATGATGACGTAATTTTTTCAAAATCACTTTTTTGAGTTCATATGCAAATATGATGACGTTAGAACATGAGATCGGCAAAAATTCTACATGAATTCATATCTACAACTCACAGGCTTTCAGAATATGTAAAGAAATTGGGGGGTTTCCGCCCCTTCTGAGGAGCTATGGCGAATTCTAGATGGGCATGTTTTTACCACTTTTTGCATTAGAATGCCCTTTGACGTGCGCACGAATTTGAAAGTTTGACGCGCGCGTACGACATTATGGAAGGTCGATAATGACTGTAAATAGTTGGAAATTGTCAAGAATATTATCAGGAAGATGAAACATGCGAAAAAACGGCGTTTTTACGTTCTCTACGCGTTGTGTGCGCGCATAACGCGCGCGCGGACGCGCACGGACAGGAAATTTTAAAATGCGTAAAATGTCCTGAACCATACTCTAATTTGATTAAAAAGTGATTTGAAGCATTTTAAAATTTTGACGCGCGCGTACGTGCGCGTCATGATGCGCGCACGGATTTTAATGACATTTTATGTTGACCCTTGACCTGAAGTTCATGTGTGTCAAATATGGTTTATTTTTGATGACTCGTTATGAAGATATGATTGATAATGTGATTTCACAAAATGGCGCCTGGATGACGTCACGATGACCTGATGACCTTGAAATAGATACCCGACCTTGATCTTATAAGTCCTCATAACTGTAGAGATTTTGATAAAAATTGACTCAGCCGATATTGAGGAATCATGGTAACAAGAAAGTGGTGGAAAAATAAAAATAAATAATAAACTAGAGTTTAATTCGTCATGAGGACGAATTAGGTGGTCTGTCTTCAATTTGTACGATCATGATTGTAATCAGGATGATCATAATTATGGGGAAATGCTAAACTGAAGATGGGAAGTCAAGAATGCCACGCATGGAGATGCTTCTTGAGGACAGGAATTTAGAAATATGTGTGAAACGGTAATTGGAAGATGTGATAATATTTGTGCAAGATATAATGGTGATGATTATCATGACGGTGATACTATAATTATCACTTTTCTTCATGTCTTTATTGAATGTATTGTAGTGAAACCTCTCTGGGTTCAAACATTGAATAATGCTAAAATGGGCATTTGTCATGGTTGCTGCTTCTAAACAAATTAATATTTAAACAATGGTACTGTGATCATGAAATCACATGTAAACCAGTTTTAAATTACTATAATTTGGGAGAGAATGTAGTAGCTGAGATACTGATCAAAGAACAGTGTTATGTAGATTCATGACATGAATGAAATTGACGTTCCATAGGTATAATGAGCAAATATGAAAAATTCTGACACATGTCGTCTTCAGTCAAAATATTCACTATAATGTTGTCGAAATGAAACATGGATATAACTGATATTTTAGAAAATTCTTTCAGCTATAACATCAAATTTGGAAGAAAAATGATCATCTATTAATGAGATATTGTCAAATGAGTACAGAAATTCTCAGTTTTTCTAAATCATTTTTTAAATTCATATGTAAATATGAAGACATCACAATATTCGAATGGCCAAAATAATTTGTGAATTGAAATTTATAGACTAACAGGCTTTTGGAATACATGTATGTAATATTTTCGAAGTCACCAGCCCCCACCGGCCATTCTGTTTTGGAAGTCAAAATTTTTGTACAATGTACCATTTTTAAATTTGTAATAGGCTATGAGGCAAGGGGTGAAAATGGCTCTAAAAAATTGCTTTTCTTGTCTTTGTCTTGTGACCATTTTTGAAAGGTCAAAGGTCACGGGTATGATTATATTTGTATGAACATATAGCTTGTTCTCACTATAAGTAAAAAAACACTTAAGGGATCAATTTCAAATTTAGCTTAAGTATGTATTATGGGAGTAGCAATCAATATGATACATTTTATGGATCACAGGGTCAAAGGTGAGAGATCACAGAGGTAATTTAGTTTATAGGGCATGGGGTCTAAATAGCTCTCAAAATCGATTGATCTAGATTGACAGAGATAATGGCTTAAAATGTGAATGATCTGTATCACAATTCTGGTAGTTATACCTTTGAAAAATTGGTGTGTAAAGGAAAGGATGTAAAAACAAACATTAAAAACAGCGGAAATTGTAGGGGTAGATGTATGATTTTGTCAAAGGGGAGAGGGGGACACAAATGTCCAAAAAAAAATTGAAAATTAAAAAAAAAAAAAGGTTATTGATTTCAGGTTCGCTTTGTCGTTCAAAATTCTGTGACAAGCAAAGAAAAAGAGGTTATCAGTGCCAAGGGGGGGGGGGGGGGGGGGGGGGGCGGTACAATTGAAAAAAAGGGGCACAATGTAATTTTTTTTTGAAAAGGAGCAAGGCATGGGCTGGATTAGAATTATACTTTTAAGAGGCTTTTAGTTTTAATCCATTAAACAAATTTTAAACTTGAATTGGGAATCTATCCTTTTTAAAATGGTTAAAGATTTGGGGCATTTTTGCTGGAATTTTAGGCAATGCCAGCCCCCCCCCCCCCTTTCCCCGAATTTGTAGCAGCATCCCCCCTCCACTTTTTTGTACTTTGAATTTACATCATTTACATACATGTACAAATGTAATCGAACTCTTTGACAGAGTTTGGTAGACTTGTTTTTTCTTTTTGATTCAGCGTTTTCGAGACACTGTACTATACTGCGATCGATCTTCGGTGTTTTATTATTTCGGAACACTCGGTAAGTTGCTGTCAAAAAAATCCTTATACGGTAATATATTTTAGTATTTTAAATTGAATTATAATGAAGTATTCGTATTTTGGGCTCGGAAAATGTCTAGGTTAGTATGCATAGTGTGGAAAATGTGGGAGAGTGAAGAAGAAATGCTGTATAAGAGGTTATTCCGGAGAATAGGGCTACATGTATTGTAGGGGCGGGTCTGCGCGTGCTGTATTCATTTGTGTGCAAGCAAGTGTAGCCCAGCACTAAAAGCGGCGGTGGCGGCGCGGCGACGATTATGCAGATTCAGCGTTGAAACATTTGTCAGTTTGACTTCATTTCTGGCCAAAATCGTTATGATTTTGATCAAACAACTAAAAGTCAAAGCCAAGCGGACAATATGAGGCGATCCTGGGTTTTAGCGGTCTAAACTTATTTTAGGTTGCTAACTTCAGCTCATCTATGCCCTAACCCTAACCCTAACCCTTACTGCGGCAGCCCGAACACGTAGTGTTCGGGCTGCGCTTCGCAGTCCTTTGATCGCATGGATGTCACATAATTACAAGGTCGTTTGTCAAAATGATAGCCATGAAACATGAAATCAGTTGATTTTAGGCTATTTTATTTTTAGGTACTTACAATACTTTACGGTTGACTGTCGTCTTTCTTTTCAATGAGGATGATACAAAAAAGGCAGATTTATCTCCAAGAGCCTGTAGTAAAAACTTCCGAAGGTCGGTGTTTTGCTTGCAATGCGCATGCGTCAGCAGCTCCAATTATAATACAGACAAGAAGGGAGGATTATGAATATTCATTAAGACGAGCTTGAGCGAGAGCGCTAGACAGCTAGCGATCGGCGGATTACAGTGGGTATATGAATATTCATTATTCCATTGACGAAAACTATGCCGTCATTGTAATAAACATTCATAGGCGCATGCGCAAGTGCCTATTTTCAATTTGGCTTTAACAACATGGCGAATGGGACTGGTTTCGAAAATTGAGAGTAAAAAGTGACATTCATCGATTCTACACATTTTTTAGGAAAAGCTGATTTGCGTAAAGTCTGTTTAGGTAAGTGGCATCGTATATATGATACTTTAATTAAAAAATAATAATTACATGGCCATTTTTTAAATGGTCATTTGAACATTGGTAGATTGTGAGACCCACCGAATCGTACTGGTTTCACTCAGGACGCTGCCACTTCGTGGCAGCATCCCGGGGCTAACCCTAACCCTAACCCTAGTTAGCAACCTAAAATAATTTAGACCCCTAAAACCTAGGATTGCCCAATATGATATATCACAGCATTAATTACTTGATTTAAAATATATTTGGAAGTTGTTTTGAACTTGATTATGAACTTGCTACAGTTTTACATGTGTTCATTTTTGCCTCTGACTAACTAAGTTAGTCTGACGATCTCTGCACTGTAAAACATATGGCACGCGCAGTGAGACGTAGCCAGGATTGGCTTCGTGAATGTAAAAAAAAAAAAAATTGGCTATACGCCTTGTACATCACGAAGCCAGGCGTTCTTACCCAGCAATCTAACTGCGCACGGGTTAGCAGGACTGGAAAATGCCCTGAAATATCACTTTTGATAACTCCCGCGACTGATAGCTCCTTCACCACAGCGTATCCTCCTAGGAAAACGTTTAGAATTAGAATGTCTTTTTGATCGTACGTATTTTTACCAAAAAATCCAAAAAAGATCGTAAGAAATTTCTGAAAACTCACCAGTGTTTGTGTGTATCCATTGTGATGCCTTATCTGCATGACAAGAGGAGGCATGGATATACACAAACACTGGCGAGTTTTCGGAAATTTCTTACGATCTTTTTTGGATTTTTTGGTAAAAATACGTACGATCAAAAAGACATTCTAATTCTAAACGTTTTCCTAGGAGGATACGCTGTGGTGAAGGAGCTATCGGTCGCGGGAGTTATCAGAAAAGTGATATTTCAGGGCATTTTCCAGTCCTGCTAACCCGTGCGCAGTTAGATTGCTGGGTAAGAACGCCTGGCTTCGTGATGTAGAAGGCGTATAGTCAATTTTTTTTTTTTTTACATTCACAAAGCCAATCCTGGCTAGTCAGACCGGCCAGTTTCAGATAAACCAAGGAGCTTGTACAGCTAGAGTAGTACTCTAAAAAACATACAAAAAAGAAAAAACTCTAAAAAGACTAAACAAGATTTGATTTTGTAAATTTGCTAGATTTAGGGACTGCTTTGGCCGTAATTCACAAAGGTGGTACTATAAATTTAGCTGTACGAGCTGCATGGCTTATCAATCTGGGGGTCGTTTCATCAAATCAACTCCATGACAGTCATAACTGTTGTCGGCGATCTACGGAAATGTCATGGACCTGAAAAACTGTTTCACGAAAACATGATAAATGACAACTCAATGATATCGATACTCATCGGCGAAAAAACATAGTCTATATCACAGTCCATTGGAATTATCGTCAATTACCCAAGCAGATTTTGAGGCACAGTTTTCCCTAGATTATTCCAAAATGTAAAAAATGGCAGCAAAGATGAATGCTTGTGATACAAACATCCCGTTTACATGAAAAGATGTGTTTCTTATGGCCTCTTAGAATTCATAAAATTGAGAAAACTCGAGGAGGCTTTTGCGATGTACGAATCTAGATTTGTTGGTAAGAGGATATTGTAACTGACCAATTAGGAAAGAAGACCCAAATCGTGTTCATTTTAGAGAAAATGATTAAATTAAGATATTTTATGGCCCAATTTTAAATATTTATTCATTAAAAGATACATATAATATTCATATCAAAGCATTGCGTGAAAACGGGGGAAAAAAGCGAATATACATACATGATAAATTGTCGTCGTTCACATGGGTCTGAATATACAAACTGTTCCGTTTTCGGTGCTGATTCTATGGTAGACGGATGTGGGTATTTTTAATATTTATCTCATTTACTGCATGATAGAGGTAATAATAATATTGACTGGTTCTACTTGTGGGGAATATTGAAAATAATGCTCTTAAAAGAACTATATTGCTGTCATCTTCGACTCGGGGCAATGTGATTCTGTTCAGGCAACATATTCAATATCCCTCTCAAGGCCAGTCAATACTTTATAAATATGTTTTTTTTGTAGAAATATAATTTCTTTTTTGTTTTTTGTTTTGGTAGATCTACAACAAGTGGCTTTGGCTTTTGGAGGTGGAAGTTGGAGTCTAGTTTGTGTAGGTATACAGGTATACAGGTAATTTACAGGATTCAGACTGCATCACTGTTGTGCCTCCTCTTTACGCTGTAAAAGTGTCACATTGTTGAACCTCACATACATGTATGTAAATTTCCCTAGCACTGGTTGATGCGCTGAGAGTATATATGCCCATTCTTTATGCCCATAACACGGGATTGCATGATAATGCAGAAGTGTGTGAACAAAATTTGCGGGCAGTGTAATGATTCTGAGGTTTGCATGCCATGTACACATAGAAAGTGATGTGATGACTTTTACAGCGTATAGAATCTGAATCCTGTACATTGCCACTGTCTGGAGAAGTTTTGCACATGGAATTCAGTCATTTATAAGCCAATGATATCGTTTTGCAGTTTTGTTTTTGTTTCGCCCACTGGAGCTGAAAGCGAGACTCAGGGATCGAAATGGCATCCGTCACAAATGTTAAAGTTTACCTGCAAGACTCTCTCAGGACGTATAACTTGGCAACTAAAGTTGAGTGATAGAAGCACTAGGGTATGTTCATGTTTTGGTGTTGTCGGAGGTCACATGATGATGTCAAAGGTTATTTGATATGGCAATATTTGCCATATTGCCGTCTTCAGAGTTTTCTGCTTAGTCCACTGTAATTTAAAAAAAGACAGCTTTTTGGCATATTCCATCCTTTTGTGTCAGTGCGCTTATCAAAATGCATATGCGCAGTATTGAATATGCGTAATATTGTGTACAATGGATAAGCGGTGTATCAGTTTACATCACAATTGCTTGGCCATGATTACATAAATGTATGAATAATCTGAAATCAAAGGTTCTGATAGGCAAACAGTCTGTCATTGCCACAAAATAGGCATATGCATGATAGAGGTAATAATAATATGACTGGTTCTACTTGTGGGGAATATTGAAAATAATGCTCTTAAAAGAACTATATTGCTGTCGTCTTCGACTCGGGACAATGTGATTCTGTTCAGGCAACATATTCAATATCCCTCTCAAGGCCAGTCAATACTTTATAAATATGTTTTTTTTGTAGAAATATAATTTCTTTTTTGTTTTTTGTTTTGGTAGATCTACAACAAGTGGCTTTGGCTTTTGGAGGTGGAAGTTGGAGTCTAGTTTGTGTAGGTATACAGGTATACAGGTAATTTACAGGATTCAGACTGCATCACTGTTGTGCCTCCTCTTTACGCTGTAAAAGTGTCACATTGTTGAACCTCACATACATGCATGTAAATTTCCCTAGCACTGGTTGATGTGCTGAGAGTGTAGATATGCCCATTCTTTATGCCCATAACACGGGATTGCATGATAATGCAGAAGTGTGTGAACAAAATTTGCGGGCAGTGTAATGATTCTGAGGTTTGCGTGCCATGTACTCACAGAAAGTGATGTGATGACTTTTACAGCGTATAGAATCTGAATCCTGTACATTGCCACTGTCTGGAGAAGTTTTGCACATGGAATTCAGTCATTTATAAGCCAATGATATCGTTTTGCAGTTTTGTTTTTGTTTCGCCCACTGGAGCTGAAAGCGAGACTCAGGGATCGAAATGGCATCCGTCACAAATGTTAAAGTTTACCTGCAAGACTCTCTCAGGACGTATAACTTGGCAACTAAAGTTGAGTGATAGAAGCACTAGGGTATGTTCATGTTTTGGTGTTGTCGGAGGTCACATGATGATGTCAAAGGTTATTTGATATGGCAATATTTGCCATATTGCCGTCTTCAGAGTTTTCTGCTTAGTCCACTGTAATAAAAAAAGAGGGCAGCTTTTTGGCATATTCCATCCTTTTGTGTCAGTGCGCTTATCAAAATGCATATGCGTAATATTGTGTACAATGGATAAGCGGTGTATCAGTTTACATCACAATTGCTTGGCCATGATTACATACATGTATGAATAATCTGAAATCAAAGGTTCTGATAGGCAAACAGTCTGTCATTGCCACAAAATAGGCATATGCATGATAGAGGTAATAATAATATGACTGGTTCTACTTGTGGGGAATATTGAAAATAATGCTCTTAAAAGAACTATATTGCTGTCGTCTTCGACTCGGGGCAATGTGATTCTGTTCAGGGAACATATTCAATATCCCTCTCAAGGCCAGTCAATACTTTATAAATATGTTTTTTTTGTAGAAATATAATTTCTTTTTTGTTTTTTGTTTTGGTAGATCTACAACAAGTGGCTTTGGCTTTTGGAGGTGGAAGTTGGAGTGTAGTTTGTGTAGGTATACAGGTATACAGGTAATTTACAGGATTCAGACTGCATCACTGTTGTGCCTCCTCTTTACGCTGTAAAAGTGTCACATTGTTGAACCTCACATACATGCATGTAAATTTCCCTAGCACTGGTTGATGTGCTGAGAGTGTAGATATGCCCATTCTTTATGCCCATAACACGGGATTGCATGATAATGCAGAAGTGTGTGAACAAAATTTGCGGGCAGTGTAATGATTCTGAGGTTTGCGTGCCATGTACTCACAGAAAGTGATGTGATGACTTTTACAGCGTATAGAATCTGAATCCTGTACATTGCCACTGTCTGGAGAAGTTTTGCACATGGATTTCAGTCATTTATAAGCCAATGATATCGTTTTGCAGTTTTGTTTTTGTTTCGCCCACTGGAGCTGATGGCGAGACTAAGGGATCGAAATGGCATCCGTCACAAATGTTAAAGTTTACTTGCAAGAGTCTCTTAGGACGTATAACTTGGCAACTGAAGTTGAGTGATAGAAGCACTAGGGTATCTTCATGTTATGGTGTTGTCGGAGGTCACATGATGATGTCAAAGGTTATTTGATATGGCAATATTTGCCATATTGCCGTCTTCAGAGTTTTCTGCTTAGACCACTGTAATAAAAAAAAGATTTGATATGTTTAATATGGGAATTTTTTTTGTCCACAACATATTTGGGATTAAAGCGATGAAAACATCTGTTTTTGAAGAAATACAGAATACATGAAATTTTGTGTAGTAAACATATTTATAGTAATCCACAATTTATATCGGCAATGGCTATTGTAGTGTCAAAAACAAGCAATATCATTTAGGTATAATTTTCTTATTCCATATTACATTTTGTTCAAATTTTCATTGATGTTTAATTTTATCTTGGCTTTGATTTGAAAGTTAGTAGACTTGAGGGATTTGGTTTCCTCTAATGCTTAGAAATGAATGTGATGACATACATGTACATCTTGGCATCAATCAACACATTTAATGTGTAAATGAATTTGATTTGAATTGAATTGAATTCATGTTGTGAGAAGTAAATCATACTCGTACCAAAGTTTTCAAATAAACACTGTGCATGTGATCATAATGGTCATATGAACTGGGGATTCTTTTTTTGGGAAGGGTTTTAGACATTTCTTTTTTTCTTTTTTTCAAATAATAGTGTTGTTAATGGGAAGCCATGCATGTGTTGTGAAAGCAAACAGGAATGGCAGGGTATGGTTATATAGGGGGGGGGGGGGGGGGGGGGGGTTGCTGAACATGTAATTGAACATTGTTTTATAGAAATGCACTTTCTTATAGTCTGTTGTCTTATATACTGTTGAAAAAAGATCACAAAATTAATCTCTATTTTTCAACAAATGTCATGATCTAATCTTTTTTTTCATTTTTCTTACAGGTGTCTGGCTGCTGAGATTGTATGTTTGTGCTTGTGCCTGGAAATTAAACTCTTTTTCAGGAAAAGTGTTGTTTTATGTTTACATCTTTTCATTGTATACATTTGAACCAATGAACCTCATCTCACGTCTTTCCTTATCTCAGAAGAGATCCTGCTTTCACAAGAGAGTGTCCCACACTCCAGAAGGGTGTGCGTCTTTAACCATTTCATCACATTTCACCCACGGGAGACCGTGGTAGAGTTGGATTTGGAAAGCTGATAAAAATCAATATCCACGAGGAAGTCGTGGTAAAAGAATCAAAATCCACAAGGAAGTTGTGGGAAAAAAATCAATAAAGACATACAGAAAAGCAATTATAGAATCCAAGTGAAATTCTAGAATCCAGGTGAGACTGTTGGGAGGAAGTGTCACAGATGTGACTTGAAAAGAGAACCTTTCCAAAATTGAATACAGAAGTGTTTATTTTATACATTGTAGTTTACCAGAAGCTGGTTAGCTTATTCAATTACAGAAGTGATTGAAAACAGAAATTTTGAAAACACAGAAGTGTTCACTATTTAACACCTTCCCAGAAGCTTAATAGCTAAATCAGTCACATAAGTGATAGAAAAGGAAGTTTTCAAAACATACAATTGTGTGCCTTTCATCTATTTTGCAGAAAGTAAATACCTAAATTGATTAAGAACTGGTTGAAAAAAAATCCTAGAAATTTAGTGGTTGAGAAACAGCAGTCTTCAGAGTGTTTACCTTTTAACCATTTAGTTGAAGCTCAATCAGTCACAGAAGTGATTAAAAAAGAGAAGTTTTCAAAAACAAGAGTGTTTACCCTTTAACTTTTAGCAGAAGCTAAAATTTTCATAGAAATCATTGAAAAAGGGAAGTTTTCGAAAAAAGAGAAGTATTTATTCTTAATCTACGATTTTAATTTTGCGACCTCTTTTGAAGCTTTGGGAAGGTTTATTAAAAGAAAGGGGAAAAAAACTTTTCTATTTCATTTATTCTCTTACATGATAAATATTTTGTGTGAATTTGTGAAAGTGAACAAACAAAAATAATTGATTTGTGGATTGCATGAGTGTGTTTGTAAATTTTTTTGTCAAGTGAGCTTGATTAATTACAGGAGGAGTAAGAAGGAAATTTTGAATCGGGATATACAAAGTTCAAGAAAAACAAGTGAGCTTGAGTGATTGCAAAAAAAAAAAAGAAGTGAATTTGGGTTCAGGATATACAGAATTCTAGAAATACAAGGGCTTGATTGATTATAGAGAGAGAGTAAGAAAGAAATTTGGGTTAGGATATATACAAAGTTCTAAAAATATAGGTGACTTTGATTGATTACAGAAAGAGTAAAAAGTTTTAGAAATACAAGTGAGCTTGAGTGATTCGAAAAAGTAAGAAGAAAATACAAAGTTTTAGAAAAACGAGTGAGCTTGAGTGAATTCAAAAAGAGTAAGAAGGAAAATTGACTCGGGGGATATACAGAGTTCTAGAAATACAAGAGCTTGATTGATTGATTACAGAGCGAGAGTAAGAAAGAAATTTGGGATAGGATATACGGAGTTCTAGAAATACAAGTGAGTTTGATTACAGAAAGAGTAAAAAGAAAATTGGGGTTAGGATATTACTAAGTATTAGAAAATTGAGTGAGCTTCAGTGATTGCAAAAACAGCAAGGATATTGGATTCAGGATAAAAAAAATTATAGAAAGTTGTAGAACTACAAGTGAGCTTTATTGATTACAGAAAGAGAAGGAAATTTGTGTGAGGATATACAGAGTTCTAGAAAGAAAAGTGAGTTGGATTCATTACACAGAAAGAAAAAAAAATTGAGGCAGGATATTTAAAGTTTCAGAAATAGAAGTGAGCTTGACTGCAAAAGAGAGCAAGAAAGAAATAGGCCTATAGAGTTCAAGAAGTGCAATAAGTAATCTTGATTCATTGCAAAGACAGTAAATCTAATTACAAAGTTCTTTTTCGTGCTGAAGTGCTATCGAGTGAATAGAGTATTATTGAACTTGTGATCTGTATAGAAAAAATAGCGCACTATTGAAATATCCAAAACTTTAAATTGGAACCAGCAAATAAAGGCCATAAGTACACTGACATAATGAAGGTCAATGATGGAAAATCTGAACCCCATGTTGAGAAGACTGTAGAGTGTTACATATGTGGAAAAGATCTTGATGGAAAGGAGAATGAAGTGATGTGTGAAAGTTGTCCTAAATCTTACCATGTGGCATGTATGAATATCTCTCATGAAGACAAATTGAGTGACATTAGACTTGTATGGATTTGCTTTTGTGGAAATAACAATATTTCTGTACGTATGTTTGACCATCTAGGTATCCCTATTGATGTTGGCCAATACGAATGCATTAGTCCAAAACATGAAATCAACGTACAACCTGATGACAAAGCTGATGACTGCTTTACCTCAGGAGAGAAGGGAAGAAACAGAAAAGGCCACTTCTTGAAAAAGACAAGGTACATGAACAAGGGTCAAAAGCGATCAGTATCACTCAATGAAAAAGATGCAAAAAAGATGAGAAATGAAGGGTACGTTAACGACTGCAAAAATGTGTCTACATCTGACCAGTTGAATCATGTAGAAAATAAAGTTGGCAAGGAAAAGGAATCTAGTTCAAGATGGGAATCGATAAAATCACGAAAGGCAAAACGCTTGGAGAAAAGATTTGGAATGATTTCTGTAGAACACAAACACAGACATGAGGACGAGTGTTCAAATGAGAACAAAAGAGAAAAGGGAGTGACATACATAGGAAAATCAATGAAGCATCTGTACTGCAAATCAAGTAGGAAAATGAAGCTTGCAACCACTGACAACCAATTGAAAATGACGCAAGAGAAAGAAAAGTCAAAACCAAATGTATCAAGCACAAAGAAAGAAATAAAGATACTGGAGATCAGTCAAAATGATTTGGAGTTATCATGTACAGGTACGGTTTCCCATGAAGAGACAGAACTATGTGAAGATGGTAATGACAAGCATTGTTTGAAGTCATATAAAATGGCTATGTCGTATAGTAAACAGAAATCTCCTAGTGAATGGTCTTCTTCAGATATTGATGCTCTTGTAACATGTTCAATTGATATGTCTTCTACTAGCCCTGATGATGAATCTGCAAGTATCAGTAAGAAAGATGACAGCACATCTCTTGGTGAACCAAAGACGGGTCCTCTGACTGACTACACACATCCAGACTCACTGTTGAACACAATTGAAGAATCACTCAAGAATTGTGATGGTTGTCTCATGAACTTTGGTAAGCAGACTTTTCTGATAATGCCAAGTGAAACGGGCTACTACATCTTTGATGCACACTCCAGAAGTAGAAAAGGGTGTCAAAGTAAGCAAGGTAAAAGCATTCTCATGCACACTAAAACCTGGCTCGGAGTTTACAATTATTGCATACAGTTGTTAAACTCGATGAAGCTCTCGTGTGACGAGACATACAAGCTGACACAAGTGACAGTTGCAAACAGATCAAGTAGTGATGGATTGAAACACACAATCCCAAGAGATACAATTTCACAGGACAAGGTAGACGAAAATTTGATGGTACTGCAAACTGAAGATCATTCGGTATCCAAACCCAAATCAAGCCAAGAGGAAGTACATGTAACACTTGAGCAATCGAACGCTGTAAATAGTTGGAAATTTCAAGTAAAACCAACCAAACCCATGATGGATACAAGTGAATTTAAGAAAGTACTTGATGAAATCATAGATATACTGACTAGTTGTGCATCGGTGACCAACCCAGAGCTTAATGAATGTTGTGTCTGTAGCAATGAAATCAAAGAAAATGAAAGTGATGCAACATGTGAGTGTTGTAGTAAGCATTTTCATGTGACATGTATGGGATTCCCTTGTGAAGATAAACTGTGTGACTTGAAATTTATCTGGATTTGTTCATTTTGTGGCAATTGCAACATTGCTCATCACATGTTTGACAAAGTATGCATCCCTTCTCATTTCAATAGATACAAAGTTCTGGAGGAAGAACATGATAGAGACTGTTGCACTAACTTGCCCCAATCATCCAAAAACAACAGAAGGAAATGTTCCAGATCAAAGAAGAGGTATGGAAAGAAGGGGAAGAAATCGAGTATGTTGCCTGAAGAACAATGTATTGATGACATGAAAATGAGTGACTATGACAGATATAAACCTGATGCTGTAAACAGAGAAAATCTATCCCAATCAGATTATGAACAAATGAGAAATGAGGAATTTGAAAATAATGATGGTGACTGGGTTACTGTAAAATCAAGAAAGACAAGATGGATGGAGAAAATAAAAGAGAGAAAATTGTATTCTAAATCAAACAATCATCGAACAGACAGGAAAATCGGAAGAACATTAGTGAATGGTGTAGTCCTAGAATCAGGTGTGACTTACATCGGCAAAGCAATAAATGCATTCCATGAAAGTCGTAAGAGAGAAAATGAAAACCGAAAGAAAGATGAATGTAACGAAAACAAGAATGTGAAATATGAGAAAAAAGAAGATGTCAGTTTGCAATCTTATACAGAAACTCTTTTGGGTATACATGCATACAGTGTGCAGTCCCCATATTCAATGAAGTTGTACAATGAGACCTGTGTGCAAATTGAAAATGTGCAAACACGATCCTGGGCTGAAGTAGCAAGTAATTTGCCAACTCGATCAAGAACAGATTCATGTGTTGATATTCATGCATGCACTTATAATCTTTTTGAACAGATCAAGGATTTGCGAATGTACAGAGTTCATGCTGGTGGCAAGAAAAAAGAAACTAAAGCAAGGAACAAGAAAGGTCAGTTTATTAAACAGAAAAAAGGTACTGATGGAAATAACTCTTCTGATATGTTGAAGATTACATGTAATAAAGATGAAAAAAAGGAGTTGGGAGTTAGCAATGAGAATGTGGATAAAAAGGAATGTGGCAATTCTTGTCATCATGGACCCGTTTCAAATTACCCAAAGCATTCTGATGAGTTGAAGATTAGATTTGACAAAGATAACGGAATAGAATTAATAAAGAATGAGAAGCTGGATACAAAGAAATCT
This sequence comes from Heliocidaris erythrogramma, assembly GCA_025617745.1. Taxonomy (NCBI): domain Eukaryota; kingdom Metazoa; phylum Echinodermata; class Echinoidea; order Camarodonta; family Echinometridae; genus Heliocidaris; species Heliocidaris erythrogramma. Next base: position 26,693,792 of record CM046862.1, on the reverse strand, counting down.
ATGAATGCAGGTGACCAAGGACTAGATACAAATACATGTAAAAATGATGAAAACTCAGACCAGCATATTTGCAATATGAAAGACGATGAAATTGTCCAAACTGATTCCAAGAACAATCCGAATTTTGATGATAATAGGCAAATCGAAATAGATGATGTTAGTGGCAGTGGTATTCATACACCAGTGAAACGTTTGTGTGCAAAAAATCATGTACATGTAGAATCTGATACAGACACAAGTCCTGGATGTGATTTGTTCGATAGACGTGTTTCACAAGTACGTACCTTTCCAGACAAGAGTATTTTGAATACAGAGTTAAAGAATAGAAGCTTTGATACAGGAAAACAAGATACAGACAGTGATACTGCTATGTCATTTAATGATTATGGTCATTCCAAAAATCCTTTAGAATCTTCTTCAGATTTAGATATTGAATATGGAAACATTGAAAAGGTCAAAGATGCTAATGTGTACTCATATACTGATGGAATAGAAAAAGAAGTTGAATTTGTAGCAAATCTTGGATTACATGATAGACCGGATAAACATTTCAAATTCTTACCCCTCCAGAACAATGACAAAGAGAACATTTGTACGAAATTGAATATCAGATATATAGGCACAAACTCTGATTTAACGTTACATAGAGATAGCTCTATTGGAGTTCCTTTCCATATTAAACAGATTAATGGTGATGGCAATTGTTTGTTTCGGGCAATTTCATATGCAATATCTGGAACTGAGCATAATCATGCAATTTTAAGGAATGCCACTGTGAAACATTTATTGCAGACCAAGGACATGTTTAATAATACATTGCGGCATGAGTTTAGAACAGTCAGAGAATATGTTTTGAAACGTAGAATAACGGAAGACGGAACATGGGCTTCAGACACTGAAATTAGTGCTTTAGCAAATTTAATCGATACTGATATTTATTCATACAATGACCAAATACCATGTTGGCAACTGTTCTCTGCAAAGAAACCTGGACGAATAAATATTGTAACATCCGATAAGGCAATTTATATACTATACACAGGAAATATTCATTTTAATGTTGTTGAATCTGTAGATTCTGTCTTCAATTCATTGGAACAGATAAGAATAAGTGAAGAAGATGAATTGTCAAAGAGTACCTTGCCATGTCCAACAAATCATGCTGATGTTAAAGTAAAGCATGTGCTGAAGAAGTGTAAATCCAAATGCCAGTTAGAGGAAGAAATTGATGAAGAAGTGGATAAGGCCCCAGAAACATATCAAAACGATGTTGATCCAAATACAAACAAACGAAGGCTTATTTTAGACACTGGTACAACAAATCACGATAAGAGCAAAAGTACTGCAAATCTTTTTGACATGACAGATGAACAGTGTGCGAGTAAGCTTAGGAATGAACGTCAGACTGAATCAGTTGTTCGCAACGAATGTAACACCAAGGATGAAACCCTTAAAAGTGATCATAAAGACAAATGTACAAGAGTTGTTACACAAATAAAACATGTTGCCCAAGGAACCTACAATCAAGGTGACATAAGATTTGGTTATTCGAGTGGAAAGCAGTGTGTTGCTAATTCACTATCTGCACTGTTGTATAGCAAGATAAAAAATGCCAATGACTGGAAAAGTACAGATCTCGACAGGATTTTGAATAATGGTGATGAATTGTATCGTTACATACGACGCTTCACTTCAGTGAATCATGATTATTTGCTGACCTCTGATCTATTTGAATATTTGGACTCATATGATGAATTGTTTGAGATAGAATGTCGTGAATCAGTCACTGGATTGTTAGATGGAGATGAAATGAATATGGCTGTATGTCTTTCAATGCCATTAAAGCAAGCTCTTGAAAGAGAACTCTGTAACGATTGTGATGCATGTTTTGTGAATTTTGCTGACAGTACTTTTATGGTCATATCAAGTCAAGATGGATACTTTATATTTGATTCACATTCCAGAAGCAGTCGAGGCTTACTCATTGAAAGAGGATACAGTGTTGTGCTCAGTACTCCAAGCTGGCAAGGTGTGTACAAGCATTGCATAAGGTTAGCAAAAACAATGGCATGCCCCATGAACAGTCAATACGAAGTAACCAGTGTCTGTGCTAAAGCAACTTCTGGTAAGAATGAAACTTTGAAAGGTTATCCACAGTTACAGAACATTCCTTCCAGTCAAATTCCATCGTCAAGTAGGCACGGTGAAAGTCGGCCTGAAAGCTCTGAATATTCCGCACAGTGTGAAAACTTTGATGAAGTTCGAAGCTTGGATGAGAGTGTTCCTTCACAAGAAATCTTTGATAATCAAGATTTATTTTACTGCTTTGAAAAAGTACATGATCCAGTGATTCTTGACCCACAAAATGACCATATTGAAGCAAAATATGTTAATGAAGAAAAAGGAAACTCAGAAAATTGTAGGAGACTTGCAAACGAGTCTGATGAATTGCATCTAGTGGACAAAGTTGATGATTCTAACTCGGCCTTAAGCAGAAAACGAAAATTGAGTAATTTGGAAAAGGATGCAAAAGTTGATGTTGACCTTGGTAAGGAAGTTAAAAAAACTAAATTGGTGAAAAGAAAAGACGATGATACTTTAAGAATCAATGAAACTGAATGTGCCGATAGTAATGAAGAATTAATAATAATTGGAGAAGTTGATGCGACATTGTGCTTTAAGCCTCTGGATGAAAGAAGGAAGAAAGAATGTTGTCAAAGAGCAAATATAGAACATACCTCTTCTATTTCCAGTCCTGTAATTGAAGAAAGCGTACCTATTGCACAACCGAAAGAGATAAAGTATATCACAGGTGACGGAAATTGCTTTTATCGTGCTATTTCATTTGCCATGACAGGAAATGAGGGGTACCATTATACCTTGAGAAAAGCTATTGTTTTTCATCTTCTACAAAATCAAGACAGATTTGTTGGCTTTTTGAGAAGTGGCTATACCAATATTTCAGACTATGTTTCAAGAAACAACATACAGGAAAGTGGTAGTTGGGCTACAGAAATGGAAATCATGGTTTTAGCAAATTTGATTGAAACTGATATGTACGTATATGATGATCAGCTTTTGAGATGGAGCATATTTTCTGGCCGAAATGTCCAAATTGGAAAGGAAACAACTGAAAAAGGCATTTATCTGAGGAACACCCAACACATTCATTACGATGTTGTTTTGTCAGTGCAGTCATCTGAGTCTTTGAATTCTACTGGCGAAAGTAACATGTATGAAGTGAAGAAGACAAGTGGAAATGGAAGGGCAAATATCAAACAAGGGAAGATTGCTGAACCTGAAAATGTTAGAAATGCAGGCAATTCAAGGAAAAAACGTAAAAGAAAAAGTTATAGTGAAACTAGCAAACTCAGAAAAGAGCGAATGAGAGAAAAACGAGCCTTAACAAAGAAAGGGGACAGTAATAACAAAGAAAAGCATCTCCAGAGTACAAACATAAATAAAGTGAAAAGAGCAGTTGAAAAGAAGGAGAAATATCATTATGATCTAATCTGGAAAATAAAAAAAATAAATCAAGTAAAACAAAAATATAAAGAAGAAAAAGAGAGTGATTCAGTGATTCGGAACAAAAAATACAGACAAGATCTAAGTTTTAGGAAGAAACAGGTCACTACTATGAAAAACAAATATTATTCTGATTTACAATATAGAAAAAAAATGCTGAATGCAAATAAACAGAAATACAGGACAAATGAACAATTCAAAGAAAATGTAAAAACAACCATGAAAAATAACATAAAGGATAAGTACCTTAAAAATGAACATTTCAGGCAAAAGCAAAAGGCTACTATGAGAAATAAGTACCAGAAAGAAGAAAATTTTAAGGAAAAGCAAAAGGCTACTATGAAAGGAAGTATGAGAAATAGGTACCAGAAGGAAGAAAATTTCAAGGAAAAGCAAAAGGCTACTATGAAAGAAAATATGAGAAATAGGTACCAGAAGGAAGAAAATTTCAAGGAAAAGCAAAAGGCTACTATGAGAAATAGGTACCAGAAGGAAGAAAATTTCAAGGAAAAGCAAAAGGCTACTATGAGAAATAGGTACCAGAAGGAAGAAAATTTCAAGGAAAAGCAAAAGGCTACTATGAGAAATAGGTACCAGCAGGAAGAAAATTTCAAGGAAAAGCACAAGGCTACTATGAAAATCCTGTCTCAAACTAATTATGAAAGGACAGACGTAAAACAAAAGAAATTGATAAGTTTAAAAAATAAGTATAAAAGAACAGAAAAATATAGACAGAAAGTAATGGAACAAAATGTTAAAAGAGGTGTAGTTAAAAAATTAAGGATGTCCAAATTTGATAATGTACTAGAAGAGTTTAGGAAGATTATTTCTCATGGCCCAGAATATGTTTGCTGTGTGTGCTTTAAACTTCTTTTTGAGAACCAAGTAATGAAATGTATGAAGAGCAACTATAAGCTTCAAACATGTATAAGTGAAAAATATTTGCATGTTTGCCATTCAGAATGCAGATCAGAATGTCAAATACACCACTCAGCTAGATCATCACTATGGATATGCTATACTTGTCACAGAAAGTTGCAATCTGGAAAAGTACCTGCCGAAGCAAACATAAATAATTTACAATTATATCAAGTCCCAGAAGAACTTGCCAACTTGAACACTTTAGAACAGCATTTGATTGCACTGAATATCCCTTTTATGAAGTTAATGGCTTTGCCCAGAGGTGGTCAAAATGGAGTTCATGGCCCAGTTGTTTGTGTTCCTTCAAACACTTATGAAACTGTACAGATTTTGCCTAGACCACAGACAGAAGATCAATTGATCCGTGTTAAACTGAAAAGAAAATTGTCTTACAAAGGTTATTATGAGTACAGATTTGTAGATAAATCTAAATTGCTGAATGCTCTGCAGTACTTGAAAACAAATAATAAGTATTATTTTGATGTGACTGTGAATGATGAATGGGAAAATTCACTTGAACGGAATGAAAAAGATATTGAAAATGAAGAAGCCGAGGAAACCTCTGGTAAAGCTCGTTTAGCAAAATATTGGAAAGAAATGGAGGAACAGTTGGATTATATTTTGTCCAAAGACAAAACGGCCAATGAAAACATGCAACATAACATAGATCCACACAAGAAAGTAGAGGACAATGAGACTGAAGATGATATAGAGGAACGATTAAATGGAATTCACTTAGATACATGTCTACAGCCAGCCGATATCGGACAAGAAATTCTAGATCAGTATTTTGATGACATAATATGCTGTGCTCCTTGTGAAGGAAAAAGCCCTGTATCGCTTTTGCAAGATGAAAGCAACGAAGCCAAATGTTTTCCAGTATTATTTCCGCAAGGTCAACCGACATTCCATGATAGAAGAGACGAAAAGATAACCTTGGGACGGTATTTGCTGAACCGACTGATGCACGTTGATAACAGATTTGCTCAAAATACAGATTACATCTTTTATGCACAGTGTATCTATGAGATTCAACAAGTTTTGTCACAAGTTTCTATTGCTTTGAGGCAAAGTCGAAATAAAAAAGAGGATGCTTCATCAATAACTGCTTCAGATTTGAAAAATGCAGAGAAAGTTCAAAACATACTAAAATCAGACAAGGGATATAAATTTCTAAAGCAAATTCGTGGAACACCTCCTTACTGGCAAAAGACACAGAAAGATGTATTGGCAATGGTACGACAACTTGGAAAGCCAACATGGTTTGCATCATTTTCATGTGCAGATATGAGATGGCCAGAAATAATGAATACTTTGCTAAGACAAAAGGGAGACAATAGGAAATCAAGTGAATTAGATTGGGCAGAAAAATGTAATCTCATAAGATCGAATCCAGTAACAATAGCAAGAATGTATGACAAGAGATTTCATACTTTTCTGAATAAAGTTATCTTGTCTCCAGCTGCACCAATAGGCAACATAGTAGACTATGCCTTTCGTCAAGAATTTCAAATGAGGGGATCTGTTCACACGCACGCTTTATTCTGGGTTGAACACGCTCCACAGTTGGGAATCGATAACGATGATGATGTTGTACAATTCGTAGATAAGTACATTTCCTGCCGAAAACCTCATGAAGAAGAAGATCCCGAACTATACGAAATAATCAGCTCAGTACAACAACATAGTAAGAAACATTCTAAATCTTGCAAAAAAAAAGGAACAGCTTGTAGATTTAATTTCCCAAGACCACCCTCTGAAAAAACATTTACCGTAAAACCTGTTGAAGAGAATAAAGCTAAGGATAGCAGAAAAATTAAACGTGAAGTAAAGGATGACAGCCAAGCAGAAGCTTCTGAAAACGCTAAAAACAATGCAAAGGATGTGTTGAATTCTGTCAAAGATGCATTATCTAATGGAACTGAATACGACAGTGCAAGGCATCTTTTTGAAAAACTTGGCATTACCCAAAATCAGTTCGAGAATGCACATAATGAAATTGCCACACAGGAAAGTATTATCATTAAAAGAGAACCACAAGATGTGTGGGTAAATCAGTTTAATCCAAGTTTACTTCGAGCCTGGAATGCTAATATGGATTTGCAGTATGTAACAAACGCATACGCATGTGTAGTGTACATTGTGTCGTATATGTCAAAGGCTGAACGAGAAATGGGAATGCTTTTGAGTCATACAGTATCTGAGATGAAAGAAGGAAATAAAGATGCCAAGGAAAGCATGAAAACACTTGGACAGGCGTACATGCAGAATCGTGAAGTGTCTGCTCAAGAGAGTGTCTATCGTGTTTGCAGTCTCAGACTGAAAGAGTGTTCTAGGAAAGTGGAATTTATTCCTGTTGGACCTGACCCTGTTAGAATGAGTTTACCATTAAGTATGATAAAAAACAGACCAGATGGGGATGATGATGATGAGAATATTTGGATGCCTAGTAAACTCGACAGATACAAAGCTCGACCTAGAAACCCAGAATTCAGTAACATGTGTCTTGCAATGTTTTGTTCTCAGTATAGAATTCTAACTCCATCCCAAATGACAAGTACAAGGAGTAAAAATGTCTTCAAATTGGATAATGATTTGGGATATATTCAGAAACGGACACGTAGTAAAGATGCAGTCGTAAGGTATCCCCGATTCTCGCCCATTGTATCACCCGAAAACTATTATTTGAGCATATTACAACTTTTTCTGCCACATGTCCAAGATGAGCAATTAAAGCCTCCAGGATTCAAGACATATCAAAAGTTCTATGAAACAGGTTTTGTGAAATTATGTGGATGTGAATTGGAGAAAGTCAGCTCACTTGTGTGCACCAACCGAAAGAAATTTGAAATAAATGCTGATTCAATTGATAAGGCACAAGAGCATTTAGAGCAATTTGGTGCACAGGAAGATGCATGGGGCCTTTTATGTCCAGAGAGTGAAGTAGAACGACTTGAACATCCCAGAGAAAATGTAGATGTAGAAGATTGTGATGAAGATCTTGCTATTCCTGATTTAAAGGACAAGCCCAAAAAAGATAATTACAGCATAGAATTTCGATCTGTGAAAATTTCCAAACAAGATAGACATTGTATGATGAGGTCTTTGAACGAGAAACAAAGGATTGTCTTTTACAAAATACGACAATGGTGTTTAGATAGAGTAAATGGAAAACTGGTTGAACCCTTTCATATTTTCATTACTGGTGGTGCTGGCACAGGAAAGAGTCATTTAGTTAAATGTCTTTACTATGAAGCAACACGCATACTAGCCCGAATGTTGGATCATCCTGATGATGTCTCGGTGTTGAAAATGGCTCCTACTGGAGTAGCTGCATACAATATCAATGGTTATACTATACACAGTGCTCTTTCCATTCCAATTAAAGCTCAAATGCCCTATAAGCCGCTCAGTGAAGAGAAAATAAGTGTCCTCCGCAATAAGCTAGCTCAGTTGCAAATTCTAATCATAGATGAAGTGTCAATGGTAGATCAGAAGTTAATGTGTTACATCCACAGCCGCCTACGACAAATAAAGCAATCACGTGATCAGACTGCTTTTGCTTGTGTATCAGTTATTGCCGTGGGAGACATGTATCAGTTACCTCCTGTTTTTGGAATTCCTTTATATAAAGACACACTTGAAGGTGCATTGTGGAATGATAATTTCAAGAAAATAGAACTTGAGGATATAATGAGACAAAAAGATGACACTGAATTTGCCCTTCTCCTGAATAGATTACGCATAAAAGAACGTGATGATATTCTCTGCGATGATGACCTAGAGATGCTAAAGGCTTCTGAAACTGGTGAAGTCTGTGAAGATGCTGTCCATATTTATGCATGTAACAAAGAAGTAGATGAATGGAACAAGAAATCATTGCATAAAAAATGTGCTAATGTGATATGTATAAAAGCAGAAGACACTGAGAAAGATGCTAAGAAAGAGAATAAAATTCGTGAAAAACCTTGTACTCAGTGTAGAAGCCAGTTGCCTAGTTATCTGTGGATTGCAGTGAATGCAAGAGTCATGTTGCTCAAGAACATTGATGTTGGCAAAGGCCTGACAAATGGGAGTTTTGGAAATGTAACTGAAATAATAATGGATCAGACAAAGTCTAAACCAGTTTGTATCAAAGTTGATTTTGACAAAGGTGATGTTGGTATTCATTCAATTGAAAAATCTGAAGAATTCCTGGGTAAGAAATATTTGAGGCAACAATTTCCACTCAAACTTGCTTATGCATGCACAATTCATAAAGTACAAGGTTTGACATTAGACAAAGCTGTGATATCATTAAAAGGTATATTTGAATCTGGACAGGCATATGTTGGGCTTAGTCGTGTTTCTTCATTATCTGGACTTGTTATAGAAAATTTTGATCCAAAACGTATACATTGTAATCCTGAAATCAAACAAAACATGGATATTATGAATGCATTTATTGAGAATATTACTGCTGAAGACATTGATGGTTATAGCTTCTCTTTGATTTTACAAAATGTGCAAGGATTAAGAGAGCATTTTATAGATCTTCAATCCCAGTGTCAATTTGTGAATGCAGATTTTATTTGCTTGACAGAAACATGGATTAATGATAATGATATCTGTGATGTTCTTATGGATAACTTTAGATTTTACCATCAGCCACGACATCTTTCATACTGTAATTCTGGTGCTGGAAGCGAGTTTAAAGAACGATCGCATGGAGGTGTTGCAATATACATCAAGGACACACATTCAAGTAGATTAAACATATCTGTTGACAATTTGGAGTTTATTTCAATTCTTGTTAGCAATCCTGTTTCTGTTGTTGTTTCAGTTATATATCGACCTCCATCCTACAATAGCAAATCATTTTGTGAATGTCTAGACAATTTACTGAATGAATTAAATAAAAGAAGTGGCAGATGCATTGTAATGGGTGATTTCAATGAGGACTTACTTAAAGGTTCTTCACAGATACACCAGCTAATGTGTACGAAAGGTTACAGACAGCATGTTGTGAATGCTACAACCGAGAATGGAACATTGATAGATCATGTTTACAGCAAGGGATTAGATTCATTGGAAACGGAAGTTATCCCTACATACTACAGTTATCATGAAGCTGTTAAGATTATGTTTTAATAATTGTAAGATCGGATAGATATAACAGTAGATTTTGTGATAATTTCATTGTTGAAGAACATGTTTATTTAATAGCTTCATAATTAATTTCTTGGTACTGCAAAATTTCAATATGGCACGAGAGACATGAACGAATTTTATCATCAGGTTATCACGCAGGTATATATTACTTGAAATCAACTATATCGAAGGATTTCTTCCCAGGTTTATATTAACACAGAGAATTGAAATGGATTGAAATGAACTGGTTTATCAACATAAAAACTTGGAACATGGAGCCCAAGGGCTGAAAATATTTAATTCAGAGCAAATTCAGAGTAAATTCAAAGAATATATGCAAAATTTTACTAATCACAAATAAATTCTAAAAACAGTTCTTTGTCATGAGATATAAAAAGAAAAGGACCCCCACAAAAAAAGACAAAGGAGAGAGAAGGGAGTGGATAGAAAAGGTGAAAAAGGGGGAAAGGAATTAAGACAAAGGAAGAAATAATAGTATACACATAGAGAAAAACACAACAGTTAAAAAAAAGGAGGAAAACTTAAAGAGATAGGAAGAAAAAAGACCAGTGACATTTCCAGTCATGTAAATCATTGAGTTAAAACCCCGGCAAATAAATATATTGAATGATGAACTAGATATCGTGGCAAGCGAGATGAAGGAATAAATATCATGGCAAGTATTAGATCAAGGAATAGATATCATGGCAAGTGAGATCAAGGAATAGATATCATGGCAAGTAAGATCAAGGAATAGCTATGGCAAGTGAGATCAAGCAACAGATATGGCAAATAAGATCAAGGAATAGATATCATGGCAAGTAAGATCAAGGAATAGATATGGCAAGTAAGATCAAGGAATATATATGGCAAGTGAGATCAAAAAATACATATCATGGCAATTGAGATCAAGGAATAGATATCATGGCAAATAAGATCAAGGAATAGATATGGCAAGTAAGATCAAGGAATAGAAATCATGGCAAGTGAGATCAAGAAATAGATATCATGGCAAGTGAGATCAAGGAATAGATATCATGGCAAGTGAGATCAAGGAATAGATATCATGGCAAGTGAGATCAAAGAATAGATATGGAAAGTGAGATCAAGGATTGATCATTCATGTCAATGGATATGCAATGGACATTTTACTTTTTGCTTATATTTTCATTATGCACAATTGTAAGACAATACATATAGTACTTTTTTTTTACTGTTTCTAACTTCTCAGATGACTTCTTCAGATGATTTCTTCACCTGACATACCACAAGGTCTGCTCATACATGTAAGTTTACGAAATCTAAGGCATTGGGTAAAATATGTCACAACGAATTGTCGACTCCTTTTGGCAGTGTTTAATGCGACATGTTGTTCCTGTCCTGGTGCTGGAAGGCGGATCGTCAAAACGTCCATGTTCCTGACATTGTCATGTCAGCAGATGCTAATGGAGTTCATGGACATAGGCTTCTGGTTCAGGTGATGAGTTGTTAGTTTTCGAAGTCAGAAGTCAGAATTTGCAGTTCATGAGTTGTGATGTAGCTTGCAATGTAAATAATTTGATGAGTTCCCCATGTTATATAACACATAGTACATGCTCATTGCTGTCAAATATACCATAAAATGTGCATCCATAGATATAGAATTTCTTTACGGGCTCTGTGACATATAATGCACTTGAGAAATTCTAAAGCTATAGATGGACATATTGCGGTATATTGAAATTCAAAGTATGCACTACATAATAGTAAATAGTGTATGAATAATACATGCAGTTATTGGTTAAATTTTTATCATGTTACTTGCATAAATCTTGTTATAATGCACTATTGATTTACATGTATGTACAGCGAATACCATGTTAAGCCTCGGTCACAAATACCATTAAAGGCCAAGTCCACCGTAACAAAAAGTTGATTTGAATAAATAGAGAAAAATCCAACAAGCATAACACTGAAATATTCATCAAAATAGGATGTAAAATAAGAAAGTTATCGTATTTTAAAATTTCGCTTAATTTCGCAAAACAGTTGTATGCACATCCTGCTCAGTATGCAAATGAGGGAACCAGTGACGTCACCCACTTACAGTTTCTTTTGTATTTTATTACATGAAATACAAAATATTTTAATTTTTCCTTGTTATAATGTGAAACAAGGTTTGATTCCTCGCTGAACATGTGTAATTGCCCTTGTTGCAACCTATACACAATTCAATGAGAGCTTCCTAATGGTAAAATCTGCAGAAATTAAAATATTCTATATTTCACATAATAAAATACAAAAGAAATAGTGAGTGGGTGATCCATACTGACCAGGATGTGCACATGTTTTGCGAAATTAAGCGAAACTTTAAAATACCATAACTTTCTTATTTTACATCCTATTTTGATGAAATTTTCAGTGTTATGCTTGTTGGATTTTTCTGTATTTTATTCAAATCAACTTTTTGTTAGGGTGGACTTGGCCTTTAAGAACTGCTACGAACACCGTACAAACGATTTTTAGACCATTTCGTAAGATCTTCTCTAGAAGGCTGTACGAAACCAGCATTTGTGGACCGTAAGTTCGCAGTCTGGTCGATGGTCTTGTCCAAGATTTTTTTTAAACGTCGTAAGAACATTGTTAAGCTACGGTCACAAAGGTTTGTACGATCGATGCGTTCATACGAATCTCACTGTTCGTACGACTTCCAGAGTAGATGGGCATAGATTCTTACAGCCTTCTTACGGCCTTCTTACGAAGTTCGTATGAACGCCGTTTAATTCGCAAGAACAATTTAGGACCTTCATGAGAAACGATGTGATTTTTTGGTTATACAAGGGCCCTAGACTTTGTATGTTTTCTGTAAGAATGCCTTGAGTTATTCTTTCATCACACTTACGGCCATGTTACAAATTTTGTTGTCGCAAGATCGTCGTACGTGCAACTCATGGCATTGTCAAGTCATTCGTAAGGAGATCTTACAAATTTTGGTATATATTTTGTTGGGTTGCAAAAAGGCGCTGCCGTGTACTGTCAAAAATTCTGTGACTGTTGAAAGGTTTGAGGATTTGAACTTCGTGCGTTTGGCTTTATATCCCCTAAAACTCGAAATTTGCACAAATTCCGTACTTACGTCATACGAGCACCTTACGAACGCCTTACAAATGCCAAGAATCGTTCATAAGAGCGACGTACGGATCTCCGTTCGTAAGGCTTTCTTATGAACACCGCCCTCTGTGGACAACTTACGGCATTCTCACGATTAGCGTAAGAATATAAGGCTTCTAGAATTGTCTTTGGAGCCTACAAAATCTTCTGTGGTTGTTACAATGTTCTTACGACGTTCGTACGGCCACCTTACCAAGAGGGGGTTTTGTACAACGTTTAATCTCCACAAACACCACAAGTCTTACGAACAGTGAGATTTGTACAAACACATTGTTCATATGAACCTTATTGACCATAGCTTGAAATGAATAGCGATGTATGTATAATACGCTCTGTGATTTCTTAGATTAAAGGTCTATTTAGGCCTACAATAACAATTAATAGTGCATGCTCTTTTGATGCACCATTATTGGACTATAGGAACTTCAAATACGAAATTATCCCCTGTGCAAATCTCTTTCACCTTGGCCTTTAGCCTCAGTGAAACAAAACTGCACTTGGGATGATTTAGTATATGTCATTGAAATACTCCAGTATAGTGTATTATAGACCATATATGATGTTATATAACTTAATGATATTGAATGTTGGTGTACATGTCCAGGTCACGGCAGATAGCCTGTGGACTACTGTAATTAGTTTTACTTTTTCATTTCCCAGATAACCTGTACATGTTTGGTCAGCATCCTCTATTCATTTTCTCTTTGTGTACTCTTGTTGATTTTCTTTTGTATGTGGAATGCCGAATGAAAACAATAGTGGTATTAATGACTTTTTTGTCAGATGACCCACATAATGCATTCACAATGGAACCAAAGATTTGTCAAGCCAAAAGCACATGTAATTGTATACATAGGTGTATAATGGGGAAGGACCTTAACAACCTGAAGACAATTTCATGAAGACAATTTCATGATTACCAAAATTGTTATTCATTTCAAGTTCACTTTATATTCGTTATTATCATTGTCGTTATTGTTATTACTGTTTGTAAATATACATGTGTTATTTACAAAAGATATATGAGACACTGCATACTCACTATAAAGAGGTCTGATATAACAATATTCCTGATATAACAAGGTAATATTCCTCGTCTCAGGCCTTCATATTCTATTACTACCTATATTGGGTGTTTTTACCTGGCAATTAATAATCATATTTTGCGCGGTCCGCAAATGACCTAGTTCTGACTGTCATCATTCCCTGATATTTTCCCTCTTCCGAATTTCACCATTCACTTTGTGTGCAAAAAGTGCGGTCAACATTGACCCGAGTATTTCTTGTCAGTGCACTGTTATTAAAGTGCATGCGCACAGGATTATTTACGCGTTAAAGTGTAGGCTTTAATAAACAATGGATAGGCGCAGTAACAATTTACGTCACAATTGCTTGGCGCAGATTACAAAGCTGCATGAATAATCTGAAATCAGAGAGACTGACAGGCAAATAGACGTGTCCGTCATTGCTGCAAGATAGGCAGATATAGGTACATGATATAGGTAATAATAATAATATTGACTGGCTCTACTTTCGGGTAATATCGAAAATGTTGCTCTTAAAACAACCATATTGCCCTCGTCTTCGACTCAGGGCAATATGATTCTGTTGCGGGAAACATTTTCAATGTCCCCGTCAAGGCCAGTCAACATTATATGATTGTTTGTTTAATCTCATATACATGTAACAACATTCCTGAGATATCAAAGTAATTTTGATGGTCCCAAGGACCTTGTTGTATTGATAGTTTCCATTGTACATTTGAAATAATGACTATTAATGTAATAAATTTATGGGGCTAACTCTGATTAGCATATGCCATTTACTGGCTCCCTTTAGCAAGATGTATGTATCATTGGAATTTGGTACATTGCATCCTGACTGTTTAAGAACGGGGGGGGGGGGGGGGGGGGGGGTCAAATATATTGCTGTACACATGCATGACAAAAAAAATATAAGAAAACACAGGTATATGAAAGATAACCGTTCGTTAACCAACTCAGCAAAGATTATACTTAAATGCAATATAGGATACACTACCTGCTCCAGCCAATCTCAGAATATGGAATAAGCATGCACTTGGAAGTTATACAGTGAGTGATGTACGTATTCAACTCTGGAAGTATACCCTGCAAACTGGAAGGTACGATCAGAGACATACAGTACTTGGGGAGTTCATACAAGCAAGACAACAACCAAATAAGAACAAGGAAACTCATACAGGCATTGCCTTCAAGTCATCGAATAGCACTCGATACAGCTATGTTACTTGGAGAACGCCAAGCAGCGGGATACAATTCCAGACTTCAAGAACTGAAATGTTGTGTCAGATGAAGACAGACACATAGTGGTCTTCCTGCCAAACATAGCCAGCATAGCACATAAGCAGATCTTATCATATACTCACCCTGAAGAAAAGTAGAAATAGTTATACAAGTTCCTGCAGAAGAAAAAAAGTTGGATGTAGAGATTTCAGGAGTCAGATACTGAGAATCTGCTTTAAATTCTTTGGCCTTACAAAGAAATCACATGGACTCTGTATGAAAGTTGCCTTTATGAGCTACATACACACTGGCGAGCAACAGATAACAAGTCACTACAAAGTTGTGAGCTAATTGCATGATGCAACATTGCTATTTAGAAGACAACAGGGTATAGAGAGTCCAAAACAACTACTTCAGACATACACTGTAGAGGATAACTTCATTCACCCTGTGACCAGTCATGCCTTAAATGGAGATTGTACTTTCTTCAACATGTTCCAGTGTGCATATCCTATCTTGTAGACTCCAGTCTTGGAGGCTGCAGGGTATAGTAAGGGCATTGGCTTGGCACTGCACTGTACTTAATACAGTTCACCAAAATTCCTAGCCTCATAATCACAGGTAGAGACATGCATAAGATGTCCTGGCAGTGTCTGCAACTGGAGAAGAAGGTTGTCAGAAACAAAGCACTCAACCTAGAGCTGCCTGTCCAAAGTCAAGCAGCAGCTCCAAGAACTACAGGATTTACCTTAACCTGAGCTTGATATATTCACCAAGACTGGCGAGCAACAAATTCTTTGGCCTTACAAAGAAATCACATGGACTCTGTAAGAAAGTTGCCTTTATGAGCTACATACACACTGGCGAGCAACAGATAACAAGTCACTACAAAGTTATGAGCTAATTGCATGATGCAACATGGCTATTTAGAAGACAACAGGATATAGAGAGTCCGAAACGACTACTTCAGACATAGAGGGTAACTTCATTCACCCTGTGACCAGTCATGCCTTGAATGGAGATTGTACTTTCTTCAACATGTTCCAGTGTGCATATCCTATCTTGTAGACTCCACTCTTGGAGGCTGCAGGGTAAAGTAAGGGCATTGGCTTGGCACTGCACTGTACTTTAATACAGTTCACCAAAATTCTTAGCCTCACAAAAAATGACATAAATCACAGGTAGAGACATGCATAAAATGTCCTGGCAGTGTCTGCAACTGGAGAAGAAGGTTGTCAGGAACAAAGCACTCAACCTAGAGCTGCCTGTCCCAAGTCAAGCAGCAGCTCCAAGAACTACAGCATTTACCTTAACCTGAGCTCGATATATTCACCACCAAGACTGGCGAGCAACAGATAACAAGTCACTACAAAGTTGTGAGCTAATTGCATGATGCAACATTGCTATTTAGAAGACAACAGGGTATTGAGAGTCCAAAACGACTACTTCAGACATAGAGGGTAACTTCATTCACCCTGTGACCAGTCATGCCTTGAATGGAGATTGTACTTTCTTCAACATGTTCCAGTGTGCATATCCTATCTTGTAGACTCCAGTTTTGGAGGCTGCAGGGTAAAGTAAAGGCATTGGCTTGGCACTGCACTGTACTTAATACAGTTCACCAAAATTCCTAGCCTCACAAAAAAATGACATAAATCACAGGTAGAGACATGCATAAGATGTCCTGGCAGTGTCTGCAACTGGAGAAGGTTGTCAGGAACAAAGCACTCAACCTAGAGCTGCCTGTCCCAAGTCAAGCAGCAGCTCCAAGAACTACAGCATTTACCTTAACCTGAGCTCGATATATTCACCACCAAGACTGGCGAGCAACAGATAACAAGTCACTACAAAGTTGTGAGCTAATTGCATGATGCAACATTGCTATTTAGAAGACAACAGGGTATTGAGAGTCCAAAACGACTACTTCAGACATAGAGGGTAACTTCATTCACCCTGTGACCAGTCATGCCTTGAATGGAGATTGTACTTTCTTCAACATGTTCCAGTGTGCATATCCTATCTTGTAGACTCCAGTTTTGGAGGCTGCAGGGTAAAGTAAAGGCATTGGCTTGGCACTGCACTGTACTTAATACAGTTCACCAAAATTCCTAGCCTCACAAAAAAATGACATAAATCACAGGTAGAGACATGCATAAGATGTCCTGGCAGTGTCTGCAACTGGAGAAGGTTGTCAGGAACAAAGCACTCAACCTAGAGCTGCCTGTCCCAAATCAAGCAGCAGCTCCAAGAACTACAGGATTTACCTTAACCTCAGCTTGATATTATTCACCACCAAGATTGTACCCATTGTCATCAAACATCAATGTAGATCAGGATGGTGCAACGTCATGGATTTAATGCCCATTTATGGAAGTTAAAGTGCATGATATGTTTAAGGTGTCATATAGGCTAAAACTCGGTTAAAGGGCTATCTCGTTCTTCACTTTTGTAGTTTTTTGTAGGGAATATGTTTGGGAGGATTAACGGTTTAGGGATTTGGAATATGTGTGGTCATGTGTGTGTATAGCAGTATATTTTACCCCCGCCCCTCCTAGAAGAAGACTGTGATACTATTTGTTCTTTTTATAGTTAACTGCATACAGACCTGAAATTGTCTTGGTGAAGACTTATCTCACTGCCTTCATGTAGATCTTTTAATGCGAACAATGTATTGTTGAACTCTTTGTCCAAGTGAATACTCCCTGCACTATGAACATGACGAACAAAGAAGCGGACAATTCATGCTGCTCCTCATTGTACCCTTCACAATTGCACTGGTTAACAAAAGAACATCCACTCATTGCTATCCTGTAAAAATATGTAGAACAGGTGTCACATAATATCAGTAAAGGGATGTTGTTTTGTTTACTAGAGCTATTGTGGAGGGTACAATGAGGAGCTGCATAAATTGTCCACTCTCTTTGTCACTGTGTTCATAGTGCTGTTCTGTAGCACTTTGTACTTATTTTCTACATACGGCATACTGAATTAACTGATTTACAATCATTTTGTTTTTGTACTGGTAAAGCAAAAGGTCTTGCAGATTTTTTTTTTTTTTTGCACAGCTCTGATATGTTTATTTGATTTATGTTATGTTTTTTTTCCTGCATTAATAGTCTTCTTATATCCTGGTAGTAATATCAAAGTTCTTTGACAATTTTGAATGTTGGTTAATAGTTATAATACTTGTAATTCTTTAAGATTTGCTTAAAGAATGCTTTAAAGTTTTTCAGCTTTGCTTAATGTTGTACAAACACAGAATTGTAATAAGCAATATTTTTACTTGGTTAGCTTGGTTACGTATGTCTTAAGGCTCTTCATTAGTTTATACTCTTCATTACATGTGACGGAGCATAGCAACTGAGCAAGAACATTTTTTATTTTTTGAATAGTCAAATTTTGTATTTTAGAGCACTTTAGCCAAATCCATACAGACTGCTGTAGTGCTCACTTGTTATTTTTCATACCTTTACTGCAAATTTTTGGCTGGACAATCCTCTGAAAAATGTTCCTTGCACTTTAAAGAATGTTTAATATCAGGAAGCTAATAGTGTTTATCATGGTGCACATTAAATCATTGCGTTTGAAAGGTGATTGATATTCCATTGTATAAAGTTATCTGTAAATAGTTTGTAAAACGGGTTATAGATTCTTGATATTTGAAATGTAATGACTTCATAAGTGAAATGAAAAAGAGAATCCTTCAAAGTATAATAAGTATTGAGTTACAGTTTATACAGTGATTGTTCAAATAAAATGGTATGAAAATAAACCTATGGTTCACTGAATGATACAAATTTTCTACTGGAAAACTGTTTCAAATTGGTAGGTGATTAAATGCTATGAAAAGCAGTAATATGTAGACTTGGCAAGTACATGTATTCAGTTGTCAATCATTCATTGGGGTCATGTTTAAGATTTTGTTTCTGAGTTATTTGTAGAAAATATTAATGTTAAATTAAAACCTACATGTACACCTACGGCACACATATTGAAGAGAAACCATATGGTGCCATATTACAGTAAAATGGTAACACTGTTTTCAGAAATTGATATTGATATGTAGTGAAGTTAATCTTAAGCCACACCTATGGCTTGGCCTCCTGAAATGATAGAAGATATACATAAATTAACGACTTACTCTGATTCATCTTTATTACAAAATTAAAATTATTAGAAAATGAAAATGTACATCACAAGATTATGTCATTAAAAACACAGAGGGACAGCCATTGTTTAAAATACATTAAATTTTGCCTTTTCAGTACCATGTTCAAAAGAAATTGATTGATTTATTGATATTGAATTATTGATTATCTATTAGATTATTATTAGTAAATGAAAAAGCTTAGTGGGAGGATTTTTATTTTTTAATTTGTAAACAAATGTTTAGGCTTTTACTCCCAGTGTTAAAGATCGTATGCTCGATCTGTAATGAAAATCACAAGTCAGAAAAAATTGGAACCAGCGGGATTCGAACCTGTCATCTACTGCTTGTCGGGCAGCGACTTAACCACCAGGCTATTCTGGTTCACGGCCAAGTCACGATGAACTGGAATCAAATACCCAAGACCCTCTTCTTTCTGACTCATTAATATTCAACAGTCCGCCGTAGACAATTGTTAGTAACAATAGCATACGATCTTTAACACTGGGAGTAAAAGCCTAAAAATTTGTTTACAAATTAAAAAAATATATATAATTGTTTATGAAACTTCCTTAACTTTGTCAAATTACAGAAATCAACCTACATTCTTCTCATTTAAGAAGGCATGGATTATCCTATGCTCAGTAAAATCACAGATTTCTTATTTCTTTTTCAAATGCTTCAAAAGATAAAAAGTTTTCTAGATTAATATGTTATTCTCTTGATAATGATTTATTTGAATGGATTTATTTGAATCATGTTCATGTACCATGAACGGTTCTTTATTCAACAATTCTCGATACCTATTACTTCATTTAGTATCACTGATTACTAATTATGTCATCTGTTCTTTGAAGTTTATACATGAAAATAAAGTTTGCTTTTTGTTTTGTTTCTGTTACATTAAAACCTGTGGACATTATTTCATTAAGTCCTTTAGCATAAGATATGGAAATGCTCATGGTAATAATCAGAGATGATACGGAATGATACAGAATCAGAGATGATACGGAGAGACAGGACAGCAAAAAACAAAATAGAGATAAAAGGAGAGAGTGAATATGTATGAACAGGCATAGACAATAACATATGAACAGTACTGTTTATTGACAACAAAAATTGTATTGGCGATAATAATGATGGTTATGATTGTGATAGGGATGATGACGATGACCGTAAGGATGATAGTAAAGATGACATTGATGATTGACAAAATGATGTTGATAATGGTGATAATGATTATGATGACGATGATAACGTTGATGACAATAATATTGATAATAATCACGATGATGATAACGACATGTTACATGTCCACCTATTTTCAAATTCTCTCTATTCAACTTTAACCGTAGTATGATCATAATAATGGTGATGACAGTGATGATGATGATGAGGATGATGATGATAATGGTGATGACCATGATGATGATGATAATGGTGATGACCACGACTGGAATGACATTGACCTTAACCATACCAAATATGAAACAGAAATGACATTTGGTTATGAAGATACGGCCATAAGTTGACTTGTAGAAAATTGCGCCTAGATGACGTCGCAATAATCTGATGACCTTAAAAAAGATGCGGGAACTTCACCTTATTACGACTGATGACTAACAAAAATTTTAAGATAATTGACAAAGCCAATTTTGAGAAATTTTGATATCAAATAGCACTATTTGATATTGGAGGATACTTGGGAGATAAACCCCATAGCTCTAATACACGACAGGGAATCAAAATGTCCATAGGTTGGACACAAACTACTGCACACTACTTAGACATAACATGCAAAATAAGGCATTTTATTACATGGTTTGTGATTGATTATGTTATAATAGTCGAAGAGGATGGTAAAATGACAAGCAAAAACAAGCCAAAACAAGCAAAAAAAAAAAAAAATTATGGACCCACCGGGGATCGAACCTGGGTCACCGGAATGGGAGGCAAGTGCTTTGACCAATATACCAAAATATTTCCCATAGAGATAACACGTAAGCGAAAAACGGGATTGTCAAATCCCATTTCGTAGTTCAAAATTGGGCATGATCCCGACATCTGATCAAAATTTGGAGGGCTTACTAATGAAAGCGTATAGTCTCAGCTACAACATATTAAAATCTGGAAGGAAATAGACAATAAATAACTGAGATACTGCTCAGAGAACGATGTCATGTAGATTCATGATTCGAAAAAAAATCATCTTCCATAGACATAACACGCAAATAGGGACAATTCTGACATGTCGTCTTTAATTGAAAATTTCAGTGTGATGACGTCATCCAAATGAAACATAGTGGAGCCTCATGTTGTAGAGAATTGTCTCAGCTATAACATATCAAAATCTGGGCGAAAAACTACCAATAATTAAGAATCTAGAGCCAAATTTGCATTAATGTGATGACGTCAAAACATGAAAAATGGAAATTTTGAATTCTGGTGCCATTTTGATGACGTCATAATGTATATAAGGGTCAAATGATACATGAAATGAAATCTATGATTTATACCCTACCTGATGATGAAAAAAAATTGGGAGGTTTCTGGACTATTTAAAGAGCTAGAGTTAATTTTGTAGAGGCATGTTTTTTCACGTTTATACGTTATTTTTGCCATAGACGCGCGCACGGATTTTGAAATTTGACGCGCGCGTGTGGCATTATGGAAGGTCGATATTGACTGTAAATAGTTGGAAATTGTCAAGAATAGTGTCAGGAAGACGTAACATGCGAAAAAACAGCGTTTTTACGTTCTCTACGCGCTGTGTGCGCGCATAACGCGCGCACGGACGCGCACGGACAGAAAATTTTGAAATGCTTGAAATGTCCTCAACTGTACTCTAATTTGATCAAAAAGTCATTTGGAGCATTTTTAAATTTTGACGCGCGCGTACGTGCGCGTCATGATGCGTGCACGGATTTTGATGACATTTTATGTTGACCCGTGACCTGAAGTTCATGTGTCTCAAATATGGTTTATTTTTGATGACTCGTTATGAAGATATGATTGATAATGTGATTTCACAAAATGGCGCCTGGATGACGTCACGATGACCTGATGACCTTGAAATAGATACCCGAGCTTGATCTGATATGTCCTGATGACTGTAGAGATTTTGATAAAAATTGACTCAGCCGATATTGAGGAATCATGGTAACAAGAAAGTGGTGGAAAAATAAAAATAAATAATAAATAAATAATAATAATAAAGAAAATTCTGACGAAATTAAGAGGTGGTCTGTCGACTACGACAGACCACCTAATAATACCTACAACGTGTGTGTCTATGGCAAAATGGCACATTTTTATCTTTGAAAACCATTTTCACCCTGAAAATGTCCGTTAAAACGTTAAAGCTACACAAGCCTTTTTTGTGTAGAATATTTTGCTCTATCATCTGAATCAAGTCCCAAGTCTCTAGCACCACGCAAACTGAAGTTAGAGGTCCGAAAAGGGCATTTTTTTCACCAAAAATTCACTAAATGAAGCCTAGATGACGTCATAATGACGTTGTGAACTTCACATTGTTACTGTCAACTCTTCTTATCAGGTCTCATGACTGTGTCGAATTTCAAAAAGATTTACCTATCCGTTTTCGAGTTATTGCCCCCGTAAAGGGGGGGGGGGGGGTCCAAGAGACAACAAATGATTTTTTATAAAAAAAACTGAAAGAGCTAGGAATCTGCTTTTCTGTGTGCATGTGGGTTGTTCAAGATGGGATGATTGTGGAAAGATTCAGAAGGATTGCCGTCTTGTTTAGGAGTGGTGGTTTTGACTGAAATAAGGAGGGAATTGACTGCCGTTTTTTCCGCTTTTCATTTGTCAATGGGAGGAAAATGAGCGGAAATGTGAAGAATCTTCAAGTTGGAAGTCAATTGGTCCCAAATTTCCTCCAATCTGAACCCTTTTTTTTCATTGTAGATGGCAGGATGGAGGAGCTATTAAGGAAAAGATGGACACGACAACAGTCGACACTTAAAAAAAAAAAAAAAAAAAAAAAAAAAAAATTAATTGAGCTACGAATCTGCTTTTTGGTGTGCATGATGTTTGGTGAAGATGGAATGATTGTGGCAAGATTGAGAAAGATTGACGGTCTTGTTTAGGAGTTATCGGAGTGGGCATATTTATTTGATTGTTGTGGGGCACTTTCGCGCGAACGTAAGCGTACGCCCCGCTAAGTCTGTGAAATGACGGGATTGGTATTAGCTTCAATCATGCCATATATGAATAAGAAATGACTTTCCGTTACAAGATATGACCATGAGTTGATTTTCACAACATGGCGCCTGGATGACGACAATGATGACCTGAGGACCTTGAAAAAGATACCCGAGCTTGATCTCATAGGGCCTGATGACTGAAGGAAATTTCATGAAAATTGACTGGACAGTTTTTCGAGATTTCGTGGTAACAAAAAGTAAGCGAAAAGGAAAGGTCGTTTTGACGAAAGTAAATTTAACTACTAAACTTAATTCGTCATGAGGACGAATTATTGGTCTGTCTTTCACTTTGTATGATCATGATTGTAATCAGGATGATCATATTAATATTAATGGGGAAATACTAACTGAAGATAGGATGTCGAGAATGCCATGAATGGAGATGCTTCTTCAGGACATGGATTTTAGAAAAATGAGTGAAACGGTCATTGTAAGATGTGATCAAATTTGTGCAAGATAATCATGATAATGTTGACAATGATAAGATGCTCCTATAAATGATGAAAATGACGATAATGATGATCATGATAAAATTTAGAACTGTAATCGTATCAGAACGATGTGCATGCAATGTCGTCCGTACCTTCTATTTTTGCTAAGAAAGCTCTTGTTTTGATACGAATTTTCCTTTATGGGGGGAAAATTTACTACACAGTCCCATGGGAAATGCTGTATCCTTCCTAATTTTAAGCAAAACCATCGCTCTTACTATTCAGAAAGGTTGAGAGGCTGCTCTGGTGGTATGCCATTGAGAGGATGGATTGAACTAAGTTAGAATGATGGGTAATAGTGTGCATAATATTAAATAAAGGGGATAGCTCAAGTAGATGTAATTGAGTGTAAAGAATAAAATATAGGACATAACATGAGGAAAATATTTTGTGGGTCAGATGAAGATAATGGGCGTGACTCCCTTTGGCAAGCTCAGCGAGCTCAATCTGCGTGCGACATCGATTTCAGTGCATGAACAGTTCAAAACAGCGCTGCGACCGCTGACTCGGCTCAGCTCCAGAGTATAGTGATATCGATCGGGAGGAGCTAAAAATTAGCCCGGGGGGGGGGGGGGGGGTACTCACGTTTATTGGGTATACTGGGGTGTGCCGCTGGAAGGGTGACTTTTTGAAGAAAGATCCTTAGACATGGGTCCCCTTTTCATTAAAAAGAATAAGACATGGGTCCCATTTTGCCCCAAAAAATCTTTAGACATGGTTCTTATCATTTGTTTCATTCCTCTCTTTTCTCCGTCATTTGTCCGGGATTTTCGGATTTGCACCCAAATACTCGAGATAATCGAGGCTACATTGTAAATGCCTACTTAGCTATATCTTGTACGTATATACGTAGAACGTACTAGTACCCCGGAAGTACCACATTATTTATTACATTTATGCGCGCTCGGCGCCAGGCCAAGCGCCCAAGCTTGGAATTGGGGATATGGATCCGAGCTTCGTTCGTACGCGTAGTATGCAGCAGCTTCAGTAACTGCGGGACTGCGCCGCAGTGCGAAATCCTTAGACATGGGTCCATTTTTCACAAAAAATCCTTAGACATGGGTGCCTATTTACAGCAAAAGGACCCTTGGATGTGGGTATGGGTCTGAAGTTCTCAGCCGCACACCCCCGTCCGATTATAATCTGAGTACCCTCCCCCCCCCCCCCCCCGGGAAAATTAGCTCCCAAGACCGTCTAAAATGGGATTTCCCAACTAATTTTTAGGTCCTTAGGCCTTCAAAATTGAGTTTCCTCAATTAACTATTTAGCTTCTTAGTCCCCTGTTTTGAGATTGGCAGAGGCACATCCACATCTATGTTGACAGGGATGTGCCTCAGCCAACCCCAAAACGGGGGTCTAAAAGGAACTGACTATCTAGACAGTGAAAAATCTGCATTATATTACCGTAGTGCAATATTAGTATTGCAGATAGAGTTGAGGGATTGTGACGTATTGTCTTAATAAGACACGGCATTTAAAGATTCCAGAAAAAAAAAGAGATCTGGAATGTGATGTGATATGAAAATAAAATTGAACTATTCTGATATCTATAGCTTATATTATATATTGATCAGTTAAATCGTCATAGAACACTTTTAATGGAATATTTTCATTCGAACTCCTTCACAGAGTACTTCAAGTTGCAGATTTTTTCTTTTCTTTTTGACTCGGCGTGTTTTGAGACACTGTACCATAGTATGTTCGGTGTTTCAATTATATTTCGTAACATTCGGTAAGTTGCTGTCGAAAAATCGTTATATTTTAGTATTTAAATTGAATGATAGTGAAGTAATCGTATTTTGTGGAAAAAAATTCATTCGGAAAATGTCTAGGTTAGTATGGATAGCCTGAAAAATGTGGGAAAGTAAAGAAGAAATGGTTTAAGCCTTAGTTTAAGCTTTGCTGCATGCTGCTCAGATGCGGATGGCTCGAGTGGTATGGCATGCCTATCGTAGTACGGTACGTACTGGAGATCGAGTAGGAGTACCCAAGTCTGCGTACCGTCTGCGCAGTGCCCACATCGTGTCTGTGCACACGCGTAACTACATCAAAACACGCAAACACGCAACGAAAACAAACTTTTCATCTTCATCATTCATCATAGCGATGGATATTCATGCAAAACAACGAGTAAAATATTGAAAAAAAGGTCTTGTTTCACGCATTTTATTCACAACACAAGTCTGAAAATGTTGTTCACGTCAAAAATCAAAGCTTCTGAACTGCGTGTATAACTAGTAAATGAATGTGTGCGCAGACATGGGCACCATTGGCATTGGCATTGGCATTGTTTTTGCAATGTTGAAATGACATGGCCACCGTTTCTTGTGAAAATGGCATTGTTCTTGCTCTAATTTTGATGAGATTTTTGGCAGGCTTACTCTTTAGAATATCAGGAATATTATATAGGGCCTAGGCCTAATTAAGCTTTAGACTTTTAGAGGAATATTGAAGAAATTCCTGTTCAATTTCAGGTCAAAACCTTGGTGCGCAGACATGGGGCTTTCCATCCCCCGTTGGCTCCTAGCTTGGGGCGTTGGGCAGTACACCACAAAGAAGAAGAAGAAGAAAAATGAATGAGTGCGCAGACATGCAAATAACATGGGCACCATTCTTTTTTCAGTGTTGAATTGACATGCTCAGCCACCGTTCTTGTCGTAAATGGCATTGTTGCTCTAATTTTGATCAGAATTTTTGCAAACTTACTCTTAGAATATCAGGAATAATAAAAATTAATTAGAGGAATTTTACAGAATTCAGAAATTCATGTGTTTTTCAGGTCAAAACTACAGCCTAGGCTTGGAAACTTACTGTACTCTTTAGAAATTATCAGTCAGGAATAATATTTTATATAAAATTAAGTGTGCAGAGTTTTGAAGTAGCTTTTGATAGGTGCTGGAAAAATGGGCTATATTAGTAAGTACGATTATGAATCGCCTGCACCAGGAAATGATCCAGCCATCTTGAACTTGATTGAAGAGGAAAAAGAACTTGGAACTGAATATAGAGAGGCGTAGTGCCTGCGTTCAGTATCTTCCCTAGGGTTAGGTATCCTTAGGTATTAATTAAACTTTAGACAAATTAGAGGAATATTACAGAAAAAATTGAAATTTGTGTGAATTTCAGGTCAAAACTTAAGTTTAGGTGCGCAGACATAGGGCTCCCCATCAGTTGGCAAATAGTTTAAATACGAAGAGTGTTCACTATTTTTGGAAACAATGCAAACTACAAAATGCCGTAAGTTTGTTATTTTGATGAAATATTCAGTTTTGGTTGTTTAATTTTTCTTTTTTTATTAAAATCAACTTGATCTCGGGTGTTTTGTACTGAATACTGCAATATTGTTGTAATATTCTTTGTTTTGAATATGTAAAATATAATTTCTTTTTTGTTTTGTTTGGTAGATGTACAACAAGTGGCTTTGGCTTTGGGAGGAGGAAATTGGAGTCTTCATTGTGTAGGTATACAGGTATAGGTAGCTGTACGAGCTCCTTGGCTTATCAATCTGGTACTGGCCTATGGAGCTGTACACGGCTTGCTACTGTGGCCTGTGTCTGATCATGTCAACAGAACACAGAAATACGACGCATCATAATCACCCATTCCCATGCACGGTGATCCTTGCAAACCACCCTTGGTGTTTGCTGTGGTGGTTCTGGTCACATTTCATTGTTAAACTTATTAATTATTCAAAAAATTATCTACAAAAATTCGGCAGCGGGGATAGGATTCAGCTTACCTTCCGCATGTTGCTGTAAGAATTGTCATTATCATGACAAAAGATGACCTCTAATTCTCTTGAGCAGCTGATCCGGCGCGAAGTCAGCACTAGTCTAGTTCTGTTTTAAATTATTTTGTTCGTAAAACCATGAAGCTATAGGAGCTATACAAAACCTGTGTGTACGTGTGCGCATCCATCGTAGAACGGTGCGAAGTCCACCGATTCACTTTCCCCACAAATTCACCTTCCCCGAAATTTCGGGTTTGTATAGCTCCTATAGCTTCATGGTTTTACGGACAAAATAATTAAAGGCGTCTAGAACTAGACTAGTGCTGAGTTCGTGCCGGGTCAGCTGCTCGAGAGAATTAGAGATCACGTTTTGTCAGGATTCTTACAGCAACATGCGGAAGGTAAGCTGAATCCTATCCCGGGGTGCCAAATTTTCGTAAATAATTTTTCATATTTTGAATAGATTAATAAGTTTAATATTGAAATGTGACCAGATCCACCACAGCAAACACAGAGGGTGGTTTGCAAGGTTCACCGTGCGTGGGAATGGGTGATTACGATGCGTCGTATTTCTGTGTTCTGTTGACATGATCCGATACAGGCCACAGTAGCAAGCCGTAGCAAGCCAAGGAGCTCGTACAGGTAATTCACAGGATTCCGACTTGTGCCTCCTCTTTACACCGTGGGAAATTCACATAGTGCAAGTTCACACAAGCAAATTTTCCTAGCACTGGTTGATACACTGAAAGTGTGTACATGTACATATGTCCACTATTCATGGATATAACATGGGATTGGATGATAATGCAAAAGTGTGTGAACAAAATTTGCAGGTGGTGTAGTGATTCTGGCGGTGTGCATGCCGTGTAGTCCTGGGAATTATTGTCATGATTTTGACAGCATATACAGTTTAAACTCTATTTATTGCTTCTGTTTGGAGAAGTTGTGTACATGGATTTCAGTCATTTATAAACCAATGATATGGTGTAAAATGAATGAGTGCGCAGACATGCAAATAACGAGGAATATTACAGAAATTCATGTGAATTTCAGGTCAAATCTTTAGGTTTGGAAACTTACTCTCTAGAATATCAGGAATAATATTAAATTAAGTGTGCACAGTTTTGAAGTAGCTTTCGATAGGTGCTGGAAAAATGAGCCCATTAAGTACGATTATGAATCGCCTGCACCAGGAAATGATCCAGCCATCTTGAAGAGGAAAAAGAAATTGGAACTGAATATAGACGCGTAGTGCCTGCGGTCAGTGTCCTTCCCTAGATATCCCTAGGTATTAATTAAGCTGTAGAGGAATATTACAGAAATTGGTGTGCATTTGAGGTCAAAACTTTAGGTGCGTAGACATAGGGCTCCCCATCATACTGGCAAAGAGTTTAAATACGAATAGTGCTCAGTCCCAAATATAAGAACGCGTATACATATATTGTGGTACATGTCGATCGGCCCAGAGGGAAAGGCTATAGTCTTAATCAAGATTTTTGTTTTTATTTTCATTTTTTTTTTTCTTTTCTGGACATTGCTTTTGGTGAAGCTGTAACTAAAGGGCATAATTTTGATATTGTCTAGCTGTATGAGCTCCTTGGCTTATCAATCTGGTACATGCCTACGGAGCTGTATGCTGGGGGGACCTAAAGTTACGTATTTTTGTTCACTATTTTTGGAAACAATGTAAACTACAAAATGCTTTAAGTTTGTTATTTTTCATGTGTTTTTGATGAAATAGTCAGTTTTGGTTGTTTAATTTTCTTTTTTTATTAAAATCAACTTGATCTCAGGGTGTTTTCCTGTGAATAATGCAATATTGTTTAATAGGATTCTTTGTAGAAAATATAATTCCTTTTTTTTTTGCTTTGTTTTGGAAGATGTACGACAAGTGGCTTTGGCTTAGGGAGGAGGAACTTGGAGTCTTGATTGTGTAGGTATACAGGTATAGGTATAGGTAATTCACAGGATTCCAACTGTATCAATCTTGTGCCTCTTCTTTACACCGTGGGAGATTCACATCATGCAAGTTCACACAAGCAAATTTTCCTAGCACTGGTTGATACACTGAAAGTGTGTACATATGCCCATTATTCATTGATATAACATGGGATTGGATGACAATGCAAAAGTGTGTGAACAAAATTTGCAGGTGGTGTAGTGATTCTGAGGTGTGCATGCCGTGTAGTCATGGGAATTATTGTCATGATTTTGACAGCATATACAGTTTAAACTCTATTTATTGCTTGTGTTTGGAGAAGTTGTGCACATGGATTTCATTCATTTATAAACCAATAATATGGTGTAAAATGAATGGGTGTTGCAGTTTGATTTCTTGATGCACATTTTGCAAATTTTGTGTTAAATTATGTGGTCTTGTAGATACAGAAATTAAGAAACATGTTTTGTACATGGGAACCTTTATTATAGCCTGTGGTAATATTTCCTGTAGATGAAGAATTTGATGGCATGAAAGTGAAAAATAAGGATTACAGTCAACGTTGCCTGTAAAGATAACTTGAAATTATGGTGCAAGTCGGAAGGCTAAAAAAGTGTATTTGGTTTGCTTTTTATTGTTACGTAACAAACAGCGTCCATATTAGAATGTGTAGAACAAAACTGGTTTGGTTCAGTTCAGGAGCGGGCAATAATTGCCATATTGCTGTCTTCCAGTTTTTCCGTTAGACCACTGTAATATAAAAGAGGCCAGCATTTTGGCATAATTCACCTTTTTGTGTCAGTGCGCTTGTCAAAGTCCATATGCGTTATATATGCAGTATTGAATATGCGTAATAATTGTACAATGGATAAGCGGTGTAACAGTTTACTTCACAACTGCTTGGACCATGTATGAATAATCTGAAATCAAAGGGTCTGACAGCAAACAGTCTGTCATTGCCACAAAATAGGCATATCAATGATAGAGGTAATAATAATATTGACTGGCTCTACTTTTGAGGAATATGAAAATATTGGCCTTAAAAGAACCATATTACTCGCGCAATGTAATTCTGTTCCCGGGCAACATTTCAATATCCCTCTCAAGGCCAGCCAATATTAAATAAATATGATTCTTTCTAGAAATAGTTTTCTTTTTTTTCGTTTTGGTAGATCTACAAGTGGCTTTGACTGTTGGAGGAGGCACTGGGAGTCTAGTTTGTGTAGGTATATACAGGTAATTTACAGGATTCAGACTGCATCATTGTTGTTCCTATTTACACTGTAAAAGTTTCACATTGTTGAAGCTCACATATGTAAATTTCCCTAGCACTGGTTGATGTGCTGAGAGTATAGGCCCATTCTTTAAAGCCCATAACACAGGATTGCATGTTAATGCAGAAAGTGTGTGACAAAATTTGAGGGCAGTGTATTGATTCTGGAGGTGTGCGTGCCATGTACTATACAGAAAGTGATGTGATGACTTTTTAAGTTTTACAGTATATAGGATCTGAATCTTGTACATTGCACTGTCGGGACAAGTTTGAGGTCATATATTAAAGAGTACATGTACCTCCAAGACTGTCTTTTCATATGTTAACCTGCAAGACACGAGACGCGAGACACTCGACACAATATTGCTTTTGTGCTTGTTTGTTGTCACAATAATTTCAGACCCATTTCATGGATCAATTTGAAACTGACTCATGTATGCATATCAGAGGGACAATGATCTGATTAGATTTTGGGGTAGTCAAGGTTAAAAGTCATAAAGATCATGTGTATGAAAATGGATATGTTTTTGCAATAACTTGAGAACCATATTGATAGATTAACTTCAGACTTGGTTGATGTATTCATATGGAAGGAAAAATTATAAGGTCATAACGGTTTTTTATATATTGAAAATGGTTCATTCTTGTGATAATTTAGGAACTGTTTGACGTTTGACGTATCAATTTTCAAACTTGGCTAATGAATGAATATGCAAGGGTGTAAAGTGATTAGATTTTGGAGTCATAAGGTCAAAGGACATGGAGGTCAATACATATTTCAAAATGGTTCGTTCTCACGATAACTTAAGCAATTGACATATGTTTAAGAACCGTATGATGGATCACTTCAAATGTAACTCATGGTGTATATGTGGCAGGGATCACAGTCTAATTAAATTTGGGTTCATAATGTCAAAGGTCAAAGGCCATAAAAGTCATTATATAAAATGAAACCAGCTGCGTATGTCTGATCTGGCAAAAGCGGAGGCATAAGTTTTGACTGTGCATGGTAAAAGCATTCATCTAGTTTCACAATTGCTTGTCTTATGTACCGAGTTCTCATTGTAAAGTATACATTTGTTTTTAGTGAAGAAGTGAAATTTTTTGTCGAGTTAGGGCTGCACAATATTCCCACATTTGGCTCTTTTTTATGAATAGGTTTAATATCAAAAAATAATATATTATATTGTCCCCCATGAATATATCAAACTTACATACCATATTATTTTCAACTTTGTATAATGCTAGACAGGTGCACTGGAAAGAGAAATGTAATTGGGTAGTGCCAACACTTTTTTTAATGAGTTTTACCTTGGAGCTGATAAGTTGGATATTAAGGGATAATGATTGATGACAATTTGAGGAAGGCTTATCAGAAACATATTGACACTTGGTAATATTTATACATTGTCGGAGAGGTGATACATCCCAATATCGTTTAATATTGAAGTTTCAAAGTTACAATATATTGATATTATCATATACTTTGCAGCCTTCTTAAAGTCGATTGGTTATTTGATTGTAGTTTTGTTAAAGAACCTCTGTATTTGTATATTTGCAGGTTCTCTGGACGCTGAAGACTTCTGAGAGGGCAGAGTGTATGTTTCTTTCTCTATTGTTCTGTTGAGTGCAACCAGCCTAGCACAATTTGTGATAAAACACAAGTGTGACTAACAATTCTTCTGTCGCTGTACTGTTTTGTGACTTTTTATGTTTGTAACTTTCTATCCCTTGTTTTTTTCTAGTGTCCGCACATGACACGCAGAAAATGTTTTGTGTAGAAGTATATGTGAAAATCACTAACCTGGTCCAGCCACAGCCTGGTCCTGGAACGAAAGAAATACTCTTAAAGGAAATGAAATGAAATGAAAGAGAAATGAAAATACTGAATGAAAATCTGAAGATAATACAGCATTGAATACAATACAGAAGCAACTTATTCTATTCCTATTCTGGAACGAAGAAAGACAATCAAGACTTTGTGTAGAAGTTTGTGTGAAAATCACCAGAGAAAGAAATACGGTTACTGTCATTGAAAGGAAAGGAAATGAAATACTGAGCATTTGAGTTTGATTGATTGCAGAGACGAAAACAGAGAGGATTGATTATAAACTGTGGAGCTGAACTGCTAAAAGATTTTGAGGCATATTATCAAGATATCAACGACAGATTGATTGATTGATTGATTTAGTGTAAAGTGTAAATTAAAGTGATCTAGAGAACATACATGTATAAGTGAAAGTAAAAGTGAAACTGAGACAGGATATAAAAGAGTTTTAGAAATACAAGTGAGCTTGACTGATTACAAAAGAGATAAGAAAGAAATTGGGTCAAGAGAAATAAGAATCCAAGAAATACAAGTGAGCTTGATCGATTACAGAGAGGAAGAGTAAGAAGGAAAATTAAGGTCACGATATACAGAGTTGTAGAAATACAAGTGAGTTTGATTGCACAGAGAGAAAGAAATATGTGACGGGATATACAGAGTTTTCGAAATATAATTGAGCTGATTGCAAAGAGAGTACAAGGAAAACTGGATCAGGAAATACAGAGTTCTAGAAATATCAGTGAGGTTGATTGCAGAGAGACTTAAAAGTTTGGGTCAGAATATACAGAGTTTTAAAAAATATAATTGTTGGCTTGATTGGAGAGAGAAAGAAATTTGGGTCAGGATATAAAGTGAGCTTGATTGCTGAGAGAATCGGAAAGAAATAGCAAGTTCGAATTTTGATACAGAGCGCCATCTTGAGACAAAAGCATTATAGTTCCTTACCCAGTGTATATAAATCTAGGCTATTGAAATACCATAGAGTTATAATATTAGAAAGGATTGTTTCATAATTCACAACACTAATTTTATTTAAGCATTAGACTTTTGGAGTAAGGAATATACATACATTATATATCAACAGAAAGAGAAAACAAATTTGTTTACCTGTAATTAATTGGAATCGTATGCAAGTTTTGTATTACAAGCACAATTTTACAAGCACAATTTTACCAAGATGGATACAATTGAATTTAAGAAAGTACTTGATGAAACTCTTAGATATACTGACTAGTTGTGCATTGGTGACCAACCCAGAGCTTAATGAATGTTGTGTCTGTAGCAATGAAATCAAAGAAAATGAAAGTCATGCAACGTGTGAGTGTTGTAGTAGCCATTTTCAAGTGACAAGTGATTCCTGTATGTGATTCCCTTGTGAAGACAAACTTACTGACCAGAGATTGATTTGGATTTGCTCATGCTGTGGTAGTAACAACATTGGTCATCGAATCTTTGACAAAGTATGTATACCATCTCATTATAACAGATATGAGCTCTCGACATGCTTGAAGATGATGAAAACTTTGAACGTCTGGAACCAATCAAGAAACAGAAAACGAGAAAAAATGGCAGATCAAACAAGAGGTATGTTAAGGACAAAGAGCACAGTAAATTACAGGAGAAAGAAAGTAAAAATGACATGAGAAGTTGCAAATGTAACAGATCTAAACCTGGTCCTGTATTAAGGAAATTGCTTTATTCAAGCCAGAGATGAAAACCTACAGAGAGAGAAATCTGATAATGAGTGTGGTAACTGTGAAAACAAAGAGAATAAAATTGATGGAGAAAAGAAAGGAAGCAAGATCACATTCCACATCAAGAAATGATTATGGACCAGACAAAAAACACATGAGATCAATCAATGGTGTATTCTTGGAACCAGGTGTGACTTACATTGGGAGAGCAATCAAGATTTCCCAGACCAGTCGTAAGAGAAAAAATAGAAACCAGAAGAAAGAAGAATGTAAGCAGAAAGGAGAATGTGAATAATGATAGAAAGATGTCAGTTTTGCAATCTTATACAGAAACTCTCTTGGTGTGTATGCATATAGTGTGAAGTCCCCTCAATCAATGAAGCAATACGACAAAACTTCTGTGCAAATTGACAAAATGCAATCTCGATCATGGGCTGATGTAGCAAATAAACATCTCCTCTGTCAAGAACAAATTCAAGTGTTGATACTGATGCACGTAGTTGTAATCTTTTTGAACAGGTCAAGGATTTGCGAATGTACAGAGTTCATGCTGTGGCAAGAAAAAAGAACAAGGTCAAGCAAGAAACAAGAAAGGCCGTTTATCAAACGGAAAAAAAGGTACTGATGGAAAATAACTCTTCTGATATGTTGAAAATCACATGTAACAAAGATGAAAAAAGGGCATTACCAGTTGTCAGTGCGAAGCTAAATGAAAAGGAGTTTGTGAATTGTTGTGACAATGGACCCGTTTCAAATTATTCTGATAATTTGAAGATTGGATTTGACACAGATGAAGAAGTAGAATTAGCAGTAAAGATTGAGAAAACTGGATACATATAATTCTATGAATGCAGGTGACCAAGGACTAGATACAAATACATGTAACAATGACGAAAGCTCAGACCAGCATATTTGCAATATGAAAGACGATAAAGTTGCAGATGGAATTGTCCAAGCGATTCCAAGAACAAACCAAATTTTGATGATAATAGGCAAATCGAAATAGATGATGTTAGTGGCAGTGGTATTCATATACCAGTGAAACGTTTGTGTGCAAGAAATGCTATACATGTAGAATCTGATACAGACACAAGTCCTGGATGTGATTTGTTCGATAGACATTTTTCACCAGTACGTACCATTCCAGACAAGAGTATTTTGAATACACAGAATAGAAGCTTTGATACAGGAAAACAAGATACAGACAGTGATACTGATATGTCATTTAATGATTATGGTTCATTCCAAAAATCCTTTAGAATCTTCTTCAGATTCAGATATTGAATATGGAAACATTGAAAAGTAAAAGATGCTAATGTGTTCTCATATACTGATGGAATAGAAAAAGAAGTTGAATTTGTAGCAAATCTTGGATTACATGATAGACCGGATAAACATTTCAAATTCTTACCCCTCCGGAACAATGACAAAGAGAACATTTGTACGAAATTGAATATCAGATATATCGGCAGAAGCTCTGATTTTACGTTACATAGAGATAGCTCTATTGGAATTCCTTTACATATAAAACAGATTAATGGTGATGGCAATTGTTTCTTTCGGGCAATTTCATATGCAATTTCTGGAACTGAGCAAAATCATGCAATTTTAAGGAATGCCACTGTGAAACATTTATTGCAGACCAAGGACATGTTTAATAATACATTGCGGTCTGAGTTTAGAACAGTCAGAGAATATGTTTTGAAACGTAGAATAATGGAAGACGGAACATGGGCTTCAGACACTGAGATTAGTGCTTTAGCAAATTAATCGCTACTGATATTTATTACATACAATGACAAAACAAATACCATGTTGGCAACTGTTCTCTGCAAAGAAACCTGGACGAATAAATATTGTAACATCTGATAAGGCAATTTATATACTATACACAGAAATATTCATTTTAATGTTGTTGAATCTGTAGATTCTGTCTTCAATTCATCGGAACAGATAAGAAAAAAGTGAAGAAGATGAATTGTCAAAGAGTACCTTGCCATGTCCAACAAATCATGCTGATGTTAAAGTAAAGCATGTGCTGAAGAAGTGTAAATCCAAATGCCAGTTAGAGGAAAAATTGATGAAGAAGTGGATAAGGCCCCAGAAACATATCAAAACGATGTTGATCCAAATACAAACAGACGAAGGCTTATTTTAGACACTGGTACAACAAATCACGATAAGAGCAAAAGTACTGCAAATCTTTTTGACATGACAGATGAACATTGTGGGAGTAAGCTTAGGAATGAACGTCAGACTGAATCCAGTTGTTCGCAACAATGTAACACCAAGGATGAAACCCTTAAAAATAATGATAAAGACAAATGTACAAGAGTTGTTACACAAATAAAACATGTTGCCCAAGGAACTACAATCAAGGTGACATAAGATTTGGTTATTCGAGTGGAAAGCAGTGTTTGCTAATTCACTATCTGCACTGTTGAATATAGCAAGATAAAAAATGCCAGTGACTGGAAAAGTACAGATCTGGACAGGATTTTGAATAATGGTGATGAATTGTATCGTTACAGACGACGCTTCCACTTCAGTGAATCATGATTATTTGCTGACCTCTGATCTATTTGAATATTTGGACTCGTAATGAATGAATTGTTTGAGATAGAATGTCGTGAATCAGTCACTGGATTGTTAGATGGAGATGAAATGAATATGGCTGTATGTCCTTTCAATGCCAATTAAAGCAAGCTCTTGAAAGAGAACTCTGTAACGATTCTGATGCATGTTTTGTGAATTTTGCTGACAGTACATTTATGGTCATATCAAGTCAAGATGGATACTTTATATTTGATTCACATTCCAGAAGCAGTCGAGGCTTACTCATTGAAAGAGGATACAGTGTTGTGCTCAGTACTCCAAGCTGGCAAGGTGTGTACAAGCATTGCATAAGGTTAGCAAAAACAATGGCATGCCCCATGAACAGTCAATACGAAGTAACCAGTGTTCTGTGCTAAAGCAACTTCTGGTAAGAATGAAACTTTGAAAGGTTATCCACAGTTACAGAACATTCCTTCCAGTCAAATTCCATCGTCAAGTAGGCACGGTGAAAGTCGGCCTGAAAGCTCTGAATATTTCGCACAGTGTGAAAACTTTGATGAAGTTCGAAGCTTGGATGAGAGTGTT
>CM046862.1:26554571-26655833 GCA_025617745.1 Heliocidaris erythrogramma | reverse complement strand
CTTATTTTGATGTCATCTGTACACTGTAAAAACTGAAGTGCTGTAGTAGTAGTAGGCCTATAGCCTAGGCTATATAGCACTTTTTGAGGGCATGCATAGGGACTGCACTCAGAGTCAGAGTGCTAATGAATGCACACAGCGTGCTATTTCAGCACTTTCACGCGAGCTGGACCGACTAAACATTCATTAAAAAAAATTATTTTGGCGAGCCTCGAACCAGTGTCCGCTGATCAAGAATTGCTGGCATTACCGCTGGACTAACTCACATCGTACGATGTAGAGCAGATCATATTGTTACATAGTGAATTTACGACACCACATAGTTCATGTTATCTATTTGACTCCCATGACTAAACTGGATTGCAAGAAGCATCCGTCAGTCCATCGGTAACGTCAGTGCCTCTCAATCAGCGGAACCTGGTTTCTTGCTGGTAAATTAGCACACTACAACTAGTGCTACAAACAGCATTTCAGGTGCAGTCACTATTATACATGCCCCTAAAAGTAACGCTTTAGTTTTTACAGTGTACAAGACGTAAAGATGACGTCAAAATAAGACGTCCTCATGACGTCTTGCGTTGGTGCAAGTTGTCGTCTTATTGACGTAATTACAGGAAGTAAAAAAGATGTAAACGACGACATAAACATCACATCATTTTTTCCTCTTTCTACTATCAGGGACAGGGATTGAATATACAATCTTGCATGGTTCCCAATCCCATGTCTGCGCACTTATTCATTTACACGCAGTTCGGGAGTTTTCATGTGAAAAACAACATTTTGTGGCTTGTGAATAAAATGTCTGGTTTGCATGGCTCGCAAGTATGTGAGAAATGATTATAATTCATTTAGACATGTTACTTGTTAAAATGTTAAATCTTGTTTTTGTTGATATGTGCCTCTGACTCCACTCACAGTTGGATCCCATGAACGGCTCTGTAGGCCAGTACTAGTACCAGATTGATAAGCCAAGGAGCTCATATAGGTAGGACTCATAGATAATGAGATATCAGCCCGCCCCCCCCCCCAAAAAAAAAAAAAGATCTAAAATAAATATCGCCATTTCTCACATACTGTGAGTCATGCAAACCATCCTCGCCCAGGCCTCAGAGTCAGAGTTTGCGAAAGGGGTTACCTTCCACTCCAGGATCAACTAAGATTGTAAAAATTGATTGACAAAAAAAAACCACACAAAACTGGCAGGTGTGATCAGGGGTTTTTTTTTACTTGCACATGATGTAAGACTTGTAAGTTATATGGGACTACCCATGTAAGGTAAGGTTTGTGTAGTCCCATATATATATATAGGTTGCAAATGCAAGGTAAAAATATCTGTCGATTTTTGTCTTTTCTCTTTTTTAGTCATTCAATTTTTACAATCTTAGTTGATCCTGGAAGGTAACCCCTATAGCAAATTCCGAGGGTGGGTTGCATGGGTCAACTTAGGTGAGAAATGGTGATATTTCACACACACACACACACACACACACAAGGTAATTATGGATCCCATGTACAGCTCCATAGGCAAGTACATGTACCAGATTGATAAGCTAAGGAGCTCGTACAGCTACCTGGTACCCACGCACAAGCTCCCATGCAATCGCTTAATACGCTGTGGGTCATGGCACGTCTATTCTATGTTGTCTTTGAAGCAAAATGGGCCTGGCCGAGGTGTGCCAGAACGATTAGAACGACAAAATGAAAAAAAACAAACGTTGCTTTGGAATGTTTTTTCTCTTTTTCTCAAGAAAAAATTGTATGCTTTGGAACAAAAATTTTAGTGTAGAAATGGGGGTCTTCTGGGCGCCACATACCCACCACACACTACATGTACATTTATATACTGAGTGCTCCCCAAAAAAAGTAAACACTTGAATTCACTCTGCTCTTTCCAGGAATTTTGAATCTTCTTCCCGCTTTCCAAGCTGGTGGTATATTACATACCAATCATGCCATAGAGTAATTGCATTGTTTTCTTAGCAGTTCAAAATCTTATATAGGATTTATATGTGACAGTTCTTATCAATGAGAATGAGTTATCCTTGTCATACATGTACCTATGTTGGGGGTCCTGACAGGTTGGGTGTCCGGACAGATAGTTTCCAACTACTGTATACCTATGTTGGGTGTCCTGACAGGTTGGGTGTCCGGACAGATAGTTTCCAACTACTGGTAGATCTGATCTGTAAATTTTAAAACTTTTGCATTCAATATTTGGGAAATCGCAATGTATGTTGGGCATAAGCATGAATAAATATTTTATCTTGGTTAGTGCTATTCCATGCATATTATTTTTGGAGAAATCCAATGGCAAACTTCAGTTATATGGACCTACCCCTTCATACTAGTGAATTTTATTTTTAAAATGTTTTTTAATACTTTCCTGGATAAGTGGATATATAGGGCAGGGAGGTGTGGGCTGTTCACCGGTACATGTATATGATTCAGTAGATATCTACAAACTCTTATTTTCAGTCTTTCATTCAGATCCATATACTCGCCTAAGAAAACGGTTTGATAGTCTGTTATGGATACATTTGACTAGTCATTCTATTTTGCTTTCAGATGCATGACATCTCTTATTTCATCAAATTGATGATGGAGCAGACACAGTCATGCTAGAAACATGCAAACAGATCTACACTCACCTACAGGTAAATATCCTCTTTCGTCACCTTCCATGTTTACTTGAGAGATGTGCAATTATAGAACAGGAATGGAACAAAGAAATTTTGTATTTGGAGTAGTAGGGTCTACATGTAAAAAATAAAGAAATGAAGTATAATAAAAATAAAATTAAGCTGGTTTATTGCCACTCGGGTCTATTCCATTAGAGTTTTTGTCATGCAAGAGCTTGACTAACAGGGGCGTTGCTAGAACATTTTGAATGGGGGAGGGTTGTGACACCCAAATTTGCCAACAAATTTTTAGGATGCAATACCCATTTTTGCAGACAAAACTGCTGCACCCTAATCCCTATCCTCCGACAAAAATTAATAAAAGAAAATTGCAGACATAGAGATCTTGATCAGACAGGCCCATTTCGTAAGGAGGGGACTGACGCCTTTTGCCCAAATATCAGCTTTTCAATTTCTAAATATTTTGCCAGAGAGTGAAGCGAGTCAAACAAAATTTGAACTTTTTTTTAGGTGAAAATTACTGAAGTTTACTTACATAAGTTATATAATTATCCTGGAACCTTTCTTCTTCAATATGTGGATATGGGTCTGTTCACAAAGTTGGGCACCTTTTGAGGCATTATTTCTTTAATCCCCTGTAATTTGATGAAAAAGTCAGTTACAATTTTCTTACTTGGCCATTCTATCTCTGGTGAAAATAAAAAGCATCTGAGAATCATAAACATGTTGTTCCACAATGTATTTTGGAAATAATTATGAAAAGCCAGCATGTGGATGTAACCGGACATTGTGTCCGTGTTACATCCGTCTTATTTTGAGACATAACGGCACATCCATAATGCTCTTGATGATAAATATTTGCCTGGTTACTTTAGGCTCTCTATTTAATTCAATGCAACAACAACTGCAATGAGAGTATACTGACTTCAAGAGTTATTGATGAAAGTTGCAGATATTCTTTGGTGTCCCATTCATCCACAACTTGTGACAGTTGATTGGAAACTGTAACACCCACAACATTCATGATAAACTCAGGGAAGATATTTATTCTTTTGTTAAAAGTTTTGCTTCATTAAGTCAGCACCATAACACAATGTACCCATTAATAGGATTTAGCTTTATAAGGTATCATGCATGTAGAAATGTTGGCAATCTAAAAAAAAGGTGGTTGTGGATGTAACATGGGACACCAGTATGTTTTTGTCAATACTTTGAAAATGCCTCTCAAAACAATTTGTCTTGTGTTCTTCAAAAGCTTCCTGGAGGCACCAAGTACATTCATATAAAACAACTTAATGGTGTAAGTCATAGTGTTAAAACTACAATGTTTTTACGATAAAATGTCAAGTTTTGGTGCCCAACTTTGTGAACAGACCCATATATACTAGCACCTTTGCTGGCCGAATGTGACTATCTGAACTTTGACAATCCCAGGGGGGCAGCTGTAGCCTATTGCAGAAGGGAAGGGAAGGGACGCCATTTGCCCAAAGATTAACATCTCAATGTTTTGGCGAGCGACTTGAGCGAGCGAGCAAAAAATTTGACCAGTTTTTCCTTCTTTCTCTTCCCTTCCTTTCCTTCTTTTTAGTGTTTATTTTCCTTTCCCTTCCTTTCTTTTTTTACCCTATATTTCCTCTTCCCTCACTCTTCCCCCCCCCCTTTCTTTTGTTGCCAACAGAGGTAGCACATTTGCCGCTAGCGACGCCCCGGTTGACAAATTTATGATATTTATATCTGCATTCCTATAGATTTTGTAAATTTGTCTTGATGAATGATGAAAGAAATATTTGTGGATGAAGGATGGATTTACTTTACATGTTATATTCTTATGATGAATAATTTATGGGATTCTGTAGTGCAGCTATAGAGATTTTTGTAGGCAGTCGTTAGTTCCTGTCTGATTTGTTTGCACATTAGTTTTACACAAGGTGTTGCTGTGTAAATTACTAGAATATTTTTAATAGGTACCTCTACCATCATGTAGACCAGTGCATGTTGTGTTCGCACCACTGGCATATTTCACTTTAGGACAGTTTCCATTTCAGTTCATGACCAAAAAAGTGTAATGAAAAGCTTGACACCTTGTTAAGAAGCACATTGGCCACAATTCACAAAGAATGGTAAACCCATGGTCTAAACTATGGTTTAAAATAACCGTAGCCTGTATTGCCATTTATGATTAGACATGAGGCCATGTACGTTGCTTGTACTACCCTTACAGAAGTATTCATGAATTCAGGCCATGGCCTTTTCACAAAAAAAAAGAATTTCAATTTCATTGAAATTCTAATTCATTTTTTTAAAACTATCTTTTCTATTATTACAGCACCACCAAACTGTTGTATGTGCGGATTGGATTCCCTGCCACTCCTGGTCTTGCTCAGTTCCAAGATACGATTGAGATCACTCGTCCTATCCATCTACCTGTTTGCCTGGGACTCCTGGACCCTCACAGCAAACCTCCAGAGGCGAATTCAAATACTAGGCATCTTGCATAAAGACAACATAACCAACGAGACGGTCCGCACAATCATCTGCGCCATACAAAGAACTCCTCACGACCGTGAAAAAGCGCAAAACTGATTTGGCATGCTTCATGTTCTTCGGGTCTTGCAAAAACCATCCTGCAAGGCATAGTAGAGGTGTCGTGGTCTAGTGGATACGTCACCGGACTGTGGATCTCATGGTTTGCGGTTCGAGTCCTGCCGCGGCACTAATGTCCTTTGGCAAGACATTAATCTACATTTGCCACTCTCTACCCAGGTGTAGAAAATGGGTACCCGGTAGGAATTTATTCCTTGAAATGCTGTGAGCACCGAATTCGGTAGCCTAGCTACTGCCGGGGTAATAATACTTCGGCGCTTAGAAACATTTGTATTAAGCGCATTATAAATGCAATGTATTATTATTATTATTATTATTATTATAGTGAAAGGTGGAAGAAAAAGAGGAAGACAGAAGAAAAGATGGGAAGACGTTATCAAAGAGTGGACCAGCCTGGACTTTTATTGTTCTCCATCGAAATGTGCTTTTTACTTAATTCAGTTTTGCTGTGACTCTTTTGAAATTTGGTTACATATATAGTAGAAATGGAATTTTATTATTGTGAATGGCAATTCAGTAGCAATGAATTCCTGTACATGTAGAGAAAATGAAATTTGCCCTTTTTTTTTTTACATTTATCAATTGATGGCTTTTTTCCTTGTCCATCTTCCTAATACCTCAATCACACTAATAAGACCGACACAAGACCCAGAACAAAATTACCCTGAATGGCAAAGAACTGGTCGATTTGGTGGTGTGATGGCGGTAATAGGATGAGTGGGTGTAACTTGTGCCCCCTCCCCCCCCCCCCCCCCCCCCTTTCCTGAATCTTTAGGAAAACTGTTAAAGACAACTTGCGTGTTTTCTTCAGCATGTGTTGATGTCAAGAAATATGTCCAGATATATTATTTAAAATGTTGACACATCCTTTGCCTCTGATAATATCCTTCTTGAAAAATCCCTGCCCTTACCAACCATATAGAGCCACATAATGGTCCGAACCAGTTAGCCTGTAATTTATGTTGTATTGTAATTTGAATATACCCTTATTGAAGCAAAAAATGAACTTTTTCCTTTAATTTGAACTTCCTTTTCTTGTGAAGGGTCAGAAAGGAGAGGGAATAAGAGAGAAGGAGAAAATGGAGAGGTGCAAAAAAAAAAACGGTAAAAACAAGCCATTGAGAGAAAGGAAGGAAAGGATGAAGAAACAAATCATGAGAAGAGGATGAGGGAGAATGCAGTGATGGAGAAATTGAGAGAGAGGGGAGAATAGTGAAGAGTGAACACAATCCCAAAGTGAATTTTGAAATATTAGTAGGCCAAGTGGCGTACCCAGGATTTGTTAAAAGGGGGAGGGGTGGGTGTATATATCAGTATTTTGGGGGTCTTTTTACTCCAAAAAATCTCTGATAAGCCAAACAAAAAGAACAAAAAGTAACATTATTTGGGGGTTACTTTCACTCAAATTATCCAATAAGTGTTAAAAAAAAGTTAAACAGGAATTCTAAGGCGCCGTTTTTAACATCAAAAAGGTGTGTGCCGACTTACAATAACACAAAAAGGGGGTGTTCGACCACCTAAAAATGCCCCTTTTGTCAAAGGGGGTGTTTGGACACCCCCTCCCCTCAATAAGTGCATGGGTAGGCCTACCTTCTTCGTAATGAAAATTTTCTCACTTTTCAGATATGACTTGGATATTATCAATAATCAAGCTTCCAGAATGTTAGGCTATAGCCCAATATTACAAATATTAGAAGAAAAAAGAAAGAAACCCCCAAACAAAAATCACTGACGTGAGGGGAGGGGGGCCAGGGGGATGCCACACTCTTATGACAAGTATTACATCTTCCTAATCAATTCCCCGTCCAAGGAGACAAAATAAAATCTTATGTGTTCATTGTTTCATCAGTCTTC
Organism: Heliocidaris erythrogramma; assembly: GCA_025617745.1. Lineage (NCBI taxonomy): Eukaryota > Metazoa > Echinodermata > Echinoidea > Camarodonta > Echinometridae > Heliocidaris > Heliocidaris erythrogramma. Next base: position 26,648,736 of record CM046862.1, on the reverse strand, counting down.
AGTCGATCGCATGATCCTGCTGTTCTGAAGATACAAAAAGGGCTTTTCCCCACTTTTCTCTCTATCCTCCGATTGTAATATTGGAAATTTGTCTAAGCATCCAACCGCATATCAGTACAATGTATATCTTGACGACTAGTAACCGAAATTAGTTTGGAAAATGTGACATGGGCGTAAGGGGATATTTTCGCTCCTGGGGGACGCCTCCTTTATTTTGCTAAACATTGTCGACATGAATGATTCCATTTCCTCGAGAGCGAGAAATAAATTTATTGGACCTGCGGGCATTCGTACTCCGCGCGCGGTGGCGGGCTCTGAAACCAGCCCCTGCCTCGTACGGCAATAATTGTGAATGACGACAGGGCTGTATTTCCTCCACTCCGATCTCTCTCATTTTCTCTCCCTCCGAGCTCCGGCCAGCCCCTCCTTCCCGATCCCTTACACAACGTCTAGTACGTCTCTAGTATAGAGCTGATCGTATGGATTGTTGTTTCGTCCATGTTTCAAAATGTGCGACCTCCCCTTCCCCCTTTTAAATGCCTTTTCATTTGTTTCCTCTTTCTCTTTCTTTCTTGTCGGGCAAAAACATTTGTTATTTATGTATGTAGGATTACCACGCAATAATCAAAATTTGGTAATTCTCCTCACACACGATGTCGCGACTACCCCAGCGACCGCCCGCCGGCCAGGCCAGGCGATCGACAGGCTAGGCTAGGCCCTTGCCGGCCCACGGGATGAGCTCCAGCGCTCAAGCTTTCTCTCGCGCGCGATAGTATTGCCGAGTTATCAATCCTTGGTATTGCAAGCCCTGTCAGCATTACACCCCACAGCGGCAGGCCAATGTAAATAGACGTTACGCTGTGCATTTGCCGAAAGAGGGAGGTAGGCCGACCGTCACAAGTTATAAGCGTCATGCCATACGCTTATAAAATTTCGATTTTAAATCATAAATATCTTGATAATGAAATCAGCAATTGACCTGTAAAAGTCATACGATTCCCGACTGACCTAAAGGTTTCTAATTATCATTGCAGCATGAGCTAATTCAGATTTTTTTTTTCTGATCTCCGACAAAGTTACTCAATGCCTTTAAAGAAAATATAAAGAAACCTATCCAAAAAAAAAAAGTGTTGAATAAAATATTACAAAGAAAAACAGTGTCGAGTAGAATAAGACAAGTTGTCAAGAAAGTTAGGAATATTTTTAATCAATCAAAATGGCTGATCGCTAAAGACAAATTGGAACACTGTGAAAACACAAGGTTGCCATTGCTTAAATACATACCAATTGTTTATTTTTGTTTTATTTAATTTTCGTAGCCCTAGGCTTATATGAAAAAAAGAAGAGCAAATATTTTGAACAAATTTGCATACCAAATATTCATAGACATAAAATGTTATCCCAATAAACTCCTCTTTAAATTATAAACGAAACTGCAGACTATATACAGTGGCATAATGCAGTATCAAACTGTAATTGTCCGTTTTGCTAATTCGGCTTTTTTAATAATAATAATAATAATAATAATAATAATAATAATAGAATAATGAATAATAATGATAACATAATAATAGTACTAATAACTATAATAATATTACAATAATATTAATAACAATGATAGTAATGATAATGACACTCATTATCATCATTGATCTTATTAACTCAGGGAAGCCTCAGCAGCATCAATACTGTTAATCCTGAGGGCTATGCAATTATAGTTACCACAGACCCACAGTAATTGCCAGGTACCCATTTACACCTGGGTAGACAGGAACACACGTGGTAAAACATCCTGTCATGGGATGTAGGCATCGCGCGAGGATCAATCCTAGGACCTTTTGTATGAAAATCAAGAGACTACACCAATATCGATTTGAAAAGAGCAGATAATTTGAAAGATGAACATGGTGTTCTCATGAAAAATATAAACTGTATATTTAATTTATAGACAAAGACAATGGAAATAATGTTACGTAAATAAAAATTGGATGTTCTTGTAATAGTAGGTCTATTTAGTGGTTTAAATCATATTTCTCCAACCGAGAACAGTCGATTTGTTTTAAAGAGGCAACATGTAACACCCCCAAAGTTACGATAGGAGTTCCTCGAGGTTGCATTTTTGAGCCACTTTTCTTTTGCCTTATAATGTAAATATTCTGCCTCACTGTCCTGATGATGGCTTTGTTGATACTATGCTGACAACATTACTCTAAATGTCAGGGAGAGTAATATTAGAGAAGTAGAAGACCAAAGCCGGTTGTTAACACTTTATGTTAAACTTGTTTATAAGACCATTGTTCTACCTAGTTTAGATTTCTGGTCCTCAGTCTGAGCTGGACAATTACAGAGAGAAACGAACTTCAATAGGTCTTTTTTAAGAAAGAAAGAAACAAACAAGAAATGAGCTGCCCTTGTAAAGTTGGGAGAAGAGTTTGATATTTATGTGAGAATAATATCATGTTGCGTAGGATGGATGCCTATTTAGACACATTTCCAGTGACAATGTGAAAATGTATACATGATTAAAGCACTAACATAATATCTAAAGAGAGATTCAAATTATGCAAATGTACTCCATGATCACAATACAAGATAAGCAGAAAAAGATGCACTGTGTGAACTGAATCATTTTACTACCAAGTTGATTGATGTACTGTATACTACTGGTAATATCACTTGAATAGATTTCGCTGTTTTTTAATTTATTTGTTACATTTGATTTTAAATATTGTTTATTTTGATCAATCCTAGAAATGATAATTGACCAAATCAACATTTGCATTTGTGTACTCTTCGTTAATAACTAATCATGTATATTCGATTTAAATTTATAATAGTTATTTACTTATATTGATTGATTGATTGATTTTATTCGTCAGGTATACTGCAATACAAACATAACCAGGTACCATGACAGGATAGCCCATGAAAGCCGAAATGGCTTATTTCCAATGGGGTCCTTACCTAAATAACTGATTAAAAAATACACTTAGAAAACACATTAGTTAGCTTTCCTTACACTGTGCTTTGTTCGTTCCAATTACTTTGTTAGACGGTATTATCACTTGGGGCCTATAACCAACAAGCAGCTCTGCTTTAACTTTAGGCTCCTTCATGTCCTTATTTCTAATCCAACAAAGTGCTAAATTTATAAGCAACTACAAGCAAACGAATTGATCTGAGTTGTTTATTCATAACACCTTCCTATTTCTATTGTTATTGTTTCTATATTTCTTGTAAACGAAACTGATGATGAGTAACCTGAAATGTGAGATATGAAACTTAACTGAAAATGAATGGTGTACAGAACAGTTTTGATTAATTCATATTGTATTCTGTTCCTAGTATGCCATTTTTATATGATTTTATGCAAAGCTGTCTCATCTTTTCTCTTTGTCTAAAAGTTGAAATACATATCAACGTTGGAAATATGACTTCACAGAAGACCACTTTAAGGATAAATGAGTGTACTTGGAATTGTATAAAGCAGGAAACATATCGTAGTTATTTTTCTTTTTAAGTGAATACGCCTGTTTGATGTTGAATAACTGTATTAATTTTTGACTTATTGTTGGTAAAAGAGTCATAATATTCAGTTTGAATTATAACATGGATTTTTTTTGCTATGTGCTATTTGATTTACTATGGAAAGTACATTTTGATTCACGTTGTTTATTATTTTACATGCTTAGGGTAATGTTGATTTATGAAAGGTAAGCAAAACAATAAAATGTTATTTTCTATTGCTTATTTCTTATAAAATAAGATGAATGTTGTTTTCACCAGAAATAAATTTCTAGTAAGTTCTAACTAATTTCCTTTGTCTATAAATTTGTCTATCATCGTTAACTTTAAAAATGTGAATGTAATTCATATTGTCCTTAGTCTATGCATGTGGTAGAGGTATAATTTGAAACGTTTAAAATGTAATTGATTCTGTGCAAGGTATTTATGGCGTGTCCTCCTGTATGTATATGGTACCCTATCGCTTGGTCTACCACCACTTGGTCTAATCATCAGTTCGTCGAACTCCACGTGGTCTAACTTCATTTTGTCTACAACCAGTTTGTCTACTTACCATTTCGTCTAATTTCCATTTGGCCTAATAACCAATTCGGCTAATACACAGTTTGGCTAACCCCATTTAGTCTAAAACCCATTTGGGCTAATGTTCACTTCGGCTAATTTTCACTTCGTCTATTTCCAAATAGTCTAACAGTCATTTTGTCTACAAGCCACATGGTCTCATATCCATTTGGGCTACACCTACTTTGGCTAATACCATATGGTCTACCTATCATTTGGTCCAATTCCATTTAGTCTAATAACCAGTTGGGCTACTTACCATTTAGTCTAACTGTCATATGGTCTAATATCCAATTCGTCTAATAACCAGTTAGGCTACTTATCATTTGGTCTAATTTTCATATAGTCTAATGACCATTTGGTCTAATTACTATTTATTCTTCTGGCCATTTAGTAGCAAGTTGAGAAAGGAAATGAAATGAAACTTTAAAAAATGAAACTTCAAACACTGAAGTCATCATTAAAAGAGTTATTCACCTTGCTGCTGCTTATATCAAGTCAATCAATATCCCTACATTTTATATATATTAATAAATATTATCTAATTTATTAAACTCAGTTATTTAGTATTATTTTTTAGTAATTAAAAAACCCTAGGTCTTCTCTTCCTGACTTAAGTATTTTGTATTGTTCGTATTAGTTTGTTGAGTTGATAATCTGTTATTCATGGTTCTTATTTGATATCCGATGTACAAATGTTTGTGCAAGTAGTCAATAAAAGCTAGGAGCGGTGCCAGGGAATTTTCATAGGAGGGGTAAGACGACCCACGCACTTGGGGTTTCAACGAACTGGGTACCGTTTTACTTAAAAAGGGTGAAGACAAGAATGGAAAAATGGCGTTTTGAAACGTTGCTGTACCCCTACATTGTACTAAACACGCATTAAACGTTAAGGATATATTTTCTAATCTTTGCATAATATGCAATTCTGCCTTACTCCTAACTTGCAAGCGAGCGACCAAAAATATTATGTTCTTGTTGAAGGTCATACATGATGCTTGCATTATATTGATTTCATGACGAAGATGTCGCAAAAGTGTTAAAATGTAAAAAGAATGGGACGTCACAAGATAGAACAGAGTAGTAGAAAGTAAACAAGAAAGAAAAACAGCTGAGCAGAAAGGCACACTTAATAATCATTATAGGAAATGGGGGGGGGGGGGGTGGGGGTGGATTCATTTGCTGCTCTCGCTGGGAACGCAACAGAGATCTGATTGTGCATCGGGGGGGGGGGGGGGCATTATGTTGATTTTATGATTTATTGCTTTTCGGCAGGTCTCATCGTTTGTCATACATTTCGCTGATTCATAAGATTATTAATGTGCTTATGTCTGTTTCATTATTTGACATAATTAGTTTAAATTTCTCTTCTTTTTGTAGGTTTTGAAGATAAGTTAAGATCATGTTAGGTTTAGAGATCATGCTTAATCTGGGATCATTTAAGTGGGATCATTTCAATAAGAAGTATAAACAGGGGCGTCGCTGGGGGGGGGGGGGGTGCGGGATGTCAACCCACCCCCCCCCCCCCCCCGGCCCCCGCCTCCAAAAATTGCCGTCGGCAAATGTGCGACATCTGAAGGCAAATAAAAACAAAACAAGGAGGATGAAAACAGGGAGAGGAAGGAGGAAAGGAAAAAACAGAAAAGAGAAAGGAGAAGAAAAAGAAAGGAAAAAAAAAGAAAAGGGAAGGGAAAACAAAACAAAAATAGAAAGAAAAGAAGGAATGGAAAAGGAAAGGATAGAAAAAAGAACTGGCCCAGTGCTCCCCCAGTTTTTTAGTACCCCAAAAGTGCCCTTTTTACATCTGAAAAAATGTCCCCTTTCTCTCTGATAAGTGACCTTTTTACTACTAAAAGTGCCCTTTTTCCTTTCTAATAAGTGCCCTTTTCCCTCCTGATAAGTGCCCCTTTTCAAATCTGATAACTGCCTCCTTATCTCTCTAATAAGTGCCCCTTTCTTCTGGTGATAAGTACATTTTTACTTCTGATAGGTGCCCCTTTTCCCTTCTAAATAGTGCCAACTTTCCCCTTCTGTTAAGTGACCCATTTCAAATCTGATAAGTTCCCCCTTTCCTATCTAATATGTGCCCTTTTCCTCTTCTTATAAGTGCCCCATTCCATCTCTGATGAGCGCCCTTTCCTCTTCGGATAAATGCCCCCTATTACCTATATTTCCCACTGTTTCTTACAAAAAGAGCCATATTTGACGTCAAATAATCGATGCTGCTTTATGTAGTAACAGGTACACATAATTACTACAATGTACGGCAGTGGAGCGGGAGGCAAGAGGGGCATAATGCCTATCCCCCCCCCCCCCCCCCCCCTGCAGCAAAGGATTTCTTATTCCGCTCGCTCGAATATGCCCATAATTTACACCAATTAAGGGCAATATTTTCTGAAAATCTCCCCCAAACTCGCTCGCTATGCTCGCTAGCTCTTATAGTATACAATGAAATCAAGCAGATCGCATAAAGTATGTTGATATCGATGTAATCCTAAAGAATAACGACAGGGATAATGTATGAATTAAAAGACAATTCGACATTCCCCCAATTAATTTCCTGCTGTGATTTTCATTATATCGCTATAAATAATTATCAACCAAAGAAATTCAGCAATTGCTCGCTCGCTTCGCTCGCTTGCATATGAGTCATTAGACCATCACACACAACTGCTAACTGGGGAAGCTGAAGCAGTGTCCAGAACCACAATTAAAAATGTTTGTGTATATCAGTTATGTTAATTGGACTGTAGGGTAATACCAATGTCACAAAAATGGTCCCTTTTTTGTTTTATGTTCACCCCTTGTAGGTGCCCCCCTTTTGGCTGGTTCCCCACACTTTGAAAGACGCTCCGCCGCCCCTGCCGGGGATACTGGAGGATTTGTACCCATCTAAATTTTCCATTCTGCCAGTAAAGATAATTTGCGACCTTGCCTAAATTACAAATAATCATGTTACAGAAGTTTCTTATATCGCAGTGCTGTCTAACCAATGTTTGAAAGCCGGTTAATTCTCATGATCTCATCATAAACATGGCAGATATTTGCCAAATATAATTTTAGTCAGCAGGGGCATAAGACGAGAAAATTCTAATTTGTCTTGAGAACTAGAGGGGCGTTATCATAATTCAAAGCCGAAAATACGTTTTGAAACCTTTAACGCTTCCGTAGAATGATGATGAAAGTTATATTTAAGTATGCATCTCTATACCAAAATTACCGTGGAGGTACTAGGCAAGCTTGCCTATAGTACCTTCTTGACATTACTAACAAAATCCTTAAAATTATTAAAAGAGTTTTCGACAATATAATGAGACTCGCTAAATAATACACAGATCCCGATTTTATCAGCATTTTCACCGTTTTTTTTTCTAGTTGCTTTTGCATTGAAAATAGTTCATTCTAATTGAGGTGACGAGGGAATAGGGTTTATTACTTAATAAAATACCGGATAAGAACATATCAAGGGCTGGAAATAATTGAAATGTTTGATTGTTCTGGTCATATAAGCATTTAAACTCAATTTTGCCAGGGGATTTGGTCTCTTGCCAATAAGTAAAAAAGCTGACCTTTTTGTTTGGTGACAATTAACAAAAGTATTGGTAGTACTGGGGCCCGTTGCACAAAACTTGCTTTAAATCGCATCTCCTAAAAATCAAACACAAGTCCTTAATGTGCACTTCTGATTGGCTTAAAATAAAGTTGCGTTTGATTTTCCTGAGTTGCGTTCAAACGCAAGTTTTGCGCAACCGGCCCCTGCAGGCAACCTAGCCCCTCCCCTACCCTGCTCCGCCTCGTAAACCTTGCACCCCTGGTACTTTGCAGGTCGAGTTACAACAACAAAATAGAAACAAAACACCTTGGAACACCTCCAACAAGAAGAAGGAAACTAAAAAGATTCTAAACCCCAGTAACAAACCAGGGTTTAATATTAAAAGGAAGGGGAAATCAGTCAATCTCGAACAACGAACTAGTAAGATAAAATCACTTAGTTTGGAGGCTTTTACAATCAATTTGGAAAGGGAACTGACGGAGAGAAGACCGCCAGCCTGGTACAGAATCATATCTTCACTAGGCGTAGGAGACATCAATTTGAAGAAGGAGATGAAGCTAACAGTCTTCTTCATCACTGCAGCGGTCATATTGACTGTGACTGGTAAGTAAAGAAATACAGGTGACTGGTAAACTATAAGGTATTCCAGGGAGTAGAATTTTATAATTAAACGATAACTAAAGTAAAGAAGGAGAATTTTTTTAATGTTATGATTAAAATCAGTAAATCGTGGCATCAAACGAGCATGATGAGGATTAAAAGAAACAGACACAAATCACAATCTATTATCATGTGTTGTGTATACATTGTTTATTCATCCCCAGCTGACTATGTTTCGGTCACGCTCAAGTACATCAATTTTTCCGACTTTAGCTGTGGTGTCCCATACTCTTCTTGGCGTAGCCTAAATACATAGAAATTGATGCATTCGTTTGTGGCATTCCGTGGCAAATGCTACGAATGGGGGAGAAATGACTTGATTTACAGAGACGGAGGGATAGGAAGATCCGGAGTATGCCCACTGTGGCAATACGATAAAGGGCAGAGTCGTTGTACAAGGGAGCAAGCCGATCGTTTGGGTCAATGGTACATGTATATAAATAACAATAACTATTGGCTCCTCTTCAATAACTGTCATCACTACTCTGAGTGGCTTATCAACAACTTACTCAACAGCAGATGCGACATAAGAGGATAAAATTCTTAAAGTTCTTGTGCAAGCGAAGGAAATAGAAAGTGTGAGCGGGTATCTTTGGAGGAAGGGATGGTGGAATACAGAAATTAAGTTACAGATTTGTAAAGTAGAGAAACTGATGATCTGAGTTGAAGTTAGGATTTCCTTTTGCTCCTGTCCATAAGTTTTAATACTTAAAGTTGTAAAGAGCTACTGACGATGACTTTGTTTTTGCTATACATGTATAGTGTGTTGAATCATTACGAAGAATGTAATTCACGTTGCGTAACCAAATTATTCATTATTATTTCCCAATATATATATTGTGTATAAAATCATTCATGAAATGAGAATTTAAAGAATATATTAAAATAGAGGCTTAAGCCCATCGCACATTATATGACACCTAATTAGATCCTTGCCATTTAATTGGTTGTTTGATGTTGATCATTTGATGACGTCATCAATCGTGCAAATTTGATCCATTCACCGTGCAATTTTGGATCCATACGAAATTGTCCATTGCACTCGCGACCACCAACACGTCTACATACGCGCAAAACGACTTGCCTTTGCAGCGCGCATGCGACTATCAAGTACATTGAAGGACCGCCGCGGCCTCGCGCTCAGATCAGCATCTAACCTCGATGGTTGGCCGGTAAACAAAAAACAAAATGGCCATGCCGCAGTTTGTTGTCATGACAGACGAGGATTTGAAAGGATTTATGAACAATTTTGGATTGTATTGTGTTTGAAACAACTCACTGTTTTTGTAAGTTAACTGACAACAATTTTGGATTGGATTGGATTTCTATTTGAATTTCTTGTTTGACTGTTATGAACATCTTGACCTGAAAAGGACCAGTGTTGCACAACAAACTGTACGGTAAGTCCCTTCACTCAAGTTCATAAAATGTCAAATGAGAAGGATAGCTATTTTTAGGTGTCATATAAAACAAATAATGAATGTTTTTTCATTCGTGCAATGGACAGAATATTTCATGAGGTGAAAGATGAAATGATCCATTCAACTCGGCTCCGCCTCGTTAAATGGATCATTTCATCTTTCACCTCATGAAATATTCTGTCCATTGCACTCATAAACATTCATTATTTGTATACTATTCGATCGGTGTGCTATCCGATTTCGGAAGAAAAAGTAATAGCATTTGTTATAAAAATTTAAACACAGAAAATATTTTTGATTGAGGTTCTGAATAGTATAGATGTTTAAATCGAAAATACGGCCTATTGCGACCTATTTGGTCGGAGGAAAGAACAAACCGGCTCCGAGTCGTGGTGACGTCAGAGCATTACTTGTCTACAATTTAAAATTGATTTGGCCCTTATTCCGGGTATAAGTCTGACAGCGCACCCAAACCGTATGTTTAGTATTCCTATTATTGTTCAGGACCTGAATCAGGTAGATTTTATAGGTTAACCCCTAGACTACGGGAACCGGGTGTCTCCTGTATTAAGCCTACGAGAGTTAAAGAATTCACTAGTCAACGGGTTAAAATGCGCACATTTAAGGTTATTCCGATATATTTCCAAAATCGGATGCAGACAATCGTATAGTGTGCGATGGGCTTTACTACAAATATGTTGCTTGTATGATGGGGTAATTATATTTCCAGCACATTTTAAAATTTCTTAGGATTGTGATATTCGATCCATGATTTCTCATATTATACAATGATATATTCAGATACATTAATATCAAACGGAAAGCAAAATCCTGAAGTAAAAATGGTTCCAACAAGAAAATTAATTTCGGAGATAACGCGATCTCAAAGTCCGATGACTGATTGCTACACTCTGGAACTGAAAAAGGGGCATATAAACCACGAGACCTAATTTCGAGCGGTGAGTTTACATCTATTAAAGTTAACCAACGTAGCAACCCACCAAACTAGCCCTCTCTAAAAAAAGAGTGAATTTTTCACTATATTTTCACTCCCCCGGGAGTGACGTCAGTGATCACTTGTTTAGGAGTGAATATCGAGTGCTCTCAAAGAGGAAAAGAGTTGAGTTTCATTCTATTTTCATCAGTGATGTCATCGATTTTTCTTTTGATTTTTTTTTAGAGAGAAGGTAAGATAATTGCATCATTTGCAAGACAAAATGAAATATACAATCATTTGGTATCACCTTGTACTTACAGGTCTGATGACATAATTTATTCTCTGAGAACGAAGATTTCTATAGAGACCCTTGTTGGTAACTTAATATTTTTTCAGAAACTGAAGCAAAAATTTGACCATCTTTTGTCGATATCTTCATAATTTCACACTCAACTATAAAAAAAAATGTCCCTAGGTAAGTTTAGCTTCCTCTATATACCAATGGTGTTAGCAGATTTTCAAAATATTTTCTAGTTTAAACTCTAGGGTGATTCGAATTATTTTGTTATTACAAGCATGATCTTTACTCCTACATTTACTCGTACTATGAAAATATATATTTTCTATAATAATCATTGGTACATATTACATATGTCTTATTACCCCCTTTCATCTCTCTCGTTTTACATATTTGTATATGCGTTGTATCAGTTTGAATTGTATGTCTAAATTGTCTTGTGGCGACCCATGTCGTAGGCCTCCTCACTTCATGTAATTCGGTTCTTTCCTCTGTAGTTTTAATTGTAAACATTGATTTGATTTGCAATAAGGATTTTTTTTGTTTTAAATCCTGAAAAAATTGCAATTAGTTGTTTGAGGTTTATAAATGCTAATTGCTAACAGAGGCTAGTAAATGGACAACAATGTTGTCCGACCCTAAGCATGTATGATTTTGTATTTTGATTGAAGTTGCTTCTGATCAAGAGCTGATCAATTACCAACTACAGGGGTCAGATTTTGGAAAATACTGTGCAATAAATTATAATTTGAAAATATTGTTTACCACACTTTTTTATACACACATTCCGTAGACAATCATGATTAAGAGAATTAAATATAATAAAACAGAGTCGTTTTGGTTCATATTTAAAGCTGGTGTAGTGCATATCTTTTTGCGGATGATCCAGAACAATCGCCCTTTTTTATCATTTTGTATTTTGAACGTTTTAAAATAAATACATTAATATAATATACGCATATGCGGTTGTTTTATCCGTTATTCTTGTAAATCACCACATTAATATCCTTTATCCTCAGTTGGTTATTGAGTCATAGTAATAAAGCGAAGCATATCAACAGCACAATGATCTATGAACATTACCTTTGCATGTAAATTTTACATGAAAATTACAGGTATTAATCCATCATAAAAGCAAATACAATTTCAATCATTGTGATCTTTGGAAAAAATATCAGGGTAAATGAAAATCCGGGATGAAAACATAATTTTACTTGATATTTTGTCTGATTCAAGCTCTCATAGGGTCATCAGCTTGACACGGTATAATCAGATACTAAAGTTATAGATATGGTCGCTAACGTATGGGGCACAAAATAGCGTGGACTTTCCCCACATACATTTACACTGCTCAACTTTACAGTGCGCACAATTTACTTTTATATAAGTTTTAATGTGTTTCGAAATGCATATTGCACGTATGGTATCCAGTGAAATGGATATTACACAGTAAATGTTCTTGAAAGGTACAATGCAAAATGGTGATGTATTGGGTTTCTTAAAATCACTAATACATACAAATATTACAGCCTGTGATTACCAAGAAGTAAAAAACCTATTTTGAATTTAACATCTTAATCCAAAAAAATATTCAAAAGAAAAATAATATATCACAAAACCTGCTCTAAATACATGACAGAAGATCTACACCCCTCAACTGTATTGTTCGCTAATTTAAAAGGGATTAAGACCCGGCACTCAACTTGACGACGTAAGTCGCATGCAGCTATCACTCTAAGATACATCTTTAATGACATGTATCAATACAAATTAAAACTGATATTTGCAATGCTAGAAAAAAATGGATACTGAACTAAATGAAAAACAGAATTAACAAGCATTAGACAAATTGAGAATTGGACCAAATGATTATTAGACCAATGGGACAATAGACGAAATGGATATCAATTTTGCTTGTCCAGTGGCACCTCATTCATGAAATTTCTGCCATGGATGTCTGAGCCCCGGTTTTTAAAAATAGTGTTGTCAGAATCTCCTTGATCCAAGTTTGGGGTGATGCAACGAATGTGGGGCAAACCGTATGAATGTGTTACTTTAGTCTCAAATCATTTTAAAAGTTGAATACTCATTTGTGCTTCAACGCTTCATTGTTTAAAGTGATCCAGTGTATCCAAGCTTTCAAATTACCTTGTTTCAATCCATGTGATAATATTTAATTTATTTTAACAGCCTTCTAACTTGTCTCGTGATAGAAACGTTCAGCTCATTTGTCCATTGCACCTATTCACCTGCATAAGGTGCACACGGTGCTTTTCGCGAATAGCACATGAATTCAAAGGTATAACGACCTTAAAGACTAAAAAGAAGAAAAAGAAGGATACGTGTGTTAAGAATTACCAAGGTAATTGATAGCAGACTTTCAAGAAAAAAGATAAATTTGTCCATTTTGAAAGACTCAGTAAAAGGGCTTAGCTTAAAAAAAACCAAGATTGTGTTATCATGGCAAATAAAATATCATAAATTTAGCTTATAATAAGCCCTTTCTTGCGTTTGGGTTGACTTTAATTCAAGTGCACAAAATCAATTGAAAATTTCACTAATTGTTTTCCAACTGAAGTAACTAATGCATATTGGTTTGACCCACACTCGCTGCTTCAGCCCAAACTTGGTACAAAAGGATTTTGACAATACTTTTTGAAAAGCCTGCTGCTCAGTCATCCGTGGCAGCAAAGTTATGAATAAGGTATCATTACACAGAATATAATATATATAATCAAGCTCATATAAGTTATAACTTTTGAATTTGAAGCTACCAAGTTGAGTACTTTTTTTGATACGCACTGTATAATAAAAAACAATGAGGGCAATTTCATGAAATTATTACTCCGGCTTCAGAACAGCAACCGTAACGCTCAGTACATTCAAGGAATAAATATACTTGTATGTATAATGCCAATTCCAACACCTATGTGGAGTGTGACAAAATTAATGTAGATTAATGTCTTGCCAAATGACGTTAGTGCCGTACCAATGATGGGTGACGATGATGATGATGATGGTAATGATGGCGATGGTGATGCTGATGATGATAATGATGGTGATGGTGATCTTGACAATATGATAACGTTGAAAGCGATGATGAAGATAGTGGTTATCAGTGTAGTAAAATCACGCGAAACCGTTATAACGCAAACGCGTAATAATTTGACGTCAAAATAGTAAATCGATCAGAGTGAGAGCACAGTCCGCTCTCCACTGAGTCCCCAACTATGCACGCAAACCGTATGGGAATGGAAAGAAATGGCACGATTACGCGACACGTTTTTCGTCTTTACCCTCCCAGGGACGGCTTGGAAGGCGATGGGATGATCGCAAAATACGATACTTTTAACATGCAATGTATACTTGATCGAGCTATCGGCGCCGAATTAGATTTCCCCGTGGTGTTTTTGTAAAAATCAGTCACAAATATTAAACAGCTTTTTCCAGAATCTGACTAGAACAAAATTAGATGTGTGTAACAGCCGTCTTCGCTTAATTCGTTTCAAAACCACAACCGAGTTTGTCTGTGTAATATGCATGGGGTGTACAGGGTGTATGTATTCGAGCGCTGCATGTACTACACTGTGTAGTTTGTGTATACTGCTGCTCGGCTCGGCCGGCCGTGTGTGTGTATGTGTGAGCGTGTGCTTGTGGCGAGTAGCATAGTTCGCAAATTCGGGCGAACGACTAATAAGAGACTGCGAAATTCACTGGAGCGTAGAACCGGAGTTCGAGCTTGCTGTGCGAGGGTTACGTATTAAACTCGCAGCGAAAATAACGCTATACCGTTATAACGGTTTCGCGTGATTTTCGCGTGATTACTACACTTAAACTATGAAGCCGATTTTTTTTTCAGGGTACCAGCGAAAATCAGATTTTGGCCTGCGCACAGCGCGTAAAGTTATTCAAATGATAAATTTGAATATTCATGAGCTTAATATAACTTATTAACATAAAATTGAACTGTACTTAAGCTTCTAGTTCTACTGTACTTGTGCAGCCAAAAGGAGCATAAGATGATGAAGAACAAGAAAAAGAAGAAGATAAAGAAGAAGAAAAAAGAGGAAGCAGAAGAAGAGGAAGAGGAAGAAGAAGAAAAACAGTAGTAGAAGCGAAAGAAGGAAAAGAAGATGAAGAAAAAAGAGGAAGAGGAGAAAGAGGAAGAAGACAAAGGGGAAGAGGAAGAAGATGAAAAGGAAGAAAGAGAAGATGAGAAAAAGGAAGTGGAAAAGGGAAGAAGAGGAAGAGGAAGAGGAAGAAGAAAACAGATGAAGAAGAAAAAAAAAGAAGAAGAGGAAGAGGAGGAAGAAGTAGAAGAACAAGAAGATGAGAAAAAAAAGGAAGAAGAGGAAGAAGCCCTCCTTCGCTGTTGAATTTCCCTTCATTGAACGCTTTCCTTGTGCCTTGCAGATCTGGCATATCATATTTCAAGTACAAAGAGAAAATGTGCTCCCCATGACCCCATGTGTTGTACCACCATGCACTGGCTTTTTTCTTCCTTCTTTTTTTTCCTTCTTATAAAATGAGTCCAACAGAAACCCCACACAAATCAGTCTATCAACCAGTTATTCAAGATTGCATAAGGAAATTTCGGTGTGGGCTGAAACTCCAGAGCGCCTGATTCGTTTGCCTAGAGACATGTCCCAGATTGATTACACAATTATTGCACAGATGAAAAGAGGAACAAATTACAGATTATAACATCATTTGTGTTTCAAGCAAAACCATCATAGCTATCGCAGGACAGCTTCAAGGAGCTGATGAAAAGGATTATCACTTAATGTTGACGATCAAATAATTATCATCATTAAATTTTAATGCAATACTTCTAATTTAAATGACTGCATCAGTTTAAGGTGACATGATAATTGACTGTGCCTAACTTAAGAGGTTTTTATTATTTATTATTTCTCATAACCATTTTTCAAATTGGCCATTCATATCAACTACATGTACATTTTAATTGATTACGTGTACATGGACATGGACATGTAGACCTACAAAAGGTAAATCCGTGGCAATCAAAGTCTTTGCTTTTAGTTCAAAATTATGAATTTGGGGGTGTATTTATAAATGCTCTGAGAGAAATTTCAAGTGATTGCAATAAGGGTCATTCCATAGCCCTGATACAACCCTGAACCCCCCTCCCCCCCCCCCCAAAAAAAAAGAAAAGCGTTCGACCTGCACTCATTACCATGATGGTAATTTTACAATTTCCTTAGTTATTTTGTATTCTCATAACCCAATGAAGCTATGACGACGATCAATTCTCAATTATGTCCCGGGCCAGAAGCCGCATTTACGCTTTCTGGAAGCCGCTTAACATTCAATCGCATGAACCTCTTCTGTGCAGACAAAAGGAGTTCGTCCAAGCTTTGCGATTGTTCTGAAATTACGGCGTCTAGGTTGCGTCCGGGTTCACCGAGTATAATATAGTTGATTTCAAGTAATTTGTTATATACTTGCGTGATAACCTGATGAGTGCAGGTCGAAAAGCTTCGTTATCATGTCTCTTTTTCGTGCCATATAAATGAAAACAACTTTTTAAAACTACCTGATTCATTATTACACAGGGTGGCCCATGTAGAAGGAAGGCAACACCTGAGATCTGCCATTTCAACGACATCACTGAGGCAATATCATTAGTTATTAGTTAGAACATTCTTTTCCGAATAAAATTACACCAAGATCATCAATTTTTGAGAAGGCAATGTCATTTTCAAAATGTGCTACGTTTGCAACGTAGTCATTGCTTTAAGAAGCGAGAAATTTGCTTATGACGGCTTTCCATACAATCTCCGTTTCATTCATGCTGTCTTCGTTTTCAAAGAGAGGGCAGTCATGCGTTTGTCAGCAAAGCTGACTGTATGAAAAGCCGTCATAAGCAAATTTCTCGTTGCTTCAAGCATGACTGCTGTTGAAAAAAGTAGCAAATATTGAAAATGACATTGCCTCACGTATACCCGTAGAATCAAAAGGCCTTACCTAAAATTGATGAGCTTGGTGTCATTTCACTCGGAATTAGAATTTTCTACCCAATAAAACAAAAACTAATGATACTGTGTCAATGATGTCATTGAAATTGTCAGTGAAATTGCATATATCAGGTGATGCGTTCTTTCTGGACCACCCCATGTGTAGACCAAGAGTCCCATTTAACATCACTGGGGTGAAAATCCAATGAAACGGAAATCATTCAGGTTAATTTCGTATATTACTCATTGGGTTATGAGAATAAAAAATAACTAAGTAAATTGTAAAATTACCATCATGGTACATGTACTTGTCATACAGGAGGAGTGAAAAAAATTTGGGAACATTAAACACAACATGCAGTGACATGAGGCTGAAAGTACTTTAAACCCAACAGCGAACCTGGAAATGTTCCAGGATATAACCTGTAGCCCAACTAAAAACAAGAATACTTAAAAGTACTTAAAAAGTGTTCACACCTCGGCCCTTTTAAATGGTGATTTAACACTTTAGTTTTAGAGTGTACGAACCTTCGGAATAGCGAATCTTTCGGAAATGCAAACCTTCGGAATAACGATGGCAAATGATTCACCGCGATCAAAGTACAGGTTCCCAATGTTTCAGATGTCATGTAGTTGTCGAAAATAGACGACGCTTAATGAATGATGTATTGAAGTCCACTCTGTTTAATTCTTGACTATATCTCTGTATTTCCGAGTTCCCGAATTTAATTCACTTAAATTAGCATTCAACCACATACCTTCAAAATCATATAATTTACTCATACTGAATTCGTTCACAATTCATACTTTGATATCACGCTTGCAGATTTTGAAAAAAGTGCTTGAAATACTTAATGAAAATCAATACGCGCCAGTAAAATCGTACTTGGTTTAACATACAATAGAGCGTCGAAGTGGGATTGGCCTATACAGTGCGTCCCAATAAAAAGGAAACCGGAGTTGTCGGTTATTTTGCCAGTAAAATAGAACAATTCATGTCATATAATATATATCATCATAAAGTTTAGCTCTTCCTCTTTCTCTTGACACCTGATATGACACTTAAAGTTTATGCATTGATGAGCAAGGAGAGTTTAAAATTTGTATGTCAAAAACTCAAAATCAAGTTGCACAGAATAAGTGGTCAAGATTGGAAAGGATGCAGCAAAAGATTGGAAAGGATGCAGCAACGTTGGTTAACAAAGGGAGGGCTCATAAGCAATTTTTTGGTGTTCTTTTTTTATGTTCCTTTCACCAAATGTACCGTCAAAGTCAATGATCTGGAAGAACGGACTTGGCATGTCAAGGTCTTCCTACCACAGGAAAAACCTGAATTAACAGAAACATGAAAACTGTAACAGAAACAGAAAACCAAACACAAGAAAGAAGATACTGAAGACAAAACAGAAACCGTGATAACAACATGAAGGGAATTGAAAACAAACTCGAATAATCTGCATTAAACGTTCGCACCAATATTCTGTGCAAATCGATTCTTACATTAAGCGGGTAAAATTGTTCCAAGTCGGTCACATAAAAGAAGAGACTTTATTCTTACTAAAAGAGGCCATGTTTTACTCCAATCCTATTTCATTATCAAGATATCTATTTTCAAAAACGGGTTTCTGTACAATTACAGGTACAATTATGATTCGACATTTTTATTGTTGTTGACAGTTTATTTCTTTTATCAATTAATGAACATCCCAATCTTCACTATACACAACTAAGTCATCAATATAAGCTTCACAGCCTTCAAGACTTGAAACAAGACTATTCACGAGTCTTTGGAATGTAGCCGGCGTGTTTTTTTATGCCGAAAGGCATCACGGTGTATGGAAATAGGCCTTGCGGTGTAGCAAATGCGGAAATCTCTTGCGCTCTCTTGGTCAAGGGGATCTGCCAATAACCTTTCAGCAGATCAAATTTGCTCACACACTTTGCTTTGCCCATACGGTCAATACAATCATCTACGCGCGGAATGGGAAATGAATCTGTTTTGGTACACGCATTAACTTTTCTGTAGTCGGTACAGAAACGATATGATCTATCTGGTTTTGGAACCAGGATACATGGAGAAGACCATGCACTACTACTTGGCTCAATAATGCCATTCTGTAGCATATACTCTATTTCTTTCTCAAGACTTTTCATCTTTGTTGGGTTGGCCCGATATGGTGCCTGTTTGATTGGGGTAGTATCTCCCACATCAACATCATGCTCAACAGCATCTGTTCGAGAGGGGACATCTGCATCTACTCATTTAACAACTCTTTCACATCCTTCCTCTCCTTCTCAGACAAGTGGGTTAGTTTGTCATCAATATGTGCTAGAACCTCTGAATTTTTCAATTTCACACATGGTTCCTCTCTTTCAATCTTGCACATTTCTTCTTCTTCACTCTTTGGATTAGATTCTACAGCACTCAACACTGGTTGTGCTTTCTCTTCATCACCTCTCCGAATGTACGGCTTCAGCATATTCACATGACATACACGCCTTTTCTTCTGCCTATCCGGAGTTTTTACGACATAGTTAACATCACCAATTCTCTTAGCAATGACATACGGTCCAGAAAATCTAGCCTGCAGAGAATGACCAACCAAGGGCAACAACACCAAGACTTCATCACAACCTCACAAGCGCGATTCAATCTTTCGCGGAAAGTAGAAACATAGTCCAACAAATTCATGTCTTCATCGTCCGACAACAACCTTTCTTTCAACAACTTGAGGGGTCCACGGACTTCATGTCCATACACTAACTCAAAAGGGCTGAAACCTAAAGACTCTTGAACAGACTCCCTCATAGCAAAGAGTAACAATGGGACTCCCTCATCCCAGTCCTTCTCTGTCTCAAGACAATAAGTCTTCAGCATGTTCTTGAGGGTTTGGTGAAACCTCTCCAATGCTCCCTGAGACTCTGGATGATATGCACTCGAAGTTACATGCTCAATCCCTAACCTCAATCCCTGTGGTAGTCCCACAGTAGTGAAGAATTTCACTAATGACTTGGTTACATGTTTCGCTGTAATGCGCCTAAGTGGTATCGCTTCGGTATATCTTGTCGCAGCGCACATGATTGTCAATAAGTATTCATTGCCTGCCTTTGTCCTTGGAAGAGGACCTACGCAATCCACTATAATCCTAGAAAACGGCTCATCGAAGGCCGGTATTAGCTTCAGCGGCGCTGTCGGTATTTTCTGACACACATAGCAGCTTCTGCAAAAATTCGCAACATCCTTTTGCAGACGAGGCCAGAAGAAATAAGAAAGAATTTTCTCCTGAGTTTTGTGAACTCCTAAGTGACCTGCAAGTGGAGCTTCATGAGCAAGGCTAATTATGTCCTGCCTGTATGTAAAAGGGACTACAATCTGGTGGACTTCTTTCCACACTTCATCTGCAGGAACATCTGGTGGCCTCCACTTTCTCATAAGCACACCTGCTTTCTTGTAATAACAAACAGGCACAGTCAATGCCTCCTCCTCAGAAACAGCTATCTCACCCAAAGATATCAACTGAGGATCTTTTTGTTGCTTCTCTTGCAACTTTCTCTTAGACAAAATTGGTTCAGACTTCTGATTACTTCCTTCACCATGCGTCTCTGTGCACTCTCGTCCTCATTTGATTTGGACTCACCCTCAACCAAACGACAAAAGAGAGAATCTGCCAAGTCAACATCTATCTCACTAGACTCCTTTCCAGACTCTACTCTCTTTGTCACTGAACGAGTTACAGCGCACGACGGGAACACAGAGGGAAATTCTGCAACCAACTGATCTGTCTCACCACAGTCACAAGGACGTGAACTCACTACTGGACATGATCTGACTCTCTCACCAGCAAGATCATTGCCTAATATGATGGACACATCCTCGATAGGAAGTGATGGTCTAACGGCCATCTTCACAACACCAGAAACAAGGCTGGACTCAAGTCTACCTCATGAAGGGGGCTTCCACAAAACCATCTCCAATGCCCTTGAGCAACACACTTGCACCCACAGAAGAACTCTCACCAAAGGGTAAAACACTTTCCAAAATCATGGACTGAGAAGAACCAGTATCTCTCAACACTTTCACTCTCCTAGCCTCATCACTCTCAGAGAAGGACACAAATCCTACAGATACAAATGGCTCATACTGCTTTTTCACTTTCTCTAAGTCTACCGGTTCAATCCTACGCTGTGAATCTGACAAATTTTTCACAAATGCATTCGGATGTGCGCTAGCTTCACTTGACTTCACTCGAAGTGTAGGACATTTCGCCTTAAAGTGCCCAACCTTTTTACATGCAAAGCATTTCTTTTCACTAGCTTTTCCCTGTTCTTCCTTAGACTGTGATTTGACTTCATCGTTGACATGTGCTGAACCATTTTTCTTGTTTTTGTTCCACTTTCCAGTTTTCTTTGTTTCACTAGAAACTTTGTTTGTGGTTCTGTGTGTCAGTACAAAATCATCAGCAACACGGGCTGCTTCACTAAGTGTTCCTATTCGCTGCGCTTCTAAATGCAATCGAACATCAATGTGAACACTTCTTTTGAACTCTTCAAGAAGTGTGATTTCTCGAAGATTCGCAAAGTTCTTGACATGGAGCGAAGAACTCCATCTATCGAACTGTTCCTTGCGCCCTGCAAATCCTAGATGTGTCTGTGACTCATCTTTTCGCGATTTCCAAAATTGTTGTCGGTACGCTTCTGGTAGTAGCTCATAAGCATGCAATACAGCATCTTTTACTGTGTCATACTGACCCGCTTCTTCAACGGACAAAGCCGAATAAGCATCTCGAGCTTTACCCTTCAACTGAGATTGTAGCAGGTGTGACCATTTCTCCCGTGGCCAATTCAAACTAACAGCCACCTTCTCAAAGTGCAGAAAATATTTCTCTACTTCCTCCTCCTCAATCGCCGGAACCATCCGTACGTGCCGAGCTACATCGAAATCAGACTGAGCCTGCCTAATCTCTTCTCTCACTTCAGCACTCGCTCTTTCTCTCCTTAGAACTACTTGCTCTCTCTCTAGTTCGGCTTTTGCTATCTCTAGCTCTAGCTCTTTTAACCCCAATTTCTCTTCTGCGTTTCCCTTTCCCTGGGATGCACCAAGTACGCTATTCAAAGCATCAAGTGGGAGATCAGAACATCTGCCTCCTCCACCAACCACTGAATAATGGCTGTCAGTATCTCAACTTTACGCCAGTTGCTCTTTACCTCAGCAACCTGGTAATGATTGGCTACCTGCAATAGATCAGCCTTCTTCAAGACCAGCAATTCCTCTACCGTGGGAGATTCCAGAAATTTTTCCAAAGAAAAATCCGCCATGGCCAAAACAGACCCATAATCCTCAACCCTGAAAAGATTAGAAACAGCTAAAGAAACTCTAAAAATTCTTAACCAAACAAAATCAGATAACCTGACTCGGTTACTCCAGATGAAACAATCAACCGTAAAATCCGACAACCTGATCCGGTCGATCCAGCCGATTTAACCTCGACCGTCAAAGCTGGTAATCTGACTCGATTACCCCAGTTGAATAAACCTTCAACCTAAATTCCTGTCAACCGAACTCTGGTCAACCCCGTTGGCATACCTTCAACCAACAAACACGACAACCTGACACGGTTAACCCACTTGAAATACCTTCAACCAACAAAATTCACTCAATCAAGCGAACTAAAATCTCATAGCGAGATGCCCTGGAATTCTGCCCCAATCACAGCCTGCATAGACGGCAACATCCCTGATAGCAGAAAGTGGTAAAAATTACGTGATATTTACGTCGTGGTTTTCGTCTTTTTTACGTCCTGTAATTACGTCAATAAGACGACAACTTGCACCAACGCAAGACGTCAAGAGGACGTCTTATTTTGACGTCATCTGTACACTGTAAAAACCGAAGTGCTGTATATAGCACTTTTTGAGGGCATGCATAGGGACTGCACTCAGAGTGCTATTGAATGCACACAGCGTGCTATTTCAGCACTTTCACGGGAGCTGGACCGGCTCCTTAAACTGCTAAACATTCATTAAAAAAAATGATTTGGGCGAGCTTCGAACCAGGGTCCGCTGATCGAGAATTGCTGGCATTACCGCTAGACTAACTCACATTGTACGATTTAGAGCAGATCATATTGTTACATAGTGAATTTACGACACCACATAGTTCATGTTATCTACTTGACTCCCATGACTAAACTGGATTGCAAGAAGCATTTGTTAGTCCATCGGTAACGTCAGCGCCTCTCAATCAGCGGAACCTGGTTCGAGGCTCGCCACGGTCACATTTTTTTTTAGCACACTACACGTGCTATAAACAGCATTTCAGGTGCAGTCACTATACATGCCCCTAAAAGTAGCACTTTAGTTTTTACAGTGTACAAGACGTAGAGATGACGTCAAAATAAGACGTCCTCTTGACGTCTTGCGTTGGTGCAAGTTGTCGTCTTATTGACGTAATTACATGACGTAAAAAAGACGAAAACCGCGACGTAAATATCACGTCATTTTTTAACACTTTCTGCTATCAGGGAAGAGGAATGAAGACGTACAGATGACGTCAAAATAAGACGTCCTCTTGACGTCTTGCGTTGGTGCAAGTTGTCGTCTTATTGACGTAATTACATGACGTAAAAAAGACGAAAACCGCGACGTAAATATCACGTCATTTTTAACACTTTCTGCTATCAGGGATACACTCTCGTATACACCGCACTGCACACAACACAACGTGCTATACCGCATGTCAACTGAATGCCTATGAGACAACCCCACGTTGAGCTCATACCCCGTCTCAACGTTTATCACCAAAAAGCACCAGCAAAAGGCAAGAACACCAGCATGCACAGACTAAAAGCTCAACATAAAGTTTTAACAATTGTAAAACAACGAAACATAATCAGCAAGACCCTGGTTCAAACAAATTAAACCTGTGCAAACCCGTGCAACCGCACAACCTGGTCAGCGACCACCAACAATCAACATACGCAAACCCCGCGGTGTCTTCGCACAGGCTAGGCTTCGACAAGCGTACACTACAACGCAATGCACGCATGCATATGACTCGAAACACGAGCGCGCGCTATCATCTTAGCGTTTCAGGGCGACTAAAAGTCCCTAATGTTTCACCTTTGTCTATTCACCTGAGGCCTTCATAGTGATTCCGGACATTCCCCCATTTTGTTACGGGTCCTGCTCACATCATCATCACCATCATCCAGCCGATGAACAAGGTACAAAAGAACGAGGCGAAGTCGTGGTCGTAGGTTTAGAAAAACTCTATTCTTCCTCTTCGACGTCCATTTTACAACTCGTCCAACATCAACTTGTCACACCGGACTACAAAAGTACAGTTTAGGTTTTTATGCTAAGTTGTGTATAAAAGGTTTGGCAGATTTGGTTTGATAGGGGGAGGGATGCGCCCCTGTTCCCCCCTGGATTCGCCCCCGTTTGCCTTTTCATTTTTGTACCGTTATTAATATCATGCAGCACAATGGAATGATATGAATACAAAGGAAGAGGAACGAAACATACATTCAGTTTTAGTTACTTTCTCTGGTACTGTCTGGTTCCTATAAGTAAAACCTTAAAAATAGCGCAACAGCATGAGGTTACGATTTTAAGAAATTGCAACAAATCATATCGTCAAATTATCAAGTATACTTAAGTAAAGTGCCCTTAAGTCTAATCGGACGTCTATTTCAAGTACATCTTTTTTTTTCTTCTTCACATAGGCATAGGGTCTGGTGTCCCATCCTCTTCTGAGAGTAGGAATAATGATTGGCTACCTGCAATAGATCAGCCTTCTTCAAGACCAGCAATTCCTCTACCGTGGGAGATTCCAGAAATTTTTCCAAAGAAAAATCCGCCATGGCCAAAACAGACCCATAATCCTCAACCCTGAAAAGATTAGAAACAGCTAAAGAAACTCTAAAAATTCTTAACCAAACAAAATCAGATAACCTGACTCGGTTACTCCAGATGAAACAATCAACCGTAAAATCCGACAACCTGATCCGGTCGATCCAGCCGATTTAACCTCGACCGTCAAAGCTGGTAATCTGACTCGATTACCCCAGTTGAATAAACCTTCAACCTAAATTCCTGTCAACCGAACTCTGGTCAACCCCGTTGGCATACCTTCAACCAACAAACACGACAACCTGACACGGTTAACCCACTTGAAATACCTTCAACCAACAAAATTCACTCAATCAAGCGAACTAAAATCTCATAGCGAGATGCCCTGGAATTCTGCCCCAATCACAGCCTGCACAGACGGCAACATCCCTGATAGCAGAAAGTGGTAAAAATTACGTGATATTTACGTCGTGGTTTTCGTCTTTTTTACGTCCTGTAATTACGTCAATAAGACGACAACTTGCACCAACGCAAGACGTCAAGAGGACGTCTTATTTTGACGTCATCTGTACACTGTAAAAACCGAAGTGCTGTATATAGCACTTTTTGAGGGCATGCATAGGGACTGCACTCAGAGTGCTATTGAATGCACACAGCGTGCTATTTCAGCACTTTCACGGGAGCTGGACCGGCTCCTTAAACTGCTAAACATTCATTAAAAAAAATGATTTGGGCGAGCTTCGAACCAGGGTCCGCTGATCGAGAATTGCTGGCATTACCGCTAGACTAACTCACATTGTACGATTTAGAGCAGATCATATTGTTACATAGTGAATTTACGACACCACATAGTTCATGTTATCTACTTGACTCCCATGACTAAACTGGATTGCAAGAAGCATTTGTTAGTCCATCGGTAACGTCAGCGCCTCTCAATCAGCGGAACCTGGTTCGAGGCTCGCCACGGTCACATTTTTTTAGCACACTACAAGTGCTATAAACAGCATTTCAGGTGCAGTCACTATACATGCCCCTAAAAGTAGCACTTTAGTTTTTACAGTGTACAAGACGTAGAGATGACGTCAAAATAAGACGTCCTCTTGACGTCTTGCGTTGGTGCAAGTTGTCGTCTTATTGACGTAATTACATGACGTAAAAAAGACGAAAACTGCGACGTAAATATCACGTCATTTTTAACACTTTCTGCTATCAGGGAAGAGGAATGAAGACGTAGAGATGACGTCAAAATAAGACGTCCTCTTGACGTCTTGCGTTGGTGCAAGTTGTCGTCTTATTGACGTAATTACATGACGTAAAAAAGACGAAAACCGCGACGTAAATATCACGTCATTTTTTAACACTTTCTGCTATCAGGGATACACTCTCGTATACACCGCACTGCACACAACACAACGTGCTATACCGCATGTCAACTGAATGCCTATGAGACAACCCCACGTTGAGCTCATACCCCGTCTCAACGTTTATCACCAAAAAGCACCAGCAAAAGGCAAGAACACCAGCATGCACAGACTAAAAGCTCAACATAAAGTTTTAACAATTGTAAAACAACGAAACATAATCAGCAAGACCCTGGTTCAAACAAATTAAACCTGTGCAAACCCGTGCAACCGCACAACCTGGTCAGCGACCACCAACAATCAACATACGCAAACCCCGTGGTGTCTTCGCACAGGCTAGGCTTCGACGACAAGCGTACACTACAACGCAATGCACGCATGCATATGACTCGAAACACGAGCGCGCGCTATCATCTTAGCGTTTCAGGGCGACTAAAAGTCCCTAATGTTTCACCTTTGTCTATTCACCTGAGGCCTTCATAGTGATTCCGGACATTCCCCCATTTTGTTACGGGTCCTGCTCACATCATCATCACCATCATCCAGCCGATGAACAAGGTACAAAAGAACGAGGCGAAGTCGTGGTCGTAGGTTTAGAAAAACTCTATTCTTCCTCTTCGACGTCCATTTTACAACTCGTCCAACATCAACTTGTCACACCGGACTACAAAAGTACAGTTTAGGTTTTTATGCTAAGTTGTGTATAAAAGGTTTGGCAGATTTGGTTTGATAGGGGGAGGGATGCGCCCCTGT
The DNA here is from genome assembly GCA_025617745.1 of Heliocidaris erythrogramma. Taxonomy (NCBI): domain Eukaryota; kingdom Metazoa; phylum Echinodermata; class Echinoidea; order Camarodonta; family Echinometridae; genus Heliocidaris; species Heliocidaris erythrogramma. Next base: position 26,621,838 of record CM046862.1, on the reverse strand, counting down.
TCCCCCCTGGATTCGCCCCCGTTTGCCTTTTCATTTTTGTACCGTTATTAATATCATGCAGCACAATGGAATGATATGAATACAAAGGAAGAGGAACGAAACATACATTCAGTTTTAGTTACTTTCTCTGGTACTGTCTGGTTCCTATAAGTAAAACCTTAAAAATAGCGCAACAGCATGAGGTTACGATTTTAAGAAATTGCAACAAATCATATCGTCAAATTATCAAGTATACTTAAGTAAAGTGCCCTTAAGTCTAATCGGACGTCTATTTCAAGTACATCTTTTTTTTTCTTCTTCACATAGGCATAGGGTCTGGTGTCCCATCCTCTTCTGAGAGTAGGAATAGAGGAAAACGCGTTATCTTCCCGGACATTGCAAGTTCTAATTATCAGCCAGGCAAGTATTACGAACGGAGTTTTAAGCTCTGGATATGTACAGAGAATGTTGAATTTCAAAAGCAAATATAGAGACTGAACTCACCTTTTACTTTTCAAGAATTTTTTTATCACTAAAAATGGGCTTTCGTTCCTGCTTTCGTCACTTGGACTTCCGTAGACCGTGGCTTCATCCGGGCTTCATTAGTTGTGATTACTTTGCGATTTATCAGTTTTAAACGTCCCTTGGCGCCTCCTTACCACAATAAAAGACGAGATCTATTAAGGCTTTAAGACTCACATCCTATAGGCTTAATTTGATATTAATGCACGGATGACCTTCAAAAGGGCCAGTGTCATGGTTTACTTTTCATACCCATTCTAAATATTGTTTTACTGGAATCTTTGTGATAAAAAAAATGAAACAAAACCTTAAATATAGGATTCATGATAAGAATGGTACATTAAGCTTGAACTTCAATTTTTTTTAAATTTATGTTGTAGTCTTACTATGACCCCTCCCCCCCCCCAAAAAAAAAAAAACCCACCACAAACTAATATTTACAAATTATATAAAGACACGTTTTTGTTGCATCGTCGTCTGTTGTGCAGTGCTCACCTGTATGTATGAGAACATAATTATGATTTAAAGAAATGACACAAGACAGAAGTCGTATTTTCAAGTTTTGTTTGTTCATTTATATCGTCCTAACAGTCGACCATGAGAGTAGGCCTATCTATCACTACTACATCAGTTTTTCCAGAGCTAGCTGTGGTGTCCCAGCTGATAACATACGTGGTGAAGGATGGAAAAGGGAAAGCGTGATGTTTCTCTCAACAAGTGGAAATGGAGACATTCCTTTGTGTCATTCCGAGACAAGTGCTACGAATGGGGAGATGGTACCTGGTGGTACAAGAATGGAGGAATAGGCAGAGATCTAGCGTGGTCGTGCCCAGTGTCCAAATATTATATAGGAACGAGTCGTTGTACAACGGCGCAAGCCGATCGTTTGGGTCAATGGTATATAGATAACAGCAGCTATTGGCTCCTCTTCAATAACTGTCATCATTACGCTGAGTGGTTTATGAACAGACTACTCGCCAACAGATGTGAAATTTAAAAGGGTGATAAAAAGTACTCTTTTAAAATGCGTATTATAAATGTGAATTTACAAGAGTGCACTATACGTAGTCTACATATAGAATAATGTAAAAGAAAAATATATATAAGCAGACTATAAAAAGAAAGAAATAAAATTAAAAGATGTGTGTGCGCGTGTGAGTGGGTCTGGGCGTGTTTAGCCGTATGTCCGAGGACATTTTCGGACAGAGAACAAAAACAAAAATCATGAGAACAATGGTCCTCGGAAGCCGGACAATAGTCCTCGAACGTCGAACAATGAATTTGTGCCTTATTCCGTGGACTGTCCGAGGACAGAGGAACAATATAGAGGAAAAATACTTGTCCTCGGAAGTAAAGCCATGTAAAGCTCTGTGTGTGTGTGTGTGTGTTTGGGTGTATGTGTAAGAGTACCATATCGATTTATGGAGGTATTGAAAACAATGATGTGTGATAACATCGTTTCTGATTTGATTTTGATTATGTGCATTTACAGATTATGGTAATCATTTTTTTTCTGTAATGATTTGTAATTTTGAAGTTAAAAAGAGGACATAATTGTACCTATTTTGTACGCTCTGTAGTCATTATAGGTGATGTTTAATTCTCTATATTCAATTAAATATCAAGTTGTTTAATGGTTAGGAAGTGGTTCATCGTGGTGAAAGATAAAGACGAAAAGGTAATCAGTTGTCTCACGATGTGCAAATGAGGAAAGCTACGACGTTTCGACCGCTACTGCTAGTCTTCGTCGGGCAATGAGCATAGACTCCGTTGCGCGCGTGTTATAATTATAGTAGCGGCGGGGTCCGGGGAGCCCGGGGACCCCGGGTGCGTACTATATTGTTTGTCTCTACTCGGGCGCTGTGATTGGCCGCTGCCGCTGACCGGACACGACGTCATTGTTCGGCCCCGCCAGTTTCCGCAGTGATCGCCAATCTAGCTCTTCATGGAGTCCTTTGAGGAACACGTGCTGAAGACCTGCCCACCAGCATGTATAACACGCGCGCAGCGGAGTCTAAGCTCATTGCCTGACGAAGACTAGCAGTAGCGGTCGAAGCGTCGTAGCTTTCCTCGTTTGCACATCGTGAGACAACTGATTACCCTTTCGTCTTCAAGTTGTTTAATGTCAAATGGTAATAAAGGAAAGATAATGAACACCAACTTGAGTGTCCGACCCTTATGCTCCAGACATACCGACAACACGGAAACAAGACAGACAACAGATGGAACGAAAAGAATTATACATCTAGATTATACCCGGATGGATAAGATTTGATCTGATAAGCCAATTACAATTCGCGCAAGTGAAGATAAAGGTCATTTGTATCGAATAAAATTGATTCCAATTGCATATCATCTTAAAGAGGATTAATTTATGTTTATTTTGATATACCAATGATAAGTTTACATTAAAATATCCATTTGAAAATATTAACTTGAAAAAGTGCCCACTTTCTTTTTTGCTGTGTGTGTGTGTGTGTGGGTTTACATAGATTTATTTGTGGGGTAAGGTTCCCCACAAATCAATGTGTGTAAAGGTGTGTGTGTGTGTGTGTGTGTATGTATATGTATATATATATATATATAATATATAGCGAGAGAGGTGTGGATGTGTGTACCGTTCGGCATGTTAAATTTAGATATGTGAAAAAATAATGATGGAACGGAATGAAGCAGGTCACTGGGACAAGCTTTCGGCTCTTGGCCTTCTTCAAGTTTATTTGCAAAATAATAATAATTAGCAACTCAACAAAACTAAAGACAACAGAACAGAATTATCATAAAGTTGGCAACATAAATCAAAAGGAGTAAGTGATATTGAAAAGATGTTACTCGCCAAAGCAAAACTAAAGAAAACAGAACAGAATTATCATAAAGTTGGCAACATAAATCAACATAAGTAAGTTAAATTGAAGAGATGTTACTCGGCAGGAGTATAAGTGAGATAACGAAAATGGAACTCAATAGACACAAAAGTGAAAAAGTAGGCAATTACCTGACGAAGCAAATGGTGTCTTGTGTGTGATGTATAGGCGTTCTGTGCAATAATAGGGACTTTTAGAAGCAGTGGACTAGTACTTCGTCCCAGTCGACTAATTCGCGCATGTCAACGTCGTCGACTGCCCATGTTGACTACAGTTCTGATCATTTTAGATTTCACTCGACGTGTACGTACCGTCGACGTCAACCGGAAATACACACTCAACGGATGAGCATAATAGTGGAGCTGTTCTGATGACGTCATATACGTGAACCTCGTCGAAGATTTCGGAGCACCTCAAAAACGAAGTGAACACGTTCTCGATTTTGCAAGTCAGGGAGGAGGACAGGGAGAGGGCGAGTGGCGCATGCGCAGTGGCGTAGAATGATGTCCTTGCGTACCAGTCGACTAAGTGGACGTGCAATTCTAAAAGTCCCTAATAGTTGCATGTAATACGGACGTCACGTAGACATACTTGTTCAAAAAAGTATGATAAAGAGATTTCAAAGAATTAGGTTTATAATAAATGCATGTGTACACGTACATGCATAATGCAGGAATACTGCTGCATATACACAGTAAAAAATATTTTAAACAACTCTTCAAATTGTTTAAACAACGCTGCTTAAGCCGGTCACTCTAACAACTGTTGTTTAAAACTTTAAACAATTTTTTAAACAACAGCTTTTAAACAACTAGGTTGTTTAAATTAAGTTGTTTAAAAACACCCAGTTGTTTAAAACTTTTTTCACAACTATTGTTTAAAAAATTTCTTGTTTAAAAAAGTTGTTTAAAACATCTAGGTTGTTTAAAGTAAGTTGTTTAAAACTTTTTACACAACTATTGTTTAAAAAATACATTCAAATTTGTTGTTCAAATTAATTGTTTAAAACACTATACAGATATGATGTGTTTAAACGTACACGGTTGTTTAAGGCTGTTGTACACAAAGTTAAGTTCCACATGCCAGAGCTGATTTATACGTTCAAAGGTAAGCATTTAGACTAAATATATTGTAATCTGATCGAGTTATACTCCCGGGGGGTGGGGGGCACTCAACCTGTTTTTTGGATGTGGGTGTGCCGCTGCCAATCTCAAAACAGGGGCTAACTTAAGCTAAATGGTTAATTGAGGAAGCTCATTTTTTAGGGTCTAAGGAGCGAAAGGGCTCATGGGCAGAGCTAATTTTAGCTGCTTGCGATCTCACTATACTCTGGTACACATACGGTGCATGAGCTGAGTCAGCGGTCGCAGCGCTGTTTTTAACGCTGTACATGCCGCGCCACTGCACTGACTCGATGTCGCATGCAGAATGATCTTGCTGAGCCGCCGCTAGCACTAGTAATACCGCGCTCAGTTAGGGGGCACTAGGCCGCCCAGCTCCCCCGCTGCGCTGGCCTGGGAGGCTAGGGAGCGACCGTTCCCGGACAATGGGCTGTGCGCATTGTTTTATCATATTCTAGGGAGCGAGTCGGAAGCCAATCGAGGTGCGGTTAGTGAAAATCTAAAAATCGCATATCATGGGAGCGACCTGAGAAGGTTGAAAATGGGGGACGTCACAGCGGCACATACATGTGTGACATATATATGTGAGTGCCCCCCCCCCCCCGGGGGGTTATACTCAAGACATATTTGTGCTGCCGTGACATCTATACATGTCTAGATCTAAACCACATCCACAAATAAATTATGATGTAGACCTGGAACTTTGCAGCGCATCGCAGTTTAAATTAGTTGCACACATATAGGACCGGACCCACGCGCGCATTCACTGGGATTCACTGTGTGTGCAACATAAACTGCGCTGCGCTGGAAGGGCGACTTGCAAAGTTGCAGTTAGGTCTAAATCATAATTAATTCTATGACTGTGGCCTAGATCTAGACATCATATAGATGTCATGGCAGCACAAATATGTCTTGAGTATAAACTCGATCAGATTACATTATATTTAGTCTAAATGCTTACCTCTGAATGTATCAATCAGCTCTGGCATTTGGAACTTCTGCAACATTGCAACCACAAAGGCATCCGCCATGATGAAGCCGGCTGTGAAGGAAACCCGTCTAGTGCGAATTTTCAATCTTTTTAAACAACGTTGTTTAAAAGATTATCATTGATGTCTTAAACAGCGGTTGTTTAAAATGCAGGGTCCGTCATTTAAACAATATTGCTTAAAATTTAAACAACACAAATTTAAACAGCGAAATTTTAAACAGCGTTTTTGCTGTGTAGATATAATATATTCTCACATACATTTGCACCTACACCTGTGATATACGTACGGAATATGTACACGTATACATGTACATATTTGTACATTTGTATATGAAATTATAAAATATCATACATAAATATATATTTTTATATATTGACGCACACAAATATTTTACATAATAAACAATTACAAGAGTATACTGTGTATGATTATACCCACATACATGTATGTAAATCGTGTATCCGATCATACATGAAAACAATTCCTCTGGAGAAGGAGTATGATGATTGTAAGTGAGGAAGTGAGGAAAAGAGAGAGAGAGAGGGGGGGGGGGGGGGGGATGTGGAGTAATTGTCTCTTTGAGGAAACGGGGGAAAGAGAGGCGGGGCGAGGCTATAATAGCCAAAACAAAGACAGAAACATGGAAATCAAGAGTAGTTTGTCCTGATTTGGTGGAGAGATATGTATTCGGTTTATTCATCTACATTGATTCTGTTGGGGTGAGGGTGTTTGATAATCCAGAAGGATTCCCTTTTGAGTATGACTGATGCATCTTTATTACGGATTAGTTCTATACCTGTCTTCTATACCTGTCTTCAATAGTGTGGTTATCTTTGCTGAAGTGAGCGGCAATGGGAATATCTTTGCGTCTACTGGTGTTGTCTACTGGTTGTCCGACCTTGTGTTGTTCATTCGTGTGTAGAGTGTGATGGTAGTTTTACCCACGTATTGTTTTTTTTACATCTTTTGCGTATGATGAGGTATACTACGTAATTGGATTTGCAGTGAATATGTCGGTTGATGGGGAAATTTTTGTCCTGTGACTGTACTTAGAAAGTGATTTGTTTCGTTGATGAATGGACAAATGCAACATTTACGCGCGTGCGGCGCGTCGCATTTAGTGGAGCTTATGTGTTGGGGGTAGTCCACCTACTGGACTGTATTAAATAATCCACGCAGCAAGCAGACCAAGCGGACGTTGAGGGCGCGTGACTTACACAAATTCAAAGAGATTCGATCATACACAGTATGCCCTCCGAAGGAGGGCTAGAGGGCCAGCTAAAATCTGACCTTTGACATTCCATAGGATTTGCATTGGATGCATTGTGGGAGCTTTGGCCAATTTGAACAGTGAGCTAGGAGGGTCAATTTCAATAAATGTTTATTCATGAGGAATGACGTCAAAAACTCGTCAAATACTGTTCGATGATTGGTTAGTTGCTCATATTAACATAATGTTTTATGTATAAGATCATACATAATTCATTTTTTTCATTCCCACAATTCCCTACGATTTGGACACGAAATAGGGAAAATGGCGGCCGTGCGGGTAGTGCTACTTTTGTGCCATTTCAACACAAATCTCAAAAAAACTTTGTTTTTGAGAATTTTCTGTTTTAGAAGGAGTTTGTCTTGTAAGTCTCACGAAAGCAGAAAATTCTCCGGTGGACATTCTCATCAAAGTAATGCCGTATGATGCCATGAAATGTAAGTAAATATGTATTTTGTTTAACATTCCTCTTAATAACTGGGATGTGTTCGTCGTGGCTGCTAGTGAGTTCACTGTACAAAACGTATTATCCCACATCCCACCCAGTCCCCCTTCTCATGCATGACAAAACAAAATTATTATCTTTGATTGACCTCTAAAACGGTCATTTTGAATAGTCTACTTGTAATATTTTTCGAGAAGATCAGATATTTTCCGAAGATCTGTATATTATGATAGTGCTCAAGCCTAAAAAGTAAAGTGCATGGCTTCATTACCGACAATCTGCGGTAGATGTGGACCTGTTCAAGATTGATCATGACACTGAATGCGCAAGATCCTCACTCTGGGGAGCTGGGCCGCGCCGGGTAAGATCTTGCCCAGCGGTCTGTTAGTTTTGGGTGCGCCGATCCTGGCCGGCTAACTGCGCTTTGCCTACGGCTACGATAGCCTGGATCTATTCTAGGCCTACCTTAGACTTAGAGTTAGGCCCTCGGCCTCGCCTTGAACTTTGTTTAAGGAGGGTCTAGAAAGATCAACTTAGAATTTGAATGATAATGTCCTGAATCATGCTGGACCAGATTAAAATGCTCTTTATTATATACAGTCAGTATAACCTTATGCTGCTACTGAGAGCTGTCCCAATTTATTTTGTGTACTGTACTCTGTAGTGACAACCATGACGAGTCACCACTGTCACTGAGACGAGAGAGTACATAGGGCCTTCATGTGCGAGTAATATTATTAATTTAAACAGTAGATCTGTGGCATGCTTTTAATTACTACTATGATTCTAACCTCTTGTTCTCTTTTGATTGCAGAGCTATTGCCTTGGACCGAAGTAGAGAAACACAGGGGGACCAGGACCAGATCATTCAATATCGTGATACTAAAAACTGATAAACCCTAGTACCTGGGGCTGGGCTGTAGATTATTGTCATCCACTCACTGCAGGAAACCCAAGTTGAACTGGAAAGGTAAATTGTTTTTTGAAAATGTAGACCTATAAGCGTGTAAATTTCAATATTCCATTGCTTAGTCTTAGTAGTAGCTCTGTAAGATTAGATCTTATTATTAATAGACTTAGATTTCTACCGACATAGTCTGTGCAGTCAAAATCAAAATTCTAAAGTCCAGTAAATTATTTTGATTTAGCCATTTTAAAGTTTACTAAATGCCTTGGTCTAGGATCAAATTTGGAATGGAAGATGAAAATATGTACGTCTGTTAAATGATTTAAACTTAGATTTACATTTCTATAATTAAGAAGGAAGAACAAATGCAGTGGTGGGTTTTTTTTTGTTTTTTTGTTTTTTTGTTTTTTGTTTGTTTGTTTGTTTTTTGTTTTTTTTGGGGGGGACAATCCCGGCCCGTGCCCCCCCCCCTTTCAAACAACAGTATGCACTGTGCCCCCCTTTTAGAACGGAAAACCTTTTTTGTCTTTGTTTTTGTTCTTGTTTAGTTTTCGTGTCAGAAATTTATGGAGGGAAACAGGACCCCATAACCCCTCCCCCCCCCCCCCCCCCCCCCCCCCCCACCTCCCCCCACTGAGCGATATTTGGAGGGCTGGCAAGACCAAACAATATACGGATCTCCCTCCTAGCAGTTTCCCAAAGTTGACAATCCAGCATTTGTATGCCCCTCCTCCCCCTCCCCCCCCCCCCTTATTATACAAAATCCTGGATCCGCCCCTGGATAGATGTACCCATTTTTGTTTCCTTCTTTAAAATCCAGTCCACAGTCTACAAGAAGTTTAATTTTTGTTTGTCCTTTCTTTTTGTTTTTATAATGCAGGTTGTCCAACGAAGCTCATCAGTTACATTGCTTGTTACGTGTCAAGTAACGGAGTCATTACGGATCGAAGTATTTTTATATTTATTATCATTTAAACATAAAGTTTAATTAATTAATTTCTCTCGAGATTTATTGCTAATTTACATAATGGCAATTACATTTATTCTAAATGTCAGGAATGCTATTTCTGAGCTGGAAATTGAATGTCAAAGTTTCGGTCAAAAGAAAGAGCTAACATATTATTCAAAGGGGAAACAAACAGATTTGTAACTTTCATTTATTTATTTTTCCATTTTTTTTCATTATTTTTTTCATTTTTTTTTTTTTTGAGGGGGGGGGGGGGGTGGTTCAGGGTTGAATGGCCCTTATTGAAATCACTTGACATTTCACTTCAAGATGATTTATAGATACACCCCCTAATTTGTAATTTTGAAATAAAAGCAAAGACTAAATTTTACATCGGATTTACCTTTTGTAGGTGTACATGTCCATGTACACGTAATTAAAAATATATTGCAATTGGTACGATTGGCCCATTTGAAACATGATTATGAGAAAGTGATTAATCTTGAGCCTAATTCTAAATTCTTTTCACACTTCAAAAAAATATTTGATAAAAACCTTTTAAGTACAGTCAGTTATCATGTCACCTCAGAATAATGCAGTAATTTAAATTCAAACTATAACCAATACATTTTCAAAATAAAATAATTTTCCTTTTAATTCCATTGTAATTTAGAAATAGAGTTAGAAAAATGTGGCATGACTACATTATGAAATATGATTTTATTTCATCATCTTTAATCCAACGTGTGTTAATAATTGTATGCATAAGTAGTGCATTAAGATGTAATCATATTTATTTGATCTGCAACCTTAAGTGATAATCCCTTTCATCAAATTCTTGAAGCTATCCTGCGATAGCTATGATAATTTTTCTTGAAACGCAAATGGTTCTATAATCTGTAATTTCTTCCTTTTTATCATCTGTGCAATGGTTGTGTCATCAATCTGGGGCATGTTTCTAGGCAAACGAATCAGGCGCTTGGGAGTTTCAGCCCACCCCGAAATTTTCAAAACTACCAATATTTGGACAAACATCGCCTCATCATTTTGGGCAGTAAGGTGGTCTCTTTGGACTTTTATGTCTTGTATATTCTGATGATAGATTGAAGGGATGTACATGGATATACATTATAATCCACCTATATATATCGGATGTCACTAGATTTAAACTTGTTTGCTTACAAACTGAAATAAAATAGCAATTGGTATGCCGCCCCCTCACCTGCCCCGTGATTTGTTGTCCATGAACAATATGTTATAATCTGTATATTGCATTTCAAGAGAGCATTAACTTTTATGTTGATAAGTGAGTTAGTTTAATAAACATCATTTCACACTGAGAAACTTCTATTTGTTTTTTTCCCCATAATTTTGTGAAAGATGTGGTGGTGATGCTGATGATGATGCAGGCACAATATGGCATGTGTTCTGAAGTGTGAAGATGGATTGGTGTAAATACAGCCTTATGCAACCTTGAATAACTGGATGATAGACTGAATTGTGTGGGTTTTCTGTTGATGGACTCATTTTACAAGAAGATGAAGAAAAAAGAAGAAGATGAAGAAGAAAAAGAAGAGGAAGAAGAAGACAAAAATCAAAGATTTTTTAGGTTTGTTTGTTTGTTGCTGTTTGTTGGGTTTTGTTTTGTGCCTTTTTTGTTTTTGTTTGTGTTTTTGTTTTGTTTTGGGTTTTTTTTGTGTGTGTGGGGGGGGGGGGGGGGGGGGGGGTACATGCACCAGAAGCCAGTGCATGGTGGTACATATATGAGGTCATTGGGAAGAAAATTTTCCCTTTGTACTTTTACTTGACATATGATATGCCAGATCTGCAAGGCACAAGAAAAGCGTTCAATGAAGGGAAATTCAATATCGAAGGAGGGCTTCTTCTTCCTCCTCCTCCTCCTCTTCTTCTTCTTCTTCTTCTTCTTCTTCTTCTTCTTCATTTTCTTCTTCTTGTTCTTCTTCTTCCTCCTCTTCCTCTTCTTCCTCCTCTTCCTCTTCTTTTTTCTTCTTCATCTTCTATTTCATCTTTTTCCTCTTCTTTTTCTTTATCTTTGTCTTCTAGTTCTTCATCATCTTTTGCACATTTTTGCTGCAAAAGTACAGTATACGCCTAAATACAGTTTCATTTTATGTTAATTAGTTATAAAAGCTCATGAATATTCAAATATATAATTTCAATAACTTTACGCGCTGCGCGCCGGCTAAAATCTGGTTTTCGCTGGTACACTGAAAAAAAGTTGGCTTCATAGGCTAATACATGAACAGTGGGAGCAGTGTGCACTTTTGACCCGCCGGAAATGCCCCCATGGAAAGCCGGATGCAGAATCGGAGTTGAGACCCCCTGCACAAATTTGTCGATTTCGGGGAGTACAGATTAGTGGAGTCGCGCGATCAGCGGCTTTGCGCGGTGAGTGGAGTATGTGAATCAATGGCGTGTGAGTGTGTGGGGAGCGGGGTACGAGTTTGCCTCTATCTACAGCTTCCTCGATAAGGGTCTTATCATATTGGCGGTTTGTTAAGTTTGTCTTTAGTTGTGAGAGGGCTGAGTTTGAATTTTTCTTCTTCGGAACAAATACGGCAGATTCGAAGTGTTTGGCTGTATGGGATTCCAGAAAAGGTGTTGGGTGGGCGACATGATTGTGGGTGACATGATTGTTGGATAAGGTATGCATGGCTATCTGTGGGTTTAGTGTAGAGGGAGGTGTGGAGTTCATGATCCTTAATATAAAGTAGAGTGTCTAAAAACGGGACCTGATGTTGGGATGACTCGAAAGTAAATTTTATCGTAGGGTGAAAGGAATTTGCATAGAAAGTTCACATCTATATATCTGGCCCAAGACTGGCGTAGTGGTTTTAGGGGGATGCTTCTAGTAGTCTGTTTGCTAGATCGGTCATGAAAATGTTCGCATAAGTGGGAGCCACAGGAGTCCCCATAGGAGTCCCCATAGCCGTTCCTTCTAAACCCCTCAAAAAAAGTTCTGCAATTCAAGTTTAAGCATTTATATCTCTATAGTAACTGTATGATCATCATCAAGTTTGATATCATTGTAAAGCATGTTTATTCACCTTCACAATGATACCACATTTGTATTGATTATGTAATCACGGAATGTGCAGTGCACCTAAATATAGGGCAAAGTCAAAAGTGAAAAGTTGCAGAATTCATTGTTATTGTTCACACTGAGTTCTTAACTGGAATGAAAGGTTTTGTTTATTTGTTTTTGTTCTTTTTGGTTTGTTTAATTTTTTATTAGGTGTGCATGTTTCTGCTGTAATCCCTTGTTTGGTGGACAAGTATTGTTTCAGGTGATTTTGAAGTGGAATTATTCTTTTGTTTTAAGATGGAATTTGTTTTAATCAGCAACTGATTGTGATAACATTAATATTGTGTTTTGGTTTCATGCAGAATATTGCAAGTTTCCACCTTAGCAGTACACAACTGCAGTGGGGAAAAAAGTCTCCCCTTAGCAAATTATCTGATTTTCAGCCATGTAACCCTATCACAGAAAAATAAGCAACACAAACTCTCCTCTTCTCTTGGATTGCTTTTCACTTCAACAAACACATTCCCCTTTCTTGATGTGAACTCATGTTCTTTAACTCTCTCTCCCCTCTCTAACGAAACAAAAACAAACACAAATACGCAAATTTGCAAATGACAAAATGTTTGGCACTTTTTATTGAGTAACATGCACATCAAATGTGGAATAGCAAAGGATCAGAAGTTCAGTAGAGAGTAGAAGATCCGAATACAGCTACGACAGCCTGGCATCTCCTCCTCATGCTTGTCACCAGCCTGGTGATGCGTTGCTGTGGGATGAGGTTCCACTCTTCGATAAGGATCTGTCGCAACTCAGCCAGTGTAGTGTGATCTGTCACACTACACGGCCAAGCTGGTCCCACATGTGCTCGATTGGGTTGAAGTCAGGGCTGTTCGCAGGCCAATCCATCCTCGTCACTGCCTCCTCCTGCAGGTATTCGGTGATGATCCTTGCTCTGTGTGGGCGGGCGTTGTCATCTTGGAAGATGGCGTTTGGTCCAAGATTGCGCATGTATGGGATGACCTCTGGCCGAAGAATGTTGTCTCGGTATCTCTCTGCTGTCAGGTTTCCATCAACAATGATAAGCTGTGTCTTTCCCAGCGGAAACTAGAATGGGGTTGTCTGGTAGGGGACCCTCGTCATTGATTCTCGTTACGTGACGGAGGAAACCGGTGGTATCTTGGATGTATAATCTTCTCTGTGCCACAAGAGGGCGTAGCATAGTATCAAGAAGTTTGGAAACTTGAACGGTAGGGCAGCTGCAGCCAGACACTATTGGGCGACCTGGATTTCCTACTTTGTGGATCTTGGGTAGAAAATACATTTGAGGACAAAAAGGTTTGGGGAGAATTAGTTTCTTTTTGATATCTGCTTGAAGATCTATTTGAAGAATAGCTGATTTTATCAGTTTAATTTGGTCACTGGTGGGGTCACTTGGTTTCACTTCGTAAGTGTGTGTATTTAGTTGTCTTTATACTTCTGCTAAATAGTCGTCTTGTGGGGCTGGACACCACCATTTTATGTACTTGGCCGACAACAACAAAATACTGCAGACACCATTGGTTGGATGCTCGTTTTTTATTTCATAAAAATAATGGAAAACAGAAACCCCCGCATTGTACAGAAGATAAAACGAAAAGCATCATAAGTACATGATCATCTTGACGTGAAATTATGTAAGTCATCATCTTATACAAATTTGCTTAGTTGTCTGTACACAAAATGCAGTTTTCATAAATTCTATTGTCATACAATTCATAGACCATAAATACATAGATTTTAAAACATTATCTGTGAATTTCCGGAAGTAAGAAATACATGTATCGATATCAAATATTCCGACGGATAAAAATTAGTGGTTATACATGTAATAAATTGACCAAACTTTACCCTAGTCAGAATATGTCATACGTTTAAAGCAAGTTACATCATCTCAGTTGTGCCCATCACCAAACTGGTAAAAACTGCACATCAGTCATGTCAGTGGCTACTGGTACATAAAATGAATATAATAAGTATCAATATGGATTTACCATTTATAACAATATTTCTGTAAAAATATATAACTAAACTAGCTGAGTCTGATGCTTCAGAATAGTCATCAATCCAACAAACTTCAACGAAAGAATATACATTCGACTGTGCAGTAGTAGTGCATCTAATTAGCATGATACAAAACTATTGAACGCTTGCATGTTCTGACAGTAAAATACATCTCACTCAAGGTGATAAAATATCGCTAACATATTGAACAAAGAATTGATGAACAATTTACAATTTCATTATATAACAGTTATCCAATATATTAATTCGAAAGTTGCCAATACAATTTATGAGCAATAAGTTAGTATAAAACACCCACATGTGTAAAGTTGTCTGTATAGACCCTACACAAATCAAGTAAAGCTATAATAAGCTGATATTTATATCATGTTCAATTATCTCTACATACCTTTTATCTAAACTGCAAATAGTGGTGACAGCTTCAGAAACTATCTCTCGCTACCACGAACGTCAGATGTGCATGTGTCTACCCAGCAGGGCCTTGCCTGACATGTAGCCACATATACGCGGACTACTTCTTATGCATGTTTAATTATCCTTCCTCGTTCAACTTAATCACATTATTCGTTATTATATAAAAACGTATGTATAATCCGCATGATAATATACTATATTAACTTCATATTACATTTAATATAATCTCTAAAACAATTTAAGTAAATCGAGGGTCTACTTTGCCCTCGGAGTAAGTATACAAGGCCCACGTGACCTTATCATTGATTAGGTTTCCGGGGGGGGGGGGGGGGGGCTAAAACGTACATCGACCACACCTGAAATGCTGTAGGGTGGTCTGTAAAGCATTAATAAAAAAGGAAAATTTCGGTATCGTAAAGTCAAAAAGAGTTATGACTGCAGTCTCTATTTTTAATCACTACCGCTGAACCTTCGCCGATTTTATTGTCGCATCATGATTGCTGCGTAGGTTGGTCAGTGCCTCTCTTTCTCTTTCAAAGGGTCGATTCTAGGGGGACATGGGCAAAAGCCAAGACCTTTAGATAATAGACTCTTTTCACCTTGTGTAAGAGAATGGCTGGACAAGTTAACAATGAGTTTGTTTTTATTATTTTCTTGATCACCATGAACATTGAGAACATTGTGTTAGCATTGTTATCCCTTGACAATTCTTTTCTTCGCTTTACATACATTGTATGATTGTATCTACGGTCTTGCCTAATCATCCCCTCAACACGGGAACTTCACTACCCCCCCCCCTTCTTTTACCTTGTTCCGGTCGGACGCACCCATTTACTTGTGTGGTAAACGCCCTCTACGTGACGTCCGTATTACATGTAACTATTATTGCGCAGAACGCCTACACATTACACACAAGACAACATTTGATTCGACCTTAAAAGTCAGGTAATTGTTTACTTTGGTCACTTTTGTGTCTATTAAGTTCCATTTTCGTTATTTCACTTATACTCCTGCCGAGTAACATCTCTTCAATTTCACTTACTTATGTTGTTTTATGTTGCTAGCTTTATAATTCTGTTCTGTTGTCTTTAGTTTTGCTTTGGCGAGTAACAACTTTTCAATATCACTTACTCCTTTGATTTATGCTGCCAACTTTATAATAATTCTGTTCTGTACAGTTGTCGTTGGTTTTGTTGAGTTGCTTATTATTATTATTTGTTTCATTCTGTTTGATTTAGCAAATATATATATATATATATATATATATATATATATATATATATATATAAACGACTAATGGGTACATTAGGAGGACAGTTTTTGTTCTTTTTCTTTGTTCAACTGTCGACCTAATGTACCAACTGTCTACCTAATGTAGGGGTCGCTATTATGACGGAATAAACTGCATTGTTAGGTGTCGACTTAATGTACCCGTTAGTCAAATATACATAAATATATATATATATATATATTGAAGTTGAATTGCCTCAACTTATCCCACAAGAAGCTATCCCAATACCACATAATCCCAGCTGCCATCCCCTCTTTAGTCAAGATCTTCAAGTAACAAGAACTTCGTACTTTGGTCCTTTTAAGATGTATCAGGGGTAATAATCGTTTTAAAGGCTAAAAAAGGTTATTGGGCAAATTGTGATATATGTGCGCAACATACAATATAATAATTCAGCAAGGTTATAATTTTATTGTTTAAAAAAGACAAGTGATTATTGATGCATATCATGCTTTATGGTTTTGTTTTGTTTTTAAACAAAGCAGGTATTTGTAATCATTCCTGGTTTCGATTTTACTTGGTTATGTTGCTTTATTCGGAGACAGTTATAAGCATTGTGCTTGATATCATATCAACCCTTACTGGTATATTGATTCGTATTGGAATTTAGCAACGTATTGATCGATTTCTGTGTGTGTGTCAATCAATGGATGGAAAGGATTTATTATATTTTAGGTATGTGAAAGTTTCATTCCCATCGGGTCTTTGACTGCATTTTAAAACAGTGCATGTATCGAGTACAATTAGTACCGTTGGTGGCCATCAGTGTTTTATCATTTCTTTCTGATTCACCTCTGACTCGTCTCTTTCCAGTGGACTTAAAGGAAATACGTGATAAATGGATAAAGGTATTTGTGATGTTAGATTTAATTAAGAGAGAAGGGTTAAGTACATGTCTATGAAGGAGTTATTGACCTTTGGATGCATGTTGTTTTATGATATTGAATAATTTGTTGTTACTATTTAGAAAATTTAAGTTTGATCAGTTAGGCCCAAGAAGGAATCGAGAAAGATTTAATTATTTGTTATCATTTCAAATGTGCTTTATTACAAGATGCATGCCTAGGCTTGATTATAACCATGCATATATATAAAATGTTTAAGTTGATGTTAAGTTGTTTGTTTGAGGAATAATTCACAACTTGTTTATGGGGAAAGAAGAAAATGAGTCACGCCATGGTCTTGTATGGTTATCATGGTTATCGGTTTGTGATGTGATCGCGATATGTACGCAGCGCGGTGATCGGCCTCTTGGCCGCGATGTGATTAAAGACACAGCTCTACACCCAAACTCCGTCTGGTAAATTATCTTTATTTTAATAAGACTGGCGCAGGAATCCGTGTGAGCCTTTTCATCCCTGTGGTATTTTCTGTGGTATTACACTGTACTATATAAATACCACAGCACTGCTGTATGGTATTTTTGTGGTATAGTTTTTCTTTGTGGTATTTCCTATGGTATTTTTCATACCACATGGTTACCACAGGCTACACCTCTGAAGTACCACATGAATATATGTGGTACCTTTTCATCCCTGTGGTATTTTCTGTGGTATTATAAAGTACCATATAAATACCAAAGGAATATCACAGGAATATCACAGGACATTTTTACTAGTCTCTAGACTAGTTTACCGTTGGACCCTAAATTATTTTTATTATTTTGCAGCGAATTGCCTGTATTAGAGTCCAGATATACAAAAAGGCGGCCATTTAATAAAATGTTGAAAAACAGATAGATAGATCTAACGTTACGGTAGATTATTCTATGAAACAAATTTTAATTTGCTTACTTTTTTGTAGAGGTGTTGTAGAGGTGTTGTGGATCAGTGGATAAGTGGATAAGTCCCTGGAATGTGAACCACGAGGTCCGGGGTTCGAATCCCACCGCAGCACTAGCGTCCTTTGGCAAGACGTTAATCTACATTTGCCACTCTCCACCCAGGTGTTAAATGGGTACCCGGTAGGATGGCGAAAGTTAATGTCCTTTGCGTAGCATGTGTGCGCTTAACAGGCCACTGGCTGGAATGCTCCCCAGGGAGTGGAGAATGTGCATACACTTTGTGCGGGCGTGCCAGAATCCAATGACCGGGGTAATAATATATCTGTAAAGCGCTTAGACACATCACTATTGATGTACATGTATTAGGCGCTATATGAAAACCGGATTATTATTATTATTATTATTTTTTTGTGTAGCGAGTTTTTGTTTGTTTGTTTTAGTAGAATTCTATCTAGATTCTAATTAAGGTTAGATCTAACTGTTAGCGTTTGACCTAACTTTAGTAAAAGTTAACTGTCTCTACTTCAAAGTTCAAACGTTAGATCGTTTGATCGATTCCCAAGTGTTTTTAACGTTAAGTTAGATCTAACAGTACGTTAAGAGTCAGAGATCTACCTTATGTCTAACTGTAAATTAGTCTAATAGTTAACATAAATATTCAAAAACAGACCCTACTTTACTAGTTCTGATACTAATTAGTTAGTGATGGACAAGTTTATAGCTCGAACTTCCCGAGATCTCACATCAAACATAAGTTAGATCTAAGTTCTGTTAACCATCATATCATGTTAACGTTATCTAACTTCTAGTCTATGATCTATTCCTTTTCATTTTTTCTTAAGACTTAATATGAGGTAACTTCTCTTCAGCTTAGCAACAAAGAAAAATGGCATACAATTTCCTATCATGGGATACCAAACTTATTTAAAACTGCTAATGGGATCACATTTCATGACTGTTTAGTTAGTTTGAAAATAACCCGTGCGTTAAAAAAAATGCGTCCATTTTTTCGCTGATTATTCAGCATAAAAACAGCTGACAGATTTTACCATGAATCATGACATGTCCATGTTGAAGTTGACCAACAAAGTTAGACCTAAATAGCCTAAATTAGCTCGAATTTAACATCAAGTCATAAACGGTTTTCTACTCAACAATTTTTTGAGGTATTGTAACCGATGTAGGCCTAAGTTAGATCTGTTTACAAATCCTCCAGATGTATCTCACTTATAAACTGTTAGATCATGTCATGAATGTCTATATCACGCAGTCTATGACTATGATTCACATGACATCAATTGCATAGTGATATGATCAATAGGCCTATAATCTATGCAGGGATTCATATTATGCAAATTCAATAATCACCGAAAATAAGCTTTGCGATGCGCAGATCGCTCTAAGCAAGCGTTACACCGTGCGCGCGTAGTAAAATGCGTTGACTTTTCGATGGAAATAAGCGAGGTACATGTATATGGTTGGGGGGGGGGGGGGGGGGGCGTAGGAACTGTTCCCGGTGGTATGTGGCGTATCCTGCTTTGGGAAAATTAGCTATGGATATAAACGGCGTTTCGCATCCCCCATCCCCAGTTCAAAAGCCAAGAAAAAATAATTAAAATAAAACAGAAATTCCATCCTAGATCTATCAATATTTTTTTCTACAAAAATGACCTATAATTCCGCCAATTAAATAATATGTTTGTTTGTTTATTATTTTGTTTTCTTTTTGGGGGGGGGGGGGGGGGTGGGGTTGTGTTTCATTGAATCAAACATAATCACAACATTTACAAACAATTCTAAAAGTTTAGCAGTGTATAAAAAGGAAAAACAAACAAACAAACAAAAAGCGTGTAACTATGACATACAGTTAAAAAGAACGTACCACATATATGCACTCTATAGCCTACATAAGCCACTATTTGCCACCATAAATTGTAATGAACAATCTCCTTGGCAGTGAGCGTGCATCCTCAATCGCGAGCGTCCGTGAATATTCATGAGCAAATAAGCTCTACTGAGCATGTACAGTAGATTCTCCGGTAATTAAACCTGCATGGGCGGGGCATTTAACCCAGGGTTAAAATCTAGGTTTAACTAAACCTGGCTACCAGAATACCAAATAAAGTTAAACTACACTTAGACCGGAGGTGAGGTTTAAGTGTAGTTTAGTTAAACTAGGGTATAACTTTAGTCTGAGGTTAAATTAAACCTGCTATCAGAATACCGGCCATATGTTTATCACAAAGCAATATGGCGTAGCTAGGCCCTATCTTCTACTGCTCCATGTCTCCATCAATCTCTCATATATGTTGGGAATATATTTTCAACTATGCACTTTTTACATTAAAAAAAAAAGGTTTTATGTATCTTATTTGTTGTAGATTTTGTTACAAATATTTCGGGGCACGTAGATAGATCGATATTTGTACCTTCTAGATGTAGGTACTAATTATTCTTTGCCCATACCCAGAGACATGTCATCCGAAATGTCCCATAATCAGTGCCGGCCGCACAGAAACGTTGTTAGCGTCAACAGCGCGCTAACAGTACCGATAGCGATGATTTGGCCGCACAGAAGAGTAATGTTAGTCAAATTCACTAACAGCGCTGTTAGCCTAACATTTCAAGGCCGCACAGAAGCTAACAGTAGTGGTAATGTTTTAACAACTCACTAACGGTGCCAGGGGCACCAATAGTGACAATGTTAGTGAATAATTTCTTGTGTGCGCTATAACTTGCCTCTCCTTTTTTTGATACCAAGTACTTAAACATAGACCCAGACTAATTAAGAATGTGGTGGGTAACGGGTGACATAGATTTTGCTGATAACGGCACAAACTTGTTGTATGTTATTTAGTAATTCAATCTCATCTCTTGATGGTAATGTATTACTTAAAAACACCACAATTAAAATGGTCGAGTAGTTAAAGTTTCTTGGTTTACTTATTGATAATAAGTTATCTTGGAAACCACAGACTCTGTATCTAAACAATTTACTCTCTAGAAATGTTGGTATTATAAAAAAATTGAAATATTTGTTTCCCTCTCATGTATTACTCTTGTTGTATTCCACCTTGGTTCTACCCTACATAAGTTATGGCATTCTTGCTTGGGGCAACTGTACTAAGTCTCAGTTGGATAGACTCTCAGTTATACAAAAACGGGTGATGAGAATAATTTTGAAAAAGCCTAGACTAGCTCCGTCTAAAATATTATTCTTTGAAAATAAATCGTTGAGACTAAACGATTTGTTTTATTACCAGTTAGGCAGTTCAATGTATCAAGTACGAATTCATGAATTGCCTCAGGTTTTACAATCAATGCTTAAAACGAATGATGGAATACATAGGCATTCTACACGACAATCATCTTTCTTTCATTTACCACTTCTTCGTACTCAGTTTGCCCAGAAAACATTAATCTAAACTATGCCCTTCTATTGAAATCATCTTGATTCAAATCTAACGCAAGCTTCCTCTCTTAAATCTTTTAGAAGAAATCTTAAACATTATCAAATTAGCTCTTACAGCGTAAGTCTATAACAGGGGCGTATCCAGGATTTCCCAATGGGGGGGGGGGGGCGCCAGGCATTATTGATCGCCGTCCCGGGGGAGGGGTCTAATGGGAGGGGGTGCCCCCTCCCCTTTGGAAAATTTTTGCTTCTGAAGAAGGGCTGAGATGCAAAATAATCCTATATGTGACCAATTTTGAAGCCTATTTAATGAACAACTTTTTTTTTTCCTAGTTTTTTTTTTTTACGACGGCCAATAGGGGGGGGGCGCGCTGTTGCGCCACCCCCTGGATACGCCACTGCATCTGTACAGTATTTAGTTTTCTGCCTGTGTCTAAACAGAACATAAACAAAACCTTTATTAAGACATCGTTTTATTCATACTTAATACACATACATGTATTATGTGTATCTGGTTTTTCTACTACTATATAAACGCGATAGGCTGACATTAACTGCTAGTATAATACTAGTTCATAGTATGCTTATTTTATTTTGATGTTATAGTGATGTTGTGTGTGCATTTATTTTTTTTCCCCTTTTACACACGTCTTGTCTCGTCTCTTTATTGCTATATATGTATATGTATACATAATTACATACATATATTTCTTAGTTCTCTCTGTTATTGGGGAACCTAGTTTTAACAAGCTGTGCTTTTCCTTAGGTTCTCCCATAATACTGCTTTTTGGAATTGTTATTAATGTATCTGTATTCGAAATTTTGAACGATGTATGCTCACCAATAATGTTCATGGCAGATTTCTGCAGTAATATGAAAAAAATAATTAATTAATTAATTCATTCATTAAAGTATAGGTTTTCCAAAGCAGTGTTTGAAGACCTTTTTAACATTGTAGGCCCTGCTTTGGAAAAAAGAACGTTACGGTGAGTAACCATGTACCATACCTTAAGTACAGTCAATGTAACTGAATAGTGTAAAAGGCAGTGGCGGCACCAAGGGGGGCATGGGGGCATTTGCCCCTCCCCCCCCCCAGTCAGAAGCATTGCCCCCCAATAATTTTCGGAGTGAAAAAAAAACAATAGGGTGGAAAAAAAATTGTGTGCACCCTTGCCCTCCCCCCCCAACATTTTCCTTTGCCCCCCATTTGCTCCCCCCAACCCCACTTTAAAAATCCTGGTGCCGCCACTGGTAATAGGCTACATACGCATCAGCCACTGATGATGAGAAGCATCATGATGAAAATCATCATTGGCAAATAAGCCTACTCCCATGACTGAAGAGCTAAAAAATAAACAATAAATAAATAAATAAATAAATGAGAAGTGGGCTTGCATTTTTTTTTGTGGTACAGTATTTTAATCTAAAAGCTAAATGCTAGTAGTTGCAGCAAGCAATAATTTCACGCGAAAGTCTTTGGAATCAAAGTTAACTGTTCATATATTGTCGTAGCTAATCTAGTAAGTTTATGCAATCAGAAACTTGAATAACCTTTGTTAAAGAATGAAACATACGCTGAAAACCAAGCACACATTAGACCACCAACATAGATATAGTGGGAACGTGTAGTATTATTGATTAGTAAAAGACCCGTCACCCGGCAGGAATGTCATGTTTATTTTGGTAATTTGTCAGCAAATATAAATTTTAAAACGTGAATACACAACGCATGCGCACTGTGCTATGCTGCATCAACAAGCTAGATTCATCAATCTATACATAGATTACTACGCACAAATCATAGATTTTGCCTAACTCTATGGCTCAAATCCATTAACAGCGCTGTAACAGCGCGAGTGTCAAACAGCGTCCTAACAGCGCTTTCTGTGCGGTCATCTTACCCGTGTTGTTAGTGGCTGATTTGTCTGTGGCTTGTTAGCGCTAACAAAGCCGCTACTAACAGCGTTTCTGTGCGGCCGGCACTGGTTGTTATGGAGACACGGAATAAATCAAGTCCCCATAACCACAGTTTTGTCTGTATATACATGTATATATATCTGCCCATACCCAGAGACACCCCGTCGAACAAACGTCTTTTACGTATAGGATTGGCCTATCAAATCCATTGTTATAGGGTAATTTTTCCTTATGTCATTATCAACAAAAAGGATTTGCTAGGCCAATCTGATACGTAAAAACGCATGCTATGTATGAACCATCGATTGTGTTGTGAATGAAATTATGGTTTTTATTCCCGTCGGTACAACAAAAAAGTAGCACTTTGTGTTTCATAATGCAATTCAGGGTTTATGTGCATACTATTTTCAATTCTTTTCATCTTTAATCATGTTAAGACACATAATTTGTCATGGAGATTCATGACCCTGCGTTAAAAATCCCAATTTTCTAATATTTTTTCTGTATAGTGTGTATATAGGGCAAAATAATTTAGAATAAACGTCTAATTTAAAGGGGTGGGCACAATCAAACAAACATAAACAATATAAAAGCCTAGGCGAAATTCTTAATCCAATTACTGTGTATTTTTCATATTGAAAATGTAAATCAGACAAGCAACATCCATGCTAAAGAAAAATATTGAAACAAGAGTCAATAATCGGGGTCCTCCGTCGAAAATAGGGACGCATACTGAAGCATCTAACTTCCAAGTTTTCCCAATATTCAGCATTACTACTATGAACATCCCAAATTAATGGATTTGTTGGGTTTTTTCAGAGAACATTTTACAGATTTTACAATGATACCATATGTGCAGCTAAGATTCTGCAACATTAACAATATCGTTTTGATTAAACTCGAAAAAAAAAGGGGAAAAGGAAGTATAACTGTAAAAAAGAATATTCTTTTGACGATAGCAGGATTTCAGTTATAAACTCATACCAAATTTACATAATCAATGATAGGATAAACAAGTAAAGGGATTCTCTAATGATTCTAAATAAAATGATAATAATTTAGTAATTCCAGAAACATTTTCAGTCAAACACGATTTTCTGATTTTTATTCAGGTTAATACAAACTAAACATATGAGACAATGAAGAGGAATTGCGTATTCCTATCCTAATATTCCTAATATTTTGACCTCCCAATTTTTTC
The DNA here is from genome assembly GCA_025617745.1 of Heliocidaris erythrogramma. Taxonomy (NCBI): domain Eukaryota; kingdom Metazoa; phylum Echinodermata; class Echinoidea; order Camarodonta; family Echinometridae; genus Heliocidaris; species Heliocidaris erythrogramma. The sequence continues at coordinate 26,597,667 of CM046862.1, read as the reverse complement.
CAAATGTCCTTAGCTTACGTCCATTACCCAAAATATTAAAAAGGACTGATACACATTATTTCTTATATTTTCCACAATTCAGACGATAATTTCTCACTTTTTGTTTTTACAATAGTTCCATCGCTTTTAATATTCATAAATTTACCAGAAATGTACACCTCAGTCGAAAACTACACTTTTCAGCTTTTCGTGGAAATGACCTATTTCACGTGGGTGGTGACAAAAAAGTGAAAAGCTACTCCACAGATTTGAAACCTGGAATGGATTAACCTAGCTTTGGCCCACATTTAATGGCAAACCAACTTTTAAAAAGTTAGGCCATTTCAGATATACTACTTCAGAAATGACCTACAATGGGCATTTCTCAATTTTCTTGAAAATGGGAAAATTGGCATCACCCCTATAGTAATATTGGAATGAACCGACAATTTATTTTTAATACTGTCTATACAGATCTTAAGAAGAAGGATGGAAGGAGAAATCATGCAAGTTTCGTTTGAATTGCATAATCATAAATACATTTTTACTTTGAATGAAATTTCAAATATAACTAAAGGGTCTACATGGGACCATTTTCCCCTTGGAGTCGTCCATTGAGTACTCTAGGTATGTTTAACATGCACAAATGTGGGCAAATATGAAGAAATAACATATAAATAACCTTTCTGACGATAACATTACATTTTTGTTTACAGTAGTTCCATTGCTTTACATTAAAACATTCATAGATTTACAAGAAATGTGCCCCTCATAAAAAAAAAGTAAATGACACTCAACGAATACGAAACCTGTAATGGATTGGCCCAAAATGGAATTATGAAAAATTATTACAGATTTTTAACATCATTTCCGTAGGATATACCCTGTATATACTACAATATTCAAAATATAAAAGAAATCCGCCGACCCCCATCTTCCGACTTTTCCAAATCTCCCTGATTCTCTCAGACAGTAGCTCTTAATATTCAAATCTTCTAATATTTTTCGCCATGTCCTAGGACTCCCGGGCTCCGTAACATACAAGTAAGATTATTTATACTTTATTACAAATAGTATTTTAAATGTTTTTGTTTATTCTTTATGCCCATTGGCTGACTATGCGAGAGTCTATCACTACCAAATCAGGTTTGATGAAGCTAGCTGTGGTGTGCCATCCAACATGATACGTGGTGAAGGACTGTTCAAAAGGGGAAAGCGTGATGTTTACCTCAACAAGTGGAGAACGAGGCATTCCTTAGTGCAATTCCGAGACAAGTACTACGAATGGGGAGATGCTACTTGGTGGTACCAGGATGGAGGAATAGGAAGAATAGTAGGATCGGGGTGCCCAATGTGGGAATATTATGTAGGAAAGAGTTGTTGTATAAAGGCGCAAGCGGTATCGTTTGGGTAGATTGTATATGAATTACTACACATACTGGTTTCTCTTCAATAACTGTCATCATTACGCTGAGTGGCTTATGAACAGACTACTGAATAACAGATGTTAAATTAGAAAAAAAGGGAATTCGAGTTCTTGTGCCAAGTATTAGTGGTCCTAAAAAAGCATTATATTTTTACATAGGCAAAGAACGGAATACACACCCAAACTTGGAGGGGGCAAGTTCAAAGAAGTTAAAGAAGAAACAAGCTTGGCTTTGGGAGAGAAAGTTACACAGGTATTATAATAATCCTAGTTTAAAACCGATCGTACGTCTTATTAAATTCGCTTTAATTATAATATATACATTCTATTTACATGTAAAATGGAGAATGTAGACGGGCATAACAGTGTGAACGAAGGAAAATGGGGGGGGGGGGGGGTGAGGCTACGGTTTGTATGGGTATGTCTCAAGGTGAGAATGAAAGAGTTTTTAGGCCGGAGGATGCATTTTATGTTAGAAAATCCTTATAGCCTTACTGCTGTTAAAATTTATATCATTAAAAATAATAGTTGGGAGAGTATTTTGATGTTAATTTTGTATGATTTCTTATAGAGTATGTTTTTGTTATGTAATGTTTGATTCAGCATGGAAAGTGTGATCCGTGTAACATTTCAAATCATTACGGAAATAAGATTTATATCTGGTGATCAAATCAAATGTTATGTTTCATTAAATATTGTCTATAAATATGTAACGATAAGGAAGTTAGCCCCTTCAAATTATTCTCTCTTCTCTCCCTCTCTATTTTATCCAATCTCGCTCCCTCTCTATCTCTATGAGTTAGCCCCTTCCATTCTTTCTTCTCTCTCTCTCTCTCTCTCTCTATCCAATTCCTCCCCCTCTCTCTATCTCTATGATTTGTAGCACATACTACATTTGAGGTATATAATCTTGTTTTTCTCAAAAGTCCAGAAGTTATTATGTCCAGGCCAGTGGAAGAGGATTATCTTCTAACCTGTGTAAACAAAACTGAGAAGGGCTTTATTAATACAACAGATGGTCAGAAATTCCAAGTGGTCAAAGAATGTGATGGCATGGCAGAACTATTCTGACCCCTCATACTAACTATTGACCAATGATAACTGTAGTTATCACTCACTTGGCTCCCCATCCTCCCATCTCCCCCTCCCGTACATCTTCAAGTAACATTAATTCGCGACTTCAACTGTGTCCAGATTATATACAGTATTGCCGTCAGAACATCTACTGTGGACTTTTATTCTGCAACAAAACAACTTATAAATTATTTAAGATACATTAAGCAACATAAGTTCTACCATATTGGAAAAAGTAAGTCGATTGTTCCCGCTAGCTATTTTGTTCCTGATTATTAGTAGCCGTTAACTGTTCCTGATTGTTCCTGTTTCATCCCGTTCCAGCTAGTTGATATAAAATCAAGACAATGTTCCCGTCGTTCCTTTTTACGTTCTTCGTTCTCCTGTCCACTGACGCTACTATTAGTACTTTTACTTCCAATCGCCATTGACATCATCATCTCGTGTGTCATCATCCTTCCCGACCCCGCATCATCGGCCCCGCCGTCAGCAACTGCCGCAAGTACAGTTCGTCAGTATAAGTCGCGATATCGCGCAATTAAACAACCGCGTTGCATGTAAGTGGCCACACATCGTAATAATTTCATTTGCCCCACTAACTACCCCCTTCCTTTTCCCCCTTATTAAGTGAATAGTGAAGTTGATTTATAAATGATTTAATTTTGTCTGCCAATTAATAACAATATACTTTGTTCATGAGGTTATTTAGATATCATTGGGAAAGTTGTTTGTACTTCTGGTTAAGTGGTTTGAAAGAGGTCAGCGACCTATAGTTTTAATTATAAATAAATACGTCATGACACCTTAATCACTCGTGTCCTAGCGCTTTTTGACCTTTTGTACTCTTGACATAACTTCTATTTTGATACTTTTAGAGGGAGCGACAAGTCGCAATCTATGGGCGGTTTTATAGTTCGCTGCTCCTTTCTGTGGATCAAAGTTCAAAGCGACTTCAATTTATCGCGCTCAGCTAATAAAAGTTCGCACATTGACCCAAATTTGAGTAAACAAGATCGCGTGTTCTTTATTCCAGTATTTGAATCTCATTGGTCGGTTACGTATGTCGGGATTCGAGTTAACGATCACGCGAGGAATTCGGCAATAACATTCTTTCGGTAGCGCACGATTGGACCTGATTGTATCCGAATTTCCCCGAGTCAGGCCAACTGGTCAGTCCCATGGATTACGACTTGCCACTCCCTTTAATATCTTTAATCGGTGGTCTTGTGACTAACCCCCCACCGAGTCGGAACCACCCGCTAACAGACCAATCCCTGGTTCCTTCTCGGATCCCCTACTCCACTGCCTAGACAGTGAAGGAGGGGTAGCAGGGCGTTAGACGGATCTCATGACCTTCGCGCGTTATCAGCACGAAAATAAAAGCTCTCCCAATTATTCTAAAGAATTTGCTTAAATAATTGTTTCTAAAAGACTGGTTTGATTATTCCCGTCAAGTGAAGCGTTTGGACACAAATTATTAGTTAGTAGTTCCCTAAGTATAATGATCTTGTTTCTTATTTGCTGTTTGCATAATTAATGAATTATTATTTAACTCACACATAATATGTTCTTTAATATTGTACAATTTGAGGATCTGGCAATTTGTTTTTGTTTGCAAGAAGAAAAAAAAATAATGTTGTGCTATAATACATGTTCGGGTTTATGATCATTCAACTGTACTATTGGGATATAGGCACAGGCTAGTCATAGATTTGATAATATTAAGGATAAGAAAGTGAGTATGTAGATATAAATGTAGGCAGCTACCTTAAGTTAACAATTTTTACAAATATTTTACAAGGATGAAATTCTGAAGGGGAGATTACCATTATAGTGAACTAGGATTTAAGCTGTTAAAAGGATGAATGCGATAGGAATTGGCAACATTACAATGACAGGTTTGGATCATTAAAATGTATTTGAGTTGACTTTCATTTACAAACTGTAGCGTTAAGATTTGTCCCATGGATTGAGTAGAGTTCAAAGGAACTGCTACATCCCCCTTCCCCTTTGGCATTCATGCTAGACGAGCATGGAATGAAGTAGTAGAAATGGCCCCAAAAAAATCATCCTAGGTAGGCACCACTGGACCTCCTTATTATACACGGAAGTTCGAAACAGGTATGTTGCTTTAGGATGCAGTTATTGGATATGATTAAGTGAATGTTGTGTGTTATATAATGATCATGTTGGTTTGTCTTAAGAGAGATATATACCCACTGTGCGTAGAGCATGGGCATGACTTAATGTTTGTTCTATTTTCTTAAAGAAAATATTCTTTGGACTAAAAAGCTGAAGATATATATTCTGGGTTCTCCGAATGAGCGACCCCGAGCGTTATATATTATGTACTTTTATGCTCGTGAAGATGTTGCCTATTCTAAAAGTCAGATTCAGACATTTTAACAAGCAAGTTAAGGAGTTAGTTAATGTAAGTCTGTAGGTCCCAGTAATGTTTTAACGAAACCTTTAGTGAGGGGAGGGGCAATGATTTAATAAATTGTAGAGTATGGAAGAGAGTACTTTTAATTGATAAAAGGATTTTATATCCACATAATCACTGAGATAGGTCACAGATAAAATGTTTGGATGTTGCAAAGACCGAGCATTGTACATGCTTTATAATGAAGATATTAACGGTATACATTCTGATTGCGAACAATAGGGATGCCTCAGATGAAGAGGAAGACTGTCTGCCGAGACGGTCAAAAAGGTGTCCGCATCCATCTGACAGGGGTTGACATATAGCCATAGCCAAATGGTTTCACCCACTGTAGGAAATAGCTTGAAATGTATTCTGTATAGATTGTTGTTGGTATTGAGTGTTAAGTTGGTGTTTTTTGGTGTTTTCCGTAACTGAGATTGTTGTTTTCCGTAACTGAGATTGTTGTTTTACCGTAACTGAGATTGATGTTTTCCGTAACTGAGATTGTTGTTTTCCGTAACTGAGATTGTTGTTTTCCGTAACTGAGATTGTTGTGAGTTTCATGATGGTGCTCATGTTTCTTTTGCTGCCATCTTTTAACACAATACGGGAACAGGTATCTCTGATTTTGGGATTAGAAAGAATGCCAACTGCGCACACGGAATCATTAACTATAAATGTTAATGGCAGATGTAATAATAGGAGGCAGGAAAACGGTTGTCCTTCTTTTGGATCGTAACCATGTCCCTCTGAACTTATTGTCTGTCTTCATGCTATAATTTGTAAACATTATAAGTACATGTATTTTTACCCGTGCTTAGGTTTGCTCCACGGTGCAAACATAATTCTATTATCATAATCATAATTATGGAGGATATTTGAGGATGCCCCGTGTCTTTTATAATGAAGTTGCTTATAAAGGCGACCCGATTTCTTTTGTTTTGGTTGAGTATGAAGTAAAGAAATAATATGCTCATTTTCCCATGGACGGTAATTATGAGTTAATATCAGTGTGCGGATATATGTGTGCGTAGATATAATTTTTATTGTCTTTTTTTATATTTTCGATCCATTTTATGTTGTGACACAGCTATAATCAGATAGAATGGTGCAAATTAAGCTGAAGTTAAAATATATATGGAGAGGATTCAAGTTCAACCATGAGGATTGGATACAGTGATAAATTTGGCTTGACGTTGTTTTAAGACTACCGTCGAACCTTGGGGTTTGACATGTTTGATACTGTTATTCTTATATTTGATATTTTAGGTGGGCTTAATCCCCTTAGTTCCCTTATTTTCCATACATGGTTGTCCACTTGGCACAGTAAGCTGTTGCGCGCGGTCATTCTGTAAATATGTGACCCGTCACGACAAAATGAGACAGAAGTCGCTGGGCTAGAACTCGAGAAAATTGGGCAAATTTAAAAAAACTTCAAATTTCGTCATTTTTTTTTTCTTAGCTGATTTGAATCTTCAATGTTTCATGAATGTTCTGTAAAAAAATTGAGTCCTAAATATAACGGGAAAGGGTAGAAAAATCAGTTTTTCTACGAGTGTTTTTTTCGGTCAACTCTTCTATTTTTTCGGACAGCTGGCTCGTCCCAGAGCGAAAAGAAAGCCATCCGCTAGGCACCGCCCCTAGCGACGCGTGGCTTTGTTCATTGGACGTTCGCAGTCACGTGATCTCTGTAAAAGAATTTGCAGCGTGCACTTAATGCTCGATCGCGCTGGCTTGCTCGTGCCGTCTCGAATTGTTCTGAAGATTAAGATCAGATATTGCTTCTGTTATCATCGCATTCGTACTACTTTGGTCCCGTTATAATAAAGTACAATATTATCAATATTTCATTAATCTTTATTTTTGGGAGTCTTTCTTGTTTCGTTTTGAGTGCTGGCTAAACAAAAATCTTTTTCTTCTTTCTCTGTTTCAGTTATCAGTACCTCCCCTCGCTGTCTCTTTTTCTTTACAAGTTGATTATTTTGTTACTTTGCTCAGCCTAGTATCACTTTAAAGAGAGTCTGAAAGTGAAATAAGTCCCAAGATCCCTTTGAATGGGGGGGGGGGGGGGTGAACCAAATGAAATTGTGACGGCGAATGAAAATGTGTTAGAATGTGATACATGTTCAGAATGAGAGAGAAGAATTCACTAATCATCTGGTGAGGGTGCGTGTGAAAATAATAGACAAATTATTTAGCTCTATTAAAAGCAAAAAGAAAAAGTTGAAATTGAGAAGGTGGTAGATTTCGTAAAGCAAGACTCGACTAGCGCAGAGAATTGTTAATCGTCAATGAAAGATCTCTTCATTATGAAGCTGGTTTAAGCCATCGCTGTTTAATCTATTGAAAGTAGAGAGGGAATAGAAAAGAGTTGGCTTTCAAAACAGAAGTAAGAAGAACTGGAAAGATGACTTACGAACAACGAAACTATTGATACGCGATAATAATAAGGGGTAAATTCTGTAACCCTTTGAAAAGCCGAAAAGAAAATAAGCCTTTTAACCAGAAAGAACGGTACATGTACCTGTGTAGAGATTATGAAACAAGCGCGCGATTTAGGACAAAGAGAGAGAGAGAGAAAATCAATAATCGTCTCTTGCTGGAGGTGACTTAATCCTTGTTCTTTGAAAGGGGCGAATTCTCTACCTCTTTATAACATGGCGAAGAAGAAAAGAAATTAGCTATTAGACACCAGTAGATTGTATACATTTTTTTTGGAGTAAACTATAGAGCGGAGAGAATCGATGACTTTCAAGCTAAGACGCGCGTTATCTTCATCATGTTCATACTGCCAGTTAGCCAGGGGCGGATACAGGATTTTCAGAAAGGGGGGCACACACTGAGGAACCCTCCGTTTGACGAAGTCAAACGGCCATCTGGGGGGTCTGGGGCATACTTTGTCACACAAAACGGGGGGGGGGGCGCACGCCCCTTGCGCCCCCTGCTTATTCTCTTATTCGTTAAAGCCGAACAGACAAAGAGTCAAAATTAAGAAGAACTGTCGAAATTATGATACAGGTGAAAGATTTAGAAGGAGAGAGAGAATTGTCTGGGTGTCAATTTTTACAAAAAGCAGTTGTCATTATTATTTATTTTCTTAAGCTCTAGTTAACTAGAGCGGCGCTAAGAAGCAGTTTATCTCTATCCCGCTTTTGAACATGACGATAAAAAGCGGCCAATTCTATAACTCTTTTTAACAGCCGAAAATAAAAGAAAATTATTTTGTAAAACTAGAATGAAAAGGCCCTCGGTTGCGATAATGAAACAAGTATCTGATTTGTTTTAAGCTTGAGTTAACTATTGGGCGGGGAGAAACGATGACTTTCATGCTAAGATGCAGTTTGTCTTCGTCATGTTCATACCGCCAGTCAACATGACGATAATTAGCGGCCAAATCTCTTATTCGTTTAAAAAGCCGAACAGACAAGAAAGAGTTAGCTTTCAAAATAGAATTAAGAAGAATAGTCGAAATTATGATACAGGTGAAAGATTTAGAAGGAGAGAGAGAATTGTCTGGGTGTCAATTTTTACAAAAAGCAGTTGTCATTATTATTTATTTTCTTAAGCTCTAGTTAACTAGAGCGGCGCTAAGAAGCAGTTTATCTCTATCCCGCTTTTGAACATGACGATAAAAAGCGGCCAATTCTATAACTCTTTTTAACAGACGAAAATAAAAGAAAATTATTTTGTAAAACTAGAATGAAAAGGCCCTCGGTTGCGATAATGAAACAAGTATCTGATTTGTTTTAAGCTTGAGTTAACTATTGGGCGGGGAGAAACGATGACTTTCAAGCTAAGATGCAGTTTGTCTTCGTCATGTTCATACCGCCAGTCAACATGATGATAATTAGCGGCCAAATCTCTTTTTCGTTAAAAAAGCCGAACAGACAAGAAAGAGTTAGCTTTCAAAATAGAATTAAGAAGAACAGTCGAAATTATGATACAGGTGAAAGATTTAGAAGGAGAGAGATATTGTTCGGGCGTTAATTAAAAAAAAAAATTAAAGCTCTATTAACTATAGAGCGGCGCTAAGAAGCAGTTTATCTTTATCCTGCTGTTGAACATGGGGAATTGATGATAAAAGAAATGAAGCTTTTTAACCATACAGAAAAGGACCTGTGTGGAGATTATGACACAAGCTTGTGATTGAGAAGCAGGGACCGCGGAACCGGGGGCTGGGGGCTGCAGCCCCCCCCCCTTTTTCAGTAAACACGTGAAAACGTATGGCAGTGCAAAAATGTGGTTATACACGCAGCACCCCCCCCCCCCCCCCCCCCCCCCACTTAGCCCCTCCACTTTCCAAGACGTTCCGCGGCCCCTGAGAAGGACAATGAGAGAGAAGAAAAGTCAATCGTCTCGCGAAGGCAGGATGTGACTTAATCCTTGTTCTTTGAAAGGGGCGAATTCTATACCTCTTTGACATGGCGAAAGAAAAGAAAGACGCATTTATAAACATTTTTTAAAGGTAGAACTAACTAGAGCAGGATACAATTTCTTTATTACGATTCTGTTACATTCCATCGTTGTTTAATCTGGTAATAAGTAAAGAGCGAACCGAAAAGAGAGTTAGCTTTCAAAAGAAAGAAATAAAACTGTGGAGATTATGAAACAGGTGCGTGATGTAGGAGAGAGAGAAAATCAATAATCGTGTGTTAATTCTTCAGCTTAAGAAAGCGGCGATTTCTATTGCTCTTTCACAAGACGAAAAGTAAAAAAATAAGATTCATATGCAGACATCAACGATCTCTGTCAATATTATTCTTGGTAAAGACTATAGTCTAATCAGTAAATTTGCCAAAATTGAATGACTTTGCGACAATCGAATCCAAGCTATAAAAAGAAAGCAAATAACATTGAAAGAAATCAAGTTTACATGATTAATTTAGAAAAAGATATAATGACATAAAAACCTCTGAAAGTTTGAACCATAATCTAATACATTTCCCCGCACAAAATGACAGACTTACAAACCTTTTGACTATAGCTAGGTTAATCAACCCTTTAAGAAAATCATACCGGCATAGGAAAGGCTCAACGAAAAAAAGCATGAAGTTGATGCGGGAAGCTTTTTCAGTGCCGTGAAACTACTTGATTTGTTACCCTTTAAAGCGTTAGAATTCATGGCTTAAATGAATTAAAATTCATGTTTTCATGAGAAGAGATCCTAAAGAAACATAAGGACTAGTTTTTATTAGAATTAATAAACGGTTGCTAAGGGCTTTATAAAAATCTATTTGACATTACAAACGGAAAATGCTGCATGACTGCAAAACGGAAGTCAAACTTTGGAAGCGTTTTTCTCGAAGAAATACTTTGCCACAGCCCTACTTTACTCAAGATTCAAAAGCTATTATCTCCACTAATACTCACTCTCTAGAGTTGAACTATATACCAATTTAAAACTTAAGAAACGGAGAATAATAATCAATAATAAAATGCAATTTCAAAAAATGCGACTTCTGTCTCGTTTTGACGTGACGGGTCACATATATCGTAATTTTATGTGTGGTGCTGTTTTCGCTACCTGCTAATCGCTAGATTCTGTTTGGTTGTTTTGTTTGAATGCAGCCAAATCACCAGTTTGGAAGGCTTGGAATAAAATTGACATTTAGAAGATTCTTAATTGGCTGATAATTTACATAATCGTTTTATGATCAACTTATCACTAACTCATGCACACGAAACAAGTGCACATGTTCTCCTGTATGCTGTCTCTGTGTCCAAGGAGCTTAAAATATCATTGTTTATTGTGAATGCACCTTAATATGCCTTATATACACCAAAGTTAAAATTCACCAACATTCTTTCTCAGAGGGGAAACCGAATGAGAAGGTCCATTTTTTGTAGTCATATGATACTTGGATTTTAGATTTTGTTTATGATCAGTTTTGGACCTAATTTTTTGTTGTAACTCTTGGTTGATATTACTTACACTTGTCGATGATTTCATGTTTGTATATATACATGTATAGGACTACTATAATTACCCATTTGGTCCGATTTGATTGTAGATTTACATTTGATATACATGCTACTTAGAAATATAATATGATGAAAATCTAGATTTTTTAAAACAAGTATGAAATATAACTGAGGTTTTGAAAACAAAAGTAACTGAAACAAATAATAATGATGACTGTTCAGAAATAGGTTTCTTGTATACCCAAAGGAATTTTACACGGTTTGTTGTATTTTAATATCATGGTAAAGTAAATGATGTGAATGAAATTGATGTCGTCTGTGGTCTATTTTTTGTTAAATTTATCTCCTTAGTAATATTGGTAGAATCTTACAAGCACCTGGCTGCACTCACACACGCCACAATGAAGTTAATGAACCTCTCAAGGACTTGCGTGTGAACATCGTCTCTATCAGCGATCCATAATTCCTTCAAAACATCAGAACATGAAACAATAACAATAATAATGTTTCATGACCATATCCACCATTGGGGGAAAAGAGACCTATCCCTCAGTGGCGGACCTGCATCAGGCGTGAGTTTGAATTACATATCAGAAAAAAGAAAAATATAAAAAAATTCTAACCAATGATGCGTGTCTAAACTTTGAAGGGGAAATTCATCACACAAACAGATATAATATGATTAAAGAAAATATAAAGAAACCTATCCAAGAAAAAAGTGTTGAATAAAATAATACAAAGAAAAACAGTGTCGAGTAGAATAAGACAAGTTGTCAATAAAGTTAGGAATATTTTTAATCAATCAAAATGGCTGATCGCTAAAGAGAAATTGGAACACTGAAAACACAGGGTTGCCATTGCTTAACTACATACCATTTGTTTATTTTTGTTTTATTTAATTTTTGTAGCCCTATGCTTATATGAAAAAAAGAAGAACAAATATTTTGAACAAATTTGCATACCAAATATTTATGGACATAAAATGTTATCCCAATAAACTCCACTTTAAATTATAAACGAACCTGTAGACTATATACAGTGGCATAATGTAGTATCAAAGTGTAATTGTCCGTTTTGCTAATTCGGCTTTTTAAAGTAATAATAATAATAATAGTAATAATAATAATAATAATAATAATAATAATAATAATAATAGAATAATAAATATTATATTCCACATACTAAGAATCTTGCTGTTAGATTGGTCAAAAGGTAATCACGTGATAAAACGTAGTTTTCCCCATATTAATCGACAGAGAAGAAAAGTTCTTGACCTCGACGGAATAGTACTTATGTGTTTCGCTGATCTCTTCAGTTCATTACAGAGTCACAATGCGTTATCAATATTTGGGTACGCGCGAAATGAAAGTGCATGACCTCTACGAATAGTCAATTGAAAAGTGCGTGACCTCTACGAATAGTCAAAATGGAAAGTGCGTGACCTTTACGAATAGCTCCATAGGCATACTGAAGTAAGCGCGCATTGCCCAATCGCGCGCTTAAAATGATAAAACAATTGTGCGCACCCAGGTAGGGTACGGTTTATGGTGGTTAATGGTGGTTTTAACATCTTTTATGAATTTATTCGGACCTAAATCATAAATGTCTTTTTCGAGAAGTAGAGAATAATTGTCTTTCTCGTACCAGTTAAATGTTTCAGATGCGGAATATAAAGCAAATAATCACCTTTTGATTTCAGGCGATGAGACGTACTATCACTTCCTCGGCGATCTGAATGTATACGCTATCTTTCCTCAGCTTCGCTTCGGAAAGATAGCTACATCCAAATCGCCTCGGAAGTGATAGTTTGTCCCATCACCTTCACCATCGGTAATTATTTGCTTAATAATGATAACATAATAATAGTACTAAAAACTATAATAATATTACAATAATATTAATAACAATGATAGTAATGATAATGACACTCATTATCATCATTAATGATCTTATTTACTCAGCATCAATACTGTTCATCCTGAGGGCTATGCAATTATAGTTACCACAGTAATTGCCAGGTACCCATTTACACCTGGGTAGAGAGGGACACACGAGGTAAAACATCCTGTCATGGGATGTAGGCATCGCGCGAGGATCAATCCTAGGACCTTTTGTATGAAAATCAAGAGACTTCACCAATATACCATGCACAGTGCTCCCAGCAATCGGTCATCTTTACTACAGCTTAATATATTTTACAACATGTGTCTAATTTTCCCCAAAATTCTACAGATTTTCTTTTTTTTATACTTTCAATCCAATTAAATTGCCTTAGGACTGGCCTTGAGCTTTAAAGTGGTAAGCTTTAACGTCTAGGCTTGATAAAATCTGAGCCGCCTGGCCTTGCATGCTATCAGTTTATGTAATATGGTGTAAAAATGAAGCCCAGGAAATTAAAACCTCAAATCATCATGTACTTCACAAAAGTAAACATATGCAAGTGACCGGAATTCCAGATTCATTTCCCCCATAGACTCAGTGTTAGACTAAAGCGTATGGCCATACGCTTTCGTAAATTGGGGTATTCAGTCATAGATATCTTAATAATAGCATTATATGTTTGAAAACCTTTCTATGCTTGGGTATTTATTTATCCTTCTTATTATCATGCAAGGCAGATATCAAAATTCAACAATTTACAGTATTAAATCAAGATCCACGAAGTTACCGAATGCCTTTAAGGCTTTGGCCTCTCTTCAATAGTTCAGCTCTAATTTATATATAGGCCCTATGAAGGATACTCCTCAGAAAGGTCCACTTTTCCAATGTTGAACCCCCTGCAAAAATCCTAGTTACGGGCCTATGGGAACAATGGGTAAGGAAGTCAAAAGTTCTCGACCCTCCTACCTTGTGGACGATGGATTAGTTGCATGATTTGATCGGGAATCTAGATGAAAGTAACACTAATATAAAGTTTGGATAAATTTAAATCAGCTCATGGGGAAGTATGCCCTGCACATTTACAACAAAGTTCACAACTATTCCTTCCGCAAATGGGACCCCTTACCCAACCTTTGCTTTTATCTCATCACGGAAATGTCTTCCCTACGGTTCCTCATTTTGAATATCCATTGTACATTCACGACGTTTGCTTTAGTTAAGCTACTGCCATAATCTATATAATGGGGAATAATGGGAGATATGTGATGAATGCAATTAAACTATATTAAATGGAATTTTCGAGAGCAGATGATACTACAATGGGTAGTATCAACTGATCAACGATAGATGAGATAGGTCAGTCAGACCCAACTCCTGAAAACCGAGTACAGGTATATACTCCAGAAACGGCGTACAGAGCAAGATGAATATAGAGTCCTTAACAGTGTGTTCAAAAGGCATGGGGAAACCCCGTTAATGTCTACCTGTTGTTGATAATATATTTTACAAAAATAATGCTGCGGATGTATTTATTTCAAATGTTTGTCATTTGAAAGTAATTTTATGTGACGAATCATTCAGGGGGTTTGAAGGTAATTGACAGCAGGAAAAAAAAAGTTGCACTTTAGAGATTTGCATTGACTTTTACACAAATAATCAAACAATCATTCATGATTCTGAACTTTTAAGCATGGTTTATTGCATATTTCTCTATCTCTTTCTTTTCATGAGCATACAGTTTAAAGGAAAGCATATTGTACCTGAAGAAATTCCTGAGAATTACATAACAATTTAAAAAGGTCATTTGCTAGCTTGCATAGGAAATGTACACAATATGCTTCATATAACCTTAAGTGCAACTTTTTCCCCCATGCGTTTTGACATAAAATGCATTTTTTTCACACCAATAATGATATATGGTGGCAATGATATGCCATTCATGTCATGAGTAATACAATTTCCTATCCATTCCCGTTTGAATTATGAAAATCGTAAAATACTTTTTGATATATATCCAAAAATGCTAGGGGAACTTACTTTTTTGGTTGAGCCCTGGAAAAAAATATTACACCAAGCTTCTGTAATAAAGGTACTATAACATGCATTTAAACTAATGAAAATGAGTTGTCTTTGTCTTTCATTGAATGAATAACAAATTCCAGCAATTGTACCTTGCTTTATGATATATTATTTCCTTCTTACCAAAAATATAACCCTTTCAGTAACCATTCTTGGTCTAATAAGTTTTTCCATGGCTGTATATATATATATCGCCGACAGGTTGACTTTGCAAGATTCCCCATGCCTTTTGTACACACTGCCTCGCACTAAACGATGAGGGCTCTATATTCATACGCCCATTTCGGACTATATACCTGTGCTCGGTTTTCCGAAGATGGTCTGACTGTACGTAGGCATAAATAATGGACCCAAAGCGGACATAACAGCTTACAACATCGCGCCTAGACGGTCATACATGCGTAAGTAGGAGCAAAATTAGTTTTTCAGGGACCACCTTGGTATCCTTAAGAATATGCATAAAAATTTGGAATAAAATCGGAATAGAGGAAATAACGTATATGGGCAAAACAGATTGGTTTTGGGGAATAAGAATGGGGAAAGCCCCGAATGATAAAAAGTAGCATTGATGTCTGTGGGAGACAATGTATTCTCACATACAGACAAAATAATTCACCTTGGAACACTAGATCCGGAAAACTTGTGACAGGAAGCTAAAAGTCCCCCCCCCCCCCCATAACACATAACCGAGATTTTTCTCAAGGATGTAACTTGCAACCCAATCAAAAATAGATTACTTATATCATATGATTGAAGATGTTTACAGTCACTTTGCAATTACGCTGACGGAGAGAAAACCTCCTGCCTGTTATACATAATTAGAATAAGGATCATATCTTCACTGAGAGGCATCATCAATCTGAAGAAGAGATGAAGCTAACAATTTTCTTTCTCATTGTAGCGGTTATCTCGACCACAACTGGTAAGTAAAAGACATTTAAGTGATGGAGAGAATTTATTCCAATTATAGAGTTGAATTTCATTATTAAATAAAGCGATGTGGTTAGGCCTAGGCATAAATGTATTTTTTCCCGAAGGTTCATAATTCCGAAGATTCGCTGATCCAAAGATTCCTCAATCCAAAAGGATCGTATTCTGAAGGTTCATTAATCTGAAAAGTCCGTTATTTTGAAGGTTTTAAATTTTTGCTGTGTCTCCCGAGTTTCATAATACCGAGTTATCGTGATTCTGGAAATGAAATAGGACCCTAGATCATTTTCGGAATTATGTAGCCTATCTAAATTTCGCGATTACGAACATTCGGAATATGGAACCATATTTCATATTCGGAATTGTGAATCTTCGGAATAACGTACTTTCGGAATAATGCTAAGAATATTCAGAATTATGAACGCTATTTCATTTTCAGAATTATGAAACGCCCGGTATGGGAAATTTGTCTTTCAGAATTATGAAACTTTGGAAAACGAGGTCCCTTTAGCGATTAAACTAATGTAAAATATAATTCGAATTACAAAATATATAACTCTTATTTTACCAGCCTCTCTTCGTTGCTTAGCAGCAATTAATGGAATGCCCTTCTTTTTTTTTAATATGGATGATACTTGAATGTGGTATTGTTTCGGAGGCAGGGGTCCCAGTAACTTTCAATTACTGAATATATTTTTCTGATAAGTGAATTTATAGTGAGAAAGTATATTTTTTAAACAATGACTATGTTTAAAACAATATTTTATCACTAAATCTTAGGGTTGACTTTTTTCGATACCCCCCCCCCCCCCCCAGACACTACTAAAACAAATAAAATATCTGTATATTTAATTCATGTTTGAGCTTATATTCAGCAATGCCTCTCTCTCTCTCTCTCTCTCTCTTTTACAACACACACACACGCACACATTAAGTTGTTCGGGTCAAAAAAATTGTACTAGTTCCTGTTTTAGCAGTCACGCGGCAAAATAGGAAATAAGTTTATGAATGATGCACGTCCGCCTTGCTTTATTTTTCATTAAAATCTCCGATTTTTATTCCCCGATCTAATGGGTTACAGCCCTATAGCTAGAAGGTCCGATAGTTAGCGGGTCCGATAGTTAGCGGGTCCGATAGACCGACACCCAATAGATAGAAGGTTCGATAGACCGAATGTACGAGAGGGTCCAATAGACAGATGGTTCTAAAGACCGAATCGGCGGAGGGTCCGATAGTCCGAAGGTTCTATAGATCGAATGTCCAACGGGGTCCGATAGTCAGAAGGTCCGATAGACAGAAGGTTCTATAGACCGAATCGACAAAAGGGTCCGATAGTCCGAAGGTTCAATAGGGGTCCGATAGTTAGAAGGTCCGATTTACCGATAATAACGTAAAAAAGGTAAAATAAGTGGATACAATAAGTTTTTAATAGTTTTATATCATAAAAGGAAAAGAGTAATGCCTTATCTTCTTCTGCGAGTATTGTAATAAACCGAGGCACTATAGGCCCACCCCCCCCCCCAAAAAAAATGGGGAACTTATTTTAAATTTTTGTTTTATTCATTTTCAACATGTTAAAAGTATTTTTATCAGAGCATCATCATCATCACCGTGGGGCGGGGGTGGTCCACCCATGCAGCTCAGCTCCCCCCCCCCCCCCGGTTAATTTTGCCACTAAACCGATGTATTGGCAATAGGGAACGCTGACCATTTTTTGAAAAATGGTGCACACTAAAGCCCCGAGGCCCATCATGCCCGAAATTTTTTTTTCTAGCGGAGCAAGCTGAGGAAAGGGCGTCCCCTTCTAACACAAGTGTTATTTTTTAAACAAAGAAATCTTATGGGGTGCACACTTTATAGTTGAATTTTCATTAAAAGCTAGTAACAAAATATAAGATTCTGACAACAAAAGATTCTGACCGATAAAAATGAAATTGTTTAAATTAGGCCCTACCACCTTCTTGGGAGGGGGCGTTTCCATTTTTTTGTTATGGTTGTCAGGTGATATTTTCCTACAAGCTATGATGTCAGCTATGATGACACCCATACTACTTACCTTGTGCAAATTTTAGTCTGTGGACTCTGTCGGGTAAATTATACAATTTTTTTTTTTTTTTTTTTTTTTTTTGGGGGGGGGGAGGGGGGTGAGGGAATTCGAGAATAGTCAGATACCTCACTGCCCGAATATTATGATATTGGGGCTTCTTGTTGCTGCAGGACGTAAGAGATGCTTGCTCCAAGAAACAATCTAGGCCTAGTTTCTTGATTGTATGAGCGAGCAAAGCCAGATAATGAGAGAGAGAGAAAAAAAAAGAGAAGAATTTTGTATCCTGAGAATAGGTTCTAGCGTATTGTTATTCCGTTCTCATAGTCCGTGTAACATGTTATCGGCATCTTCCGTTCTCATATTGGGAAGAGACTATTGGTCACAGGCCATTATTTCTGAAAATTCATCTTTTTAGCCCCTTTAGGTCAACTTGCCGCTCGATTCCTTTTAGTTATGTTGCTGACATTCTTTGAGTAGAAAAATAGCATAACATTAGCTAGAGATTCAAGATGCAAACCAAATAACTTCCATAAGAATATGACTTATCAATATAATTGCTATAGGTTTATATACATAAATATGGCGATTATATTAATAACTAATATCAATAATGAAAATACACTAAAGGAAAAAAGAAACTTATAAAAGTTCAAGAGATCACCAAATTAAATTCTCTGCATGGAAATGTACCAAATTTGGATATAATGTTGATTCAATGCATGGCTTTAAATGACAGTCAATAACAAAAAGTTTTCTTCAATGCCACAAAAGAAATGTGCACTGAAACAAAGGACTCTCTAATCCCCAAGTCACAAAGATAAACTGCAGTCTTGTACACCATATGCATGTCAATGAATGAAACAAAAGAATTTCAAAAGGGATTTGCACCCCTCGAGCAAGAGGATATTGATGTTCTGCCATGGTTCGCCCGTTCACCAGACCTTTCCCCAATTGAACATCTCTGGGAAGAGCTTGGTCGACGTGTGTCAAGGCGTGACAATCAACCCATCAATAGGGAGACGCTCATTGCAGCACTGCAAGAGGAATGGAACAATGTTCCCCAGGCTACCATCGCGAATCTGATCGGAAGCATGCGAAGACGGTGTACAGCTTGCCAGCAAGCTAGAGGTGGACATACTGGCTATTAATCTGTTTGGATATGAACTTGCAAATCCCTTTTGAAATTCTTTTGTTTCATTCATTGACATGCATATGGTGTACAAGGCTGCAGTTTGTCTTTGTGACTTGGGGATTAGAGAGTCCTTTGCTTCAGTGCACATTTCTTTTGTGGCATTGAAGAAAACTTTTTGTTATTGACTGTCATTTAAAGCCATGCATTGAATCAACATTATATCCAAATTTGGTACATTTCCATGCAGAGAATTTAATTTGGTGATCTCTTGAACTTTTATAAGTTTCTTTTTTCCTTTAGTGTATAATGGGCTTTGGTAAATAACCCTAATAATGCTAGTGAGCGAAGTTTTTGTTTTCTTCTCTTTCCTTTTTGATTTATTCTTTTCTTTTCATCTTTCCTTTTCAACCTCTTCCTTTTTTGCTTTTCCTTTGGTTGGAACGCCCCCACTTATTTTAACCACTTATTTTTTGCCCACTTATCATTTTATCCAATATTTTACAATTTTTACGTATTTATTGTCGGTCTATCGGACCTTCTAACTATCGGACCCCTACTGAACATTCGGACTATAGAACCTTCTATCTATCGGACCTTCTGACTATCGGACCCGTTAGTCATTCGATCTATAGAACCTTCGGACTATCGGGCCCTCCTGCCGATTCGGTCTATAGAACCTTCTGTCTACTGGACCCTCTCGTACATTTGGTCTATCGAACCTTCTATTTATTGGGTATCGGTCTATTGGACCCGCTAACTATCGGACCTTCTAGCTATAGGGATGACCCCATCTAATGAACCAGGATTTTATCCAACCACACACGGTCAAGATTTAATGATATATTAGTACTCATTCTGATTGCATCCACTGTTCATAACCGATATAATGTATTTCTTTTTCAATGCGAAAATAAAAACGTCTATATTCAATCAGTGCAACTATAATCGCAGTTGGTTTTACACAATATACAATGTCATCGATTTTCACTTTCCTGTTTTATCAACAGGCTTTTAGCTATTTTTCATTTTTTTTTTACAACTGATTGCATTTTATTCGGTTTAATTATTGTTCTTGCTCGTCACCAAAGTTAGTTTGACTCTTTGTATGAGAGTATCGTCGCCTAGTAATTTGAATTCTTTTGACAGTGTGTATATGTTTCTATCAATTCGTTGTTAGTGCCAATTAGTGTAAATTATTGAACTTTTCTTCTGAGTGCAGAACATCAGTTCAAATAAGCAAGGGGAACACAAATTTTAATGTCAGTTTCATTTGAAGAAAGAAAATGAAATTGCCCTCAATAACAATAACAATAGGACAAAAGGGTATCTCGCTTCAACAACTTTTTATGTAATAATTATAGAATCGTATACAAAATAGGACAACGCACGAGCATGATTAATATAAAAGGAATTTCCACAAATCATATCGTAACATCAAGTTTTGTTATACATTATGCCCATCAGCGGACGACGTCATTCACATGTACATTCGTTTCCGTGACGTTAACTGTGGTGTCCCACATTCTTCAATGGCTGGCAAACTATCAAAGAAAGTAGGAAAGCGTGATGTTTACCTCAACAAGTGGAAAATGAAGCATTCCATGGTGTTCTTCCGAGGAAAAACCTACGAATGGGGGGCATCTGCTCTCTGGACTTTCCAGGATGGAGGAATAGGTAGAGACGGGTTGTGTCCAAAGTGGTCTTACAATAAAGGGAATAGTCGGTGTACTAGGGAGCAAGCCGATCGTTTAGGGTCATGGTATATGCGTAATAACAAATATAACTTTTTTTTAAACAACTGTCATAACTACGCTGAGTGGCTTATGAACAGACTACTCAATAACCAATGTCACCTCTAAAAAGAGAATTGGAGTTCTTCTGCCAAGTAAGTATTGGCATTTAAAGAAGAAATGAGTAAGAAAAAAATAAGGTCTGCCTGGAAATATTGAAATCATGAATAACCAAACGTAAAAAAAAGAAAGAGGTACATGCATATGGGTCACAGTTGAAGATCGGGGGGGGGGGGTGGGAGGCACACGCCTGCTATTTTGAGGGCAACTCTCTTAGTATGCAAGAATAAGAGTTGCGCCTCTTCAATTTTTTCTCAATTTTCAAAGCCTATGAGGTATTGCATATCTCCTTGGAAATCTTAGATCTTCGACTGAAACTAAGGTTTTGTTATCGTGCGTTTCTTCTTTCTGTAACTATTTCTACGGAACTGTAAACACGACGTTTCATCATTTTTCATCTTCTAAATATGCAGCAGACAAAAATGTACCCATGTCATTATAGCAGAGACAAGTAATATCGATTTGAAAAGAGAAGATAATTTGAAAGATGAACATGGTGTTCTCATGAAAAATATAAACTGTATATTTAATTTATAGACAAAGACAATGGAAATAATGTTACGTAAATAAAAATTGGATGTTCTTGTAATAGTAGGTCTATTTAGTGGTTTAAATCATATTTCTCCAACCGAGAACAGTCGATTTGTTTTAAAGAGGCAACATGTAACACCCCCAAAGTTACGATAGGAGTTCCTCGAGGTTGAATTTTCGAGCCACTTTTCTTTTGCCTTATAATGTAAATATTCTGCCTCACTGTCCTGATGATGGCTTTGTTGATACTATGCTGACCACATTACTCTAAATGTCAGCGAGAGTAATGTTAGAGAAGTAGAAGACCAAAGCCGGTTGTTAACACTTTATGTTAAACTTGTTTATAAGACCATTGTTCTACCTAGTTTAGATTTCTGGTCCTCAGTCTGAGCTGGACAATTACAGAGAGAAACGAACTTCAATAGGTCTTTTTTAAGAAAGAAAGAAACAAACAATAAATGAGCTGCCCTTGTAAAGTTGGGAGAAGAGTTTGATATTTATGTGAGTATAATATCATGTCGCGTAGGATGGATGCCTATTTAGACACATTTCCAGTGACAATGTGAAAATGTATACATGATTAAAGCACTAACATAATATCTAAAGAGAGATTCAAATTATGCAAATGTACTCCATGATCACAATACAAGATAAGCAGAAAAAGATGCACTGTGTGAACTGAATCATTTTACTACCAAGTTGATTGATGTACTGTATACTATTGGTAATATCACTTGAATAGATTTCGCTGTTTTTTAATTTATTTGTTACATTTGATTTTAAATATTGTTTATTTTGATCAATCTTAGAAATGATAATTGACCAAATCAACATTTGCATTTGTGTTCTCGTTAATAACTAATCATGTATATTCGATTTAAACTTATAATAGTTATTTACTTATATTTAGCTTTCCTTACACTGTGCTTTGTTCGTTCCAACTACTTTGTTAGACGGTATTATCACTTGGGGCCTATAACCAACAAGCAGCTGTGCTTTAACTTTAGGCTCCTCATGTCCTTATTTCTAATCCAACAAAGTGCTAAATTTATAAGTTACTACAAGCAAACGAATTGATCTGAGTTGTTTATTCATAACACCTTCCTATTTCTATTGTTATTGTTTCTATATTTCTTGTAAACGAAACTGATAATGAGTAACCTGAAATGCGAGATATGAAACTTAACTGAAAATGAATGGTGTACAGAACAGTTTTGATTAATTCATTTTGTATTCTGTTCCTAGTATGCCATTTTTATATGATGTTATGCAAAGCTGTCTCATCTTTTCTCTTTGTCTAAAAGTTGAAATACATATCAACGTTGGAAACATGACTTCACAGAAGACCACTTTAAAGATAAATGAGTGTACTTGGAATTGTATAAAGCAGGAAACATATCGTAGTTATTTTTCTTTTTAAGTGAATACGCCTGTTGTATATGTTGTATTAATTTTTGACTTATTGTTGGTAAAAGAGTCATAATATTCAGTTTGAATTATAACATGGATTTTCTTTTGCTATGTGCTATTTGATTTACTATGGAAAGTACATTTTGATTCACGTTGTCTATTATTTTACATGCGTAGGGTAATGTTGATTTATGAAAGGTAAGCAAAACAATAAAATGTTATTTTCTATTGCTTATTTCTTATAAACTAAGATGAATGTTGTTTTCACCAGAAATAAATTTCTAGTAAGTTCTAACTAATTTCCTTTGTCTATAAATTTGTCTATCATCGTTAACTTTAAAAATGTGAATGTAATTCATATTTTCCTTAGTCCATGCATGTGGTAGAGGTATAATTTGAAACGTTTAAAATGTAATTGATTCTGTGCAAGGTATTTATGGCGTGTCCCCCTGTATGTATATGGTACCCTATCGCTTGGTCTACCACCACTTGGTCTAATCATCAGTTCGTCGAACTCCACGTGGTCTAACTTCATTTTGTCTACAACCAGTTTGTCTACTTACCATTTCGTCTAATTTCCATTTGGCCTAATAACCAATTCGGCTAATACACAGTTTGGCTAACCCCATTTAGTCTAAAACCCATTTGGGCTAATGTTCACTTCGGGTAATTTTCACTTCGTCTATTTCCAAATAGTCTAACAGTCATTTTGTCTACAAGCCACATGGTCTTTTATCCATTTAGGCTACACCTACTTTGGCTAATACCATACGGTCTACCTATCATTTGGTCCAATTCCATTTAGTCTAATAACCAGTTGGGCTACTTACCATTTAGTCTAACTGTCATATGGTCTAATGACCATCTGGTCTAATATCCAGTTCGTCTAATAACCAGTTAGGCTACTTATCATTTGGTCTAATTTTCATATAGTCTAATGACCATTATTTTGGTCTAATTACTATTTATTCTTCTGGCCATTTAGTAGCAAGTTGAGAAAGGAAATGGAAATGAAACTTTAAAAAATGAAACTTCAAAGACTGAAGTCATCTATATGTAAATGTGCATTAAAAGAGTTATTCACCTTGCTGCTGCTTATATCAAGTCAATCAATATCCCTACATTTTATATATTAATAAATATTATCTAATTTATTAAACTCAATTATTTAGTATTATTTTTTAGTAATTAAAAAACCCTAGGTCTTCTCTTCCTTTCATGACTTAAGTATTTTGTATTGCACTTATTATGTTTGTTGGGTTGATAATCTGTTATTCATGGTTCTTATTTGATATCCGATGTACAAATGTTTGTGCAAATAGTCAATAAAAGCTGGGAGCGGTGCTAGGGTATTTTCATAGGAGGGGTAAGACGACCCACGCACTTGGGGTTTCAACGAACTGGGTACCGTTTTTGGAAAAGGGGGAACTTACTTAAAAAGGGTGAAGACAAGAATGGAAAAATGGCGTTTTGAAACGTTGCTGTACCCCTACAT
This sequence comes from Heliocidaris erythrogramma, assembly GCA_025617745.1. NCBI lineage: Eukaryota > Metazoa > Echinodermata > Echinoidea > Camarodonta > Echinometridae > Heliocidaris > Heliocidaris erythrogramma. The sequence continues at coordinate 26,573,486 of CM046862.1, read as the reverse complement.
TGTACTAAACACGCATTAAACGTTAAGGATATATTTTCTAATCTTTGCATAATATGCAATTCTGCCTTACTCCTAACTTGCAAGCGAGCGACCAAAAATATTATGTTCTTGTTGAAGGTCATACATGATGCTTGCATTATATTGATTTCATGACGAAGATGTCGCAAAAGTGTTCAAATGTATAAAGAATGGGACGTCACAAGATAGAACAGAGTAGTAGAAAGTAAACAAGAAAGAAAAACAGCTGAGCAGAAAGGCACACTTAATAATCATTATAGGAAATGGGGGGGGGGGGGTGGATTCATTTGCTGCTCTCGCTGGGAACGCAACAGAGATCTGATTGTGCATCGGGGGGGGGGGGGGAGGCATTATGTTGATTTTATGATTTATTGCTTTTCGGCAGGTCTCATCGTTTGTCATACATTTCGCTGATTCCTAAGATTATTATTGTGCTTATGTCTGTTTCATTATTTGACATAATTAGTTTAAATTTCTCTTCTTTTTGTAGGTTTTGAAGATCAGTTAAGATCATGTTAGGTTTAGAGATCATGCTTAATCTGGGATCATTTAAGTGGGATCATTTCAATAAGAAGTATAAACAGGGGCGTCGCTGGGGGGGGGGGGGGGGTGCGGGATGTCAACCCACCCCCCCCCCCCCCCCGCCTCCAAAAATTGCCGTGGGCAAATGTGCGACATCTGAAGGCAAATAAAAACAAAACAAGGAGGATGAAAACAGGGAGAGGAAGGAGGAAAGGAAAAAACAGAAAAGAGAAAGGAGAAGAAAAAGAAAGGAAAAACAAAGAAAAGGGAAGGGAAAACAAAACAAAAATAGAAAGAAAAGAAGGAATGGAAAAGGGAAGGATAGAAAAAAAAGAACTGGCCCAGTGCTCCCCCAGTTTTTTAGTACCCCAAAAGTGCCCTTTTTACATCTGAAAAAATGTCCCCTTTCTCTCTGATGACCTTTTTACTACTAAAAGTGCCCTTTTTCCTTTCTAATAAGTGCACTTTTTCCCCTTCTGATAAGTGCCCTTTTCCCTCCTGATAAGTGCACATTTTCAAATCTGATAACTGCCTCTTTATCTCTCTAATAAGTGCCCCTTTCTTCTGGTGATAAGTACATTTTTACTTCTGATAGGTGCCCCTTTTCCCTTCTAAATAGTGCCAACTTTCCCCTTCTGTTAAGTGCCCCATTTCAAATCTGATAAGTTCCCCCTTTCCTATCTAATATGTGCCCTTTTCCTCTTCTTATAAGTGCTCCATTCCATCTCTGATGAGCTCCCTTTCCTCTTCGGATAAATGCCCCTTTTACCTATATTTCCCACTGTTTCTTACAAAAAGAGCCATATCTGACTTCAAATAATCGATGCTGCTTTATGTAGTAACAGGTACATATAATTACTACAATGTAAGGCAGTGGAGCGGGAGACAAGAGGGGCATAATGCCTATCCCCCCCTCCCCCTCCAGCAAAGGATTTCTTATTCCGCTCGCTCGAATATGCCTATAATTTACACCAATTAAGGGCAATATTTTCTGAAAATCTCCCCCAAACTCGCTCGCTATGCTCGCTAGCTCTTATAGTATACAATGAAACCAAGCAGATCGCATAAAGTATGTTGATATCGATGTAATCCTAAAGAATAACGACAGGGATAATATATGAATTAAAAGACAATTCGACATTCCCCCAATTAATTTCCTGCTGTGATTTTCATTATATCGCTATAAATAATTAACAACCAAAGGAATTCAGCATTGCTCGCTCGCTTCGCTCCCTTGCACATGAGTCATTAGACCATCACACCCAACTGCTAACTGGGGAAGCTGAAGCAGTGTCCAGAACCACAAAAAAAAACGAGGAAGATGATGTTTGTGTATATCAGTTATGTTAATTGGACTGTAGGGTAATACCAATGTCACAAAAATGGTCCCTTTTTTGTTTTATGTTCACCCCTTGTAGGTGCCCCCCTTCTGGCTGGTTCCCCCACACTTTGAAAGACGCTCCGCTGCCCCTGCCGGGGATACTGGAGGATCTGTACCCATCTAAATTTTTCCATTCTGCCAGTAAAGATAATTTGCGACCTTGCCTAAATTACAAATAATCATGTTACAGAAGTTTCTTATATCGCAGTGCTGTCTAACCAATGTTTGAAAGCCGGTTAATTCTCATGATCTCATCAAAAAAATGGCAGATATTTGCCAAATTTTAGTCAGCAGGGGCATAAGACGAGAAAATTCTAATTTGTCTTGAGAACTAGAGGGGCGTTATCATAATTCAAAGCCGAAAATACGTTTTGAAACCTTTAACGCTTCCGTAGAATGATGATGAAAGTTATATTTAAGTACGCATCTCTATACCAAAATTACCGTGGAGGTACTAGGCAAGCTTGCCTATAGTACCTTCTTGACATTACTAACAAAATCCTTAAAATTATTAAAAGAGTTTTCGGCAATATAATGAGACTCGCTAAATAATACACAGATCCCGATTTTATCAGCATTTTAACGGTTTTTTTTTTCTAGTTGCTTTTGCATTGAAAATAGTTCATTCTAATTGAGGTGACGAGGGAATAGGGTTTATTACTTAAAGGCGTACTCCTGCCTGAAATTAATATGAATTGAATAAATAGAGTAAAATTAAAGGAACAAATCACTGAAAATTTCATCGAAATCGGATGAAAAATAATAAAGTTATGGAATTTTTAAGTTTTGCATTATTTTGGTAAAACAGTGATATGCACGTCATCATGAATATGCAGTGAGTGAGCTGATGATGTCATATCCCCACTTTTTCTTTTGTATTTTATTATATGAAATTGCAATTATTCAAATTTTCTGCTCCAAGCCTATAACTAAAAGGACCGACTCCTTATTTAATGTTTAAGTTCATCATTGCTGTAACTTATTTTGTTGCAAGGGAGATATTATTTACAGACATGTATGAAAAAATGAAATAATGAAGATTTCATATAATATAGTTAAAAAAGGAAAGTGGGGACGTGACATCATCAGCTCACTCATTACATATTCATGATAACATGCATAGAACTGTTTCCCAAAATAATGCAAAACTTAAAAATTCAATAACTTCGTTATTTTTTATCGGATTTCTATGAAATTTTCACTGTTTTGCTTGTTTAATCTTACTCTATTCATTCAATTAATATTATTTTCAGGCCGGAGTACTCCTTTAATAAAATACCGGATAACAACATATCAAGGGCTGGAAATAATTGAAATGTTTGATTGTTCTGGTCATAAGCATTTAATCTCAATTTTGCCAGGGGATTTGGTCTCTTGCCAATAAGTAAAAAAGCTGACCCTTTTGTTTGGTGACAATTAACAAAAGTATTGGTAGTACTGGGGCCCGTTGCACAAAACTTGCTTTAAATCGCATCTCCTAAAAATCAAACACAAGTCCTTAATGTGCACTTCTGATTGGCTTAAAATAAAGTTGCGTTTGATTTTCCTGAGTTGCGTTCAAACGCAAGTTTTGTGCAACCGGCCCCTGCAGGCAACCTAGCCCCTCCCCTACCCTGCTCCGCCTCGTAAACCTTGCACCCCTGGTACTTTGCAGGTCGAGTTACAACAAACAAAATAATAATACACCTTGGAACACCTCCAACAAGAAGAAGGAAACTAAAAAGATTCTGAACCCCAGTAACAAACCCGGGTTTAATATTAAAAGGAAGTTGAAATCAGCCAGTCTTGAAAAACGAGCTAGTAAGATAAAATCACTTAGTTTGGAGGCTTTTACAATCAATTTGGAAAGGGAACTGACGGAGAGAAGACCGCCAGCCTGGTACAGAATCATATCTTCTCCAGGCGTAGGAGACATCAATTTGAAGAAGGAGATGAAGCTAACAGTCTTCTTCATCACTGCAGCGGTCATCTCGACTGTGACTGGTAAGTAAAGAAATACAGGTGATTGGTAAACTATAAGGTAATCCAGGGAGTAGAATTTTATTATTAAACGATAACTAAAGTAAAAAAGGAGAATTTTTTAAATGTTATGATTAAAATCAGTAAATCGTGGCATCAAACGAGCATGATAAGGATTAAAAGAAACAGACACTAAAAATTTATCCTCATGTGTTGTGTATACATTGTTTATTCATCCCCAGCCGACTATGCTTTGGTCACGCTCAAGTACATCAATTTTTCCGACTTTAGCTGTGGTGTCCCATACTCTTCTTGGCGTAGCCAAAGACGAAGGCGTGATGTTAGCCTAAATAAATGGAAATTGAAGCATTCGTTTGTTGCATTCCGTGGCAAATGCTACGAATGGGGGACAAATGACTTGATTTACAGAGACGGAGGGATAGGAAGATCCGGAGTACATGAAGTATGCCCACTGTGGCAATACCATAAAGGGCAGAGTCGTTGTACAAGGGAGGAAGCCGATCGTTTGGGTCAATGGTATATAAATAACAATAATTATTGGCTCCTCTTCAATAACTGTCATCACTACTCTGAGTGGCTTATCAACAACTTACTCAACAACAGATGCGACATAAGAGGATAAAATTTAAGTTCTTGTGCCAAGCGAAGGAAATAGAAAGTGTGAGCGGGTATCTTTGGAGGAAAGGATGGTGGAATACAGAAATTAAGTTACAGATTTGTAAAGTAGAGAAACTGATGATCTGAGTTGAAGTTAGGATTTCCTTTTGCTCCTGTCCATCAGTTTTAATACCTAAAGTTGTAAAGAGCTACTGATGATGACTTTGTTTTTGCTATACATGTATAGTGTGTTGAATCATTACGAAGAATGTAATTCACGTTGAGTAACCAAATGATTCAATATTATTTCCCAATATATAAATCATATAAATCATTCATGAAAATGAGAATTTAAAGAATATATTAAAATAGAGGCTTAAGCCCATCGCACACTATTCGATCGGTGTGCTATCCGATTTCGGAAGAAAAAGTTGTTATAAACATTTAAACACAGAAAATATTTTTGATTGAGGTTCTGAATAGTATGTTAAAATCGAAAATACAGACTATTGCGACCTATTTGGTCGTAGGAATTGCCAAACCGGCTCCGAGTCGTGGTGACGTCAGAGCATTACTACGATTGTCTACAATTTAAAATTGATTTGGCCCTTTTTCCGTTATAAATCTGACAGCGCACCAAAACCGTATGTTTAGTATTCCTATTATTGTTCAGAACCTGAATCAGGTAGATTTAGAGGTTAAAATGCGCACATTTAAGGTTATTCCGATATATTTCCAAAATCGGATGCAGACAATCGTATAGTGTGCGATGGGCTTTACTACAAATATGTTTGTAAACGAAGAAGCTTGACTGGGGAGGAATTTTTAATTTGTAAACAAATCTTTCGGCATATTACTCCCAGTGTTAAAGATCGTATGCTCGATCTGTAATGACTTGTGTTTTTCATTACAGATCGAGCATACGATCTTTAACACTGGGAGTAATATGCCGAAAGATTTGTTTACAAATTACAAATATGTTGCTTGTATGATGGGGTAATTATATTTCCCGCACATTTTAAAATTTCTTAGGATTGTAATATTCGATCCATGATTTCTCATATTATACAGTGATTTATTCAGATACATTAATATCAAACGGAAAGCAAAATCCTGGAGTAAAAATGATTCCAACAAGAAAATTAATCGACGAATAATTTCGGAGATATCGCGATCTCAAAGTCCGATGACTGATTGCTACACTCTGGAACTGAAAAAGGGGCATATAAACCACGAGACCTAATTTCGTGTGGTGAGTTTACATCTATTAAAGTTAACCAACGTAGCAACCCACCAAACTAGCTCTCTCTAAAAAAAGAGTGAATTTTTCACTATATTTTCACTCCCCCGGAAGTGACGTCAGTGATCACTTGTTTAGGAGTGAATATCGAGTGACTATCGAGTGTTCTCAAAGAGGAAAAGAGTGGAGCTTCAATCTATTTCACTCCCCCAGGGAGTGACGTCAGTGATCACTCGATTTTTTTTTAGAGAGAGAGAAGGAAAGATAATTGCATCATTTGCAAGACAAAATGTCATACAATCATTTCGTATCACCTTGTACTTACAGGTCTGATGACATATTCTCTGAAAATTAAGATTTCTATTGAGACCCTTTGTTGGTAACTTCATATTTTTTGGAAACTGAAGCAAAAAGTAGCCAAATTTGCCAATTTTTTGTTGATATTTTCATAATTTCACACTCAATTATAAAAAAACGTCCCTAGGTAAGTTTAGCTTCCTCTATCCAATGGTGTTAGCAGATTTTCAAAATCTTTTCTAGTTTTTCAGATATTGCCGTGTGCGCAAACTTGGTTCACGCGCGAAATATGGTCACATCATGGATAAATGTGCATGCATTATGAATACAATAGACATTTCATATGGTCTCGATCAAAATGGTATGATTTGGCAAGCTTAAAAAGTTATTGAGTATAGGCATGGTATTTTTATAAGTATGATATATCTACTAATATGGTCTGTAACTCCATACATTAAATTCACATGAGACAGGCATTATGGAATATGTATATACTCCACATTTAAATCTACACACAGTTACCATTCCAAAACAATTGTAATCTGTTTGATTTTGATCGTAAAATATGAAGTACTAATCACGGTGTATGAGAGGCATTTCTATTCCTTGCCATAGATCAGTTTTCTTCGAACAAAATTGTTTTACTAGTTTAGACTCTAGGGTGATTCGAATGATTTTGTTATTATAAGCATGATCTTTACTCCTACATTTACTCGTACTATGAAAATATATATTTTCTACAATATAATTATTGGTACATATTACAGATGTCTTATTCCCCTTTTTATCTCTCTCGTTTTACATATTTGTATAAAAAAATTATGCGTTGTATCAGTTTGTAATGTATGTCTAAATTGTCTTGTGGCGTCCCATGTCGTATGCCTCCTCACTTCATGTAAATCGCATGCAGTTGTCAAAATATGAAGTACTAATCACGGTGTATGAGAGGCATTTCTATTCCTTGCCATAGATCAGTTTTCTTCGAACAAAATTGTTTTACTAGTTTAGACTCTAGGGTGATTCGAATGATTTTGTTATTATAAGCATGATCTTTACTCCTACATTTACTCGTACTATGAAAATATATATTTTCTACAATATAATCATTGGTACATATTACAGATGTCTTATTCCCCTTTTTATCTCTCTCGTTTTACATATTTGTATAAAAAAATTATGCGTTGTATCAGTTTGTAATGTATGTCTAAATTGTCTTGTGGCGTCCCATGTCGTATGCCTCCTCACTTCATGTAAATCGCATGCAGTTGTCAATCTAAGATACATCTTTAATGAAATAAACCTGTATCAATAAAAATTAAAATTGATATTTCCAATAGTAGAAAAAAATGGATACTGAACTAAATGAAAAACAGAATTAACAGGCATTAGACAAATTGAGAATTGGACCAAATGATTATTAGACCAATGGGACAATAGACGAAATGGATATCAATTTTGCTTGCCCAGTGGTACCTCATTCATGAAATTTCTGCCATGGATGTCTGAGCCCCGGTTTTTTAAAAAAGTGTTGTCAAAATCTCCTTGATCCAAGTTTGGGGTGATGCAACGAATGTGGGGCAAGCCATATGAATGTGTTACTTTAGTCTCAAATCATTTTAAAAGTTGAATACTCATTTGTGCTTCAACGCTTCATTGTTTAATGTGATCCAGTGTATCCAAGCTTTCAAATTACCTTGTTTCAATCCATGTGATAATATTTAATTTATTTTAACAGCCTTCTAACTTGTCTCGTGATAGCTAAAAACGTTCAGCTCATTTGTCCATTGCACCTATTCACCTGCATAAGGTGTACACGGTGCTTTTCGTGAATAGCACATGAATTAAATGGTTTAACGACCTTAAAGACTAAAAAGAAGAAAAAGAAGGACACGTGTGTTAAGAATTACCAAGGTAATTAATAGCAGACTTTCGAGAAAAAAAGATAAATTTCTCCATTTTGAAAGACTCAGTAAAAGAGCTTAAAAAAACCAAGATTGTGTTATCATGGCAAATAAAATATCATAAATTTAGCTTGTAATAAGCCCTTTCTTGCGTTTGGATTGACTTTAATTCAAATGCACAAAATCAATTGAAAATTTCGCTAATTGTTTTCCAACTGAGATAACTAATGCATAATTGGTTTGACCCACACTCGCTGCTTCAGCCCAAACTTGGTACAAGAGGATTTTGACAATACTTTTTGAAAAGCCTGCTGCTCAGTCATCCGTGCACATGGCAGCAAAGTTATGAATAAGGTATCATTACACAGAATATAATATATATAATCAAGCTCATATAAGTTATAATTTTTGAATTAGAAGCTACCAAAGTTGAGTACTTTTTTGATACGCACTGTATAATAAAAAACATGTCGCGTTAACCCTGGGTAACCTCATCAGTACTAAAAACTTATTACTCCGGCTTCAGAACAGCAACCGTAACGCTCAGTACATTCAAGGAATAAATATACTTGTATGTATAATGCCAATTCCAACACCTACGTGGAGTGTGACAAAATTAATGTAGATTAATGTCTTGCCAAATGATGAGTGATGATGATGATGATGATGGTAGTGATGGCGATGGTGATACTGATGATGATAATGATGGTGATGGTGATCTTGACAATATGATAATGTTGAAAGCGATGATAAAGATAGTGGTAATAGTGACGATTAACGGGATGTCGTGGTGGTGGTGACGATTTTTATACCCCAAGTTTCAAAATTCCGAAGGTACATTAATCTGATGGTTCATATTTCCGAAAGTTTGTCAGCACGAAGGTTCATAATTTTAAACGTTCGTAATTCCGAAAATGTAACGCTACACGATTTTTCGGAATTACGAACCTTCGCAGTAATAAACCGTTTTTCATTTCGAACCCCTGTTCATTTTACGAATTACGAACTTTATATAATTAACGGGATGACGAACCCTATCTAATTTTCGGAAACATACACGTTCAGATAAACAGGTGCCCCCATGCTGACGTTGATGGAAAACTCTGTGTGTGGGGGTGTGTTTGTTTAGCATTATGTCCGAGGACATTTTCGGACAGAGAGCAAAAAAAAAACCATGAGAACAATGGTCCTCGGAAGCCGGACAATAGTCCTCGAACGTCGAACAATGCATTTATGCCTTATTCCGTCGACTGTCCGAGGACGAGGAACAATAGAGGAACAATACCTGTCCTCGGAAGTAAAGCCATGTAAACGTGTGTGTGTGGGTGTGTGTGTGGTTTTACATAGATAGTCATGTGGGGTACAGAGAACAAAAGAGCACAATGATGCCCTTTATTCCGTCATGCTTGTGGGGTACAAAATACAATAGGAGAAGTGCTTGTGGGGTACAAAACACAATAGGAGAAATGAATAGAGTTCCCCACAAGTCCATGTATGTGAATGTGTGTGTGTGTGTTTGTGCTGAAATGAATTGATATGAAAAGGTTTTTATTGAAAAATCCATATGGCAGCTCAAGAGCTGAATTACATGAAAAATATATATATTTATGTATAAAAATACAAGTTAAAATACAATTTGAAATAAAATTTCACACTCCATGCAGGTTTGTCGAGTGTGACAAATGCAGAATTTGGCAATACATTAAAATGTCTCGACAATTATTGCCGTGACGATGGTGATAGTGATGATGACGATGACGATTACGGTAATGATGACGATGGTGATACTGATGATGATAATCATGGTGATGGTGATCTTGACAATATTCATATTTACCAAATTAGAAAGAGAGAGAGAGAGAGAGAGAGAGGTAGAGGGAGAGAATCAGAAAAAAGAGGAATAGGAGAGAGAGAGTAAGAGAGAATAAGATAGGGTAAGATCAGAAAAAGAATGGCAGTAAAAGATAGAGGAAGAGAGAAAGAGGGAAAAGAGAATCAAAATAAATTATTCACCATACTATTACGTAACGTAAAATCGTTAAAAAAATTACGTTCAAAAGAGAGTAGATTCAGATTCAGATTCATTAAATCTTATTAGTGGAAAGAGAGGCAGGTGGGAAATGAAAGAGAGCTCAGAGAGAGAGAGAGAGAGAGAGAGAGGGGTGGAGGGAGAAAATAGGAGAAAGGAAGAAAGCGAAGAGGGAGAAGACATACAAGCTAACACAGATAAATGAACATAGATCCAAGACTGTTATACAGTATAATATTTAACAATCAGTAAAATCCTACCTGATTTTATTATTTGCTAAATAAGGTGATGTATCTACCTATTATGCTAGTTTGGTCCAAACTACGCCACCATCGAGAAACTCAAAAGTCACATTCGCGCACGCCCCCACCCCCGTTATGACGCCTTCCCATAGTCACCTGCGCGAGCGCACGCCCGCCATCTTCCTCTAACGAGCTGCCAGAGACAACGTTGAGGACATGTTGCTGGGCAAGGAGAGGGGATGGAAGGGGGGGGGGGGGGGGTTGGGGATAGGACGGTAGATACATCAACTTATTTAGCAAATAATAAAATCAGGTAGGATTTTACTGATTTTACTGAATAAATTGATGTATTGATCTCGTGGAATCTCTACGACTCTGAACTATGAACTGAGAGGCTCTCTCTGAGAGACCCGAGGCCCTAGCGTCTCCCCCGATAACGGCCAGGCGGTCAAGTGAAGGGTCTCGGACCGACCATGGAGGATCCCCAAAAGAGGCTGAGACACCAGGTCTGGCCTCAGAGGGAGCGGAAACGACTGCCCCGCTGAGGGAGAAGGATCTGGCGTCTCGTGTCGGAAGACCTTATCCTTCTTCTCAGTCAAATTTCTAGGTTTGCTCGAGGCAACCTTGGATTTTGACTTTGAAAGAGACTTGGTGCCTTTTGGACTTCACGCAGGGAGGCTTTTGCCGTCCGGCACAAAAGTCGACGCCATGACCCTATCCGATAGGCCGTGCTTGGCAGGGCGCTCGGAAAATGTCTTACGGCTACCTACCCGTTTGGAACGGGGGTAGCCGTCTCTGTAGTGACTAGGGCCGAGTTGGGGCTTGCCGAGTCACTAAGAATGTATAGATCACTAGGTGCCACTGGTCAGGCGGGAGCTCGTTGTCGGGGTTCCGACAGCTCCCCCTGAGAGGACGTGAGTTTCAGAGGTCGGAAAACCGGCGAAACTCACTCCCTGAGTTCGGGGGCCTGCGGTCGTTAAACCGCCGTCCCCCTCGTCGGGACGGCAAGTCCCGACTGTTGTTGTAATGCTGAACCCGGCCGCTGCCGGGCTAGCAAACAACGAGGTGCCTGTCCCAGTTCGAGACCCACTGCTCGCAGGGGTTCCTAACTTACCTCCCGTCGCAAAGCATGGGAAGTCCCTGAGCGGCCTCACGCCCGTCCCGGCGACACTGGCTCCCGCCGTATCAGCCTGCGCACTCGCGGGGGCCGTACGGGTAACAGGGGTCGAAGAAAAACTCATACCGAGACTATAGAGCCGGCGTTAGAAAAAAACCTGAAAAAAAAAAACCCTGAAAATTAGACAAGCGCGTGGGGTGTAAAATAAAGAGCTCACGGTATTTCTGTTAAAGGAAATACAAGCACAATTAAGTGTGAAAAGGGGAGCCAACTATTAAACACCGCGAGGGCTGTGCACAAAAAGAAGCTAACGAAGAAATCCCCAACGACCCAAACAAGGTCAAGCGCCAAGCCTGGATCGCCCGCCCAGCAAACGAGCGAAAAGCTATGTCACCGGGAGGAACGAAGGGGAAGAATAGCGAGACAGAAATTGAACTAATTTCCTGTGTTAAACAACGTGACTAGAAAGTCCGTACCGCAACATTAAATGTAGACGGAAAAATTTTCTTAAAGCAAATCAGAAAGCGCAAAAAAAAAAAAAACACAAAGATAAATCTCAATTTTTGGTGCAGTGTTTACCTGACTGTGTTCACTCTTCGCCAGCCAGAATGAAAAAGAGGAAGATGGCGGGCGTGCGCTCGCGCAGGTGACTATGGGAAGGCGTCATAACGGGGGTGGGGCGTGCGCGAACGTGACTTTTGAGTTTCTCGATGGTGGCGTAGTTTGGACCAAACTAGCATAATATGTAGATACATCAATTTATAGAAAAAATTATCAAGACTACAGAGGGTGCTCTTTCATATTTAAAAACCTCATTTAATAACTCATTTTTCAGCTAGCTGAATATTATTAGTTTTATTATTAATTGAAGAGAGTTAATCAGTTGTCTCACGATGTGCAAACGTTTGCACATCGTGAGACAACTGATTAACTCTCTTCAATTATTCTTCACCACGATGAACCTCTTTCAATCTATTAGTTTTATTATTAGTATATGCATTATTAATTTTAAGTAATGACAGCATACATTTCAACACATTGCAAATTTCTCATTATTTACAAATATTTCCCAGAACCCCTACCCTTTAAGTCACTCTTACGTACCATATGCCTGAGCTTTAAGTTAACACCGTTTTCACTTTTTGATATGAAAGCATAGAGATTGCATTAACAATTTTCTGAGATATGAAAATCATTGTAAGAAATATGTTATTTGAATTTCGGCAGCCAATCGAAAATCGGTATTTTAATGACGTCATTGGTATTTGGAAATATTTGCATTGGATTCTACGGGTCTGAATCATCATTTAAGTTTAATTTTTCAGTAAAACTGAATTTTGGAGCACTTTGGAACCATTCCGGCCCACTGTCACTCGGAACCACTCAGCGACACTTGAGATTATGCAGCCTGTCAAATGTGAAACCCACCGTAATAATCCTATCCAAAAGTTAATAGATATTACGGTAAAATTAGAACATCACTCACCAACACATTGCCTTGGGCCTACTCCTGAATTGATATGAAGCTCTGCACTCTGGTATTGAAAAGGCTGAATATTGGAGCGTGAAAGTTGTATGCCGTGACTGGACTGAGCTAGCTGTTGGTTGTACCCATAGACAAATTACATTTTTACGTATTTTGCTGCCCTCTTGTGCCCGATATAGAAGATTACTTTTTGGGGTTCCGTGCACAGAACTCCTAAAGACGTAGAAGGCTCGTGCGGGGGTGAAATTGTAGGCATCGTTCGTACGTGATCACGTGGTATCCGCCATCTTGATTAGTCCTTCGCTCTCCGGATTCATGAAGCTCGTCGCGTCAACGGCATTGATTCAGTACAAATTGTTTTATCAACACTAGGGTTATATGAAATCTTACTGAAATTGCTAGATTTTCTTAATGCTAGTATCCAAATGAACCAAGAAAAAGAGAGAGTGAAGTTTCTCTCTAAATACATGAAATATATTATTACCAGTGTTATCAAATGTTGCTTTTGGCATTTTCATGCTTATTTGTTATTATAGAAATGCAGTCATCATCCACTCCTGTTGCTCATTTTGATAATTTTACTGCACTACATTTAATTACGATTTCAAACAACTTTGATCACAGAAATGATTCTTATGGTTCTGGCAAATGAAAGTGGAAATTTATGTTATTGTATTCATATCCTGACATGCCTGATGCAAGACTTCATGCTTGTAAGAGTTCGATATGAGGTGTGCTCATTTCACTATACGTTGCAATATATAGCTCTCAAAAAAATTCTTTTGTCTTTACAAATCACTGTTATGATCCAGACATCTGTGTTTTGTTGTCACTCTAAATAAGAACATTAAAAACACATCAAGTCCAACGAAGTGTCACAAGTCACGACTGCCAAATTGGAAACAAGGTAGCTTTCGGAGAGGACTGCAACTTAATCATTGATCATTAAAATTCTAATTTGACAAAAATAGAGTCATTACAATAATTATTCTTGACTAGGGGTCAAGTTTCCCTCCATAATTGTCTGACAAGCAAAAAAAAAAAAGGTTTTCATTCTAAAAAGGGGGGCACAATCCACAAAAGGGCGGATCCTCTATGGTAAAAATGCATACTTTTCTTCCAAGGGGGGGGGGGCACGGGCCGGAAGTGCCCCCCCCCCCCAGATCCGCCAATGCTCTGATGATTATGCTTTTTATGCCTTTGCTGCATGTGTCAATGTCCAGTTTTATGTCAAAGTTATTTGCACAGTTGCAGATAAATCTAAGGTTGCTTATCAAAAATCTCATATTGGACCAGCATCGAAAAAAAGGAACACAAAGGAAGGAGCATCTTGAGTATGGTGGGAAATAAAATGTTTATGATAAAACTGTTTTATACATGTAATAGAGTTCTGTAATTGAGTTTGTAATGAGAGTTTACTGTCTGTAGCATTTTGTCGGGCTATGGGGGCTTATGTAGCAAAGTGATCAGTGGCAATATGCACTTACATGTAGTAATTATTACATTCATTGCTACTGGTACTAATACATGCATTTTGTGCGCAAATTTGTAACTTGCCAATGCTTTGTCAGTTTCTGCACATTACAGTTTTATTGTTCAGAGATTTTGTGAACTTTGAATTATTTTTGGAAAATAAACATTGAACTTAACTATTAAATTTTGGTGTTTTATTTTCGAGTCCACCGAATTTAATATAAGATTTGCCTGTAACAGTTGATAAATCTCCCTTCTCCTCTCCTCTTTCTTTTCTCTTTTTTCCTACAAATGTAGTAAGCTTCTATTTGAGTTTGTGTAATGCTATGAAGAGTGACATGTGCACTGTGTGTGTGTGGGGGGGGGGGGGGAGTAAGTGAGGGGGGATGTACTGTGTGACAAGCATTCATTGTTTCATTGTTGAGTGCCCTAGCTACTAGCCTACATATACATGAGGAAAAATGTCAGTGTTCCTTGTATGTATTAACAAAGAGAAGATAAGCTGAATAAAATTGATTCAAGGGCCGCTAAGCATTTGTTAAACTGTGGGGGGGGGGGGGGGTGCTCAACATGTCAACTAGCATATTATTACAAAGCTGCAGTATTGTGAAATGTATCCACTAAAAAAAGAGTTTATATTAAGAATTATCATCAAAGACAGGGCAGGATATAAACATAACACAGTAGTAGCATGTTGAACAAAAATTAAATCCTTGCAAAAAAGCAAATTAAATCAAAAGGAAAATTTCCAATGTTTAAAGGCAAATAATATACAGTACTTGAAAAAAACTGTATATATATATATATATATATATATATATATATATATATATGAGAAATCAATTGAATTGATTGAGAGAAATAATTTACATAACAAAATTCATTGTTCCTCCTTACTGACTTCCTTTCTAAGGAAATAACTGCATATATCGATAACATATTGGACAAAAAGTTACACTGTCAGGTTGTACAACCATTATAGGAAATATCTTTATTTTTAAATGCTTCGTTTTTGTTTTTTCCAAGGGGGGGGGGGGAGGGTTGTCAAGAAGGATGATTGCGAACAAATGAACTCGGCTCCGATGTGTCTTGAAGGAGAACTACAAATCAACTTAGTATCTTGGAAAAGAACTGAAATTTAACTCTTGTCTCCTGAAAGAGAACTAAAATTAAACTGTTACATGTGTAATACACATTCAGTTGATGTCATTTGTGTAAGGAAAATCAGACTTAAAGGGAAATTAACCTCAGCGTATGAATTAGCTTATTTTGAATGGTGTAGTATATGCCTCTTATTTGATACATGCAATTTCATGTAAAAACACAGGATATAGATATAAATCACTATTTTCCAGCCAAGTTATCGTCTGCTAGCAATAATAAGGGGGCTGCCATTACTTTATGTGTACACGAACATATTTTTCATCCCAAGTAAAATTTCCTTCATCGTTAACTTGTAATTGATTTTTAGAGGACAAATATATATTAGATAAAGTCACATATTCTGAAATGTAAGTTTAGTTTTATATATTTTTTAAAAGGTCTTAATTTGTTCATAAAAAATATACTTCATAAAAAATATACGTCAAGGACGGAGAATTGACGTCAAGGACGGAGACAATCGTAACAATACCAAAACAAAGCGAGGAATCTGCTTTACAGGATGGCTATTAGAACTCATGGGTCGTCAATTATCTAGGCCCATGGCCAATAACAATCGTAATACAATCAGAACAAAGCGACGTATCTGTTGTAAAGATAGGCTATTATCAATGCATATGGTACCTAATGATCCGTGTCATGCACAAAATGGCAGCCTCCATGGAAAGACGTAGCAGACAATAGGTGCATCTAGAATATCACGTGGGGTTAATTGTCCTTTAAAAATTTTCAAATGATAGACAGATGGCCCTTTTGAGAAGAGCGACTATAATAGGCATTGTGACGTGCACGATCGGTAAGCTCACTGAAAAGAACGAGGACTGAGCAATATGGCGGCGTGTGCACTCTAATCTTCCAGCAAGTATTACGACGATACCGCGATCTGTGCGTTGTGAATGGGCATGAGCCTTCTACGTCTTCAGGAGTTCTGTGGTTCCGTGGTATGAGTCGCCGTTTGTAAATTTATAATTTAGACAATTTTTGTCAAACACATATAAAAATGTCATCGAATAAGTATAAAACTATAGGTATTTATCGTAATTTACCGTACCAGAGACTACCCAAAGTGACGAGGGGCAAATAAGCTATACAAGCTTAAACCAAAGTAAGTAAGTAGTTTTAAGTTAATGTATCATAATTCTTATCTATTTTATCGGGGTGATAATACAGACCATCCCCCACCTCAATTTTTTTTTTTTTTTTTTTTTTTTGGGGGGGGGGGGGTGGGGATATATACCCCATCCCCCCGTGATCGACACCCATGGTAACAGGGGTGGGTGCGAAGCGTGAAAACTTTGACGTTTTAGCAAATTTAAGAGTTGGATAACGGCTTGTAACGCTTTTTATGCCTTGTTTCTCTCACTTTCCCCGCCTTTTCGCTCTTTTTTTAGTGGCTGAATAGGGGAGGGGGCATGGCCCCCGGTGCCCCCCTGTCTACGCCAGTGAGAATACCCAAAATGACCCTTGTGACTTTGGAAAGTGACAACTTTTGCATTTAATGTTTGATCACTCATGCATGACTCAATGGATCAATCTCATTTTCACAGAAAAGTTCGTCAATAAGTGTAGAAACACTCCTGCCAAGTTAGTTGGCTCAACATTTTCGTTAAAAAGTTACGCCATTTTGATTAAGGGGGAAATACTTTTTGTTGTGTTTATATATGTGCCAGGGCAATGTGTACCTTGGTCTTGGTTGACGTTTCTCCCGCCCCGGCCCCGGGGGTCAGTGAAAATGTCGACTCTTGGGCAACCCCCTACCCCTTTCTCCAGTTCAGGTAATTGTTCTTCAACATGTCAACAGTGCATGGATCATGTGGACAATAATCAGTAGCTCAGATATAGTCCAGCTGTTGGGTTGACGTGTTATGACATTTGTGGGTGTTTTGACATTTGCGGGTGCAAAGTTTAATTTAAACTTGTGTTTTTTTTTTACATTTAGGGTTTAATGTTACATTTGTGGGCTCTACCCCCCCCCCCCCAAGATTTAGGAAATACGAATACAACCTTCACCTCATCTTCGGAAGGTAGGTGCCGAAATAGCACCGTATCCGGCAGATGAATGAAATGTGAAAACTCTTTAAACAGATATATAGTTGTGCAGTCATAATATCTTCAGAATAATGGAGCTATTATACGGTTCTATTTCTTGCGTAATGAAAGTGCCACAGCCATGTATGTGAGCCTTACAAAGTTTGTTACATGCATGGGGAAGATGGGGGTGAAATCGACCCGACTTTGGGGTCTGTTTCGGGGAATCTGGGGGCTAAACCCGACGGCCAGGCTGCTAACCTTTTTGTCAATGACTTCGATGGTGTAAGTAACCTCAAGGGGCCAAATCTTGTGGATGAAATGGGATGACTAGTTTGGGACAAGCTCTTGGCCTATCTGATAGGTGGGGTGGTTTTCAGCAGGAGTATTACAGGTGCGCTTTATTTCTTGTGCATTACATGTAGGGATTGCTGTATTTGAGTCACATACCGTACAGTCAGACCAACTCCGTAATACCGAGCACAGGTATATACTCCGAAAACGGCGTATAGAACAAGATGAATATAGAGCCCTCATCGTTCAGTGCGAGGCAGTGTGTACAAAAGGCATGGGGAATGTCGTGCAATGTCGACCTGCTGTTGATAATATATTTTTCAAAAATAATGCTGCGGATATATTTATTTCAATGTTTGTCATTTGAAATTCACTTCATATGACGAATCATTCAAGGATTTGAAGATAATTGACACGCAGCATTATTTTTAAGAATATGTATATCGTTGGCAGGCTGACTTTGCAATATTTTCCACATGCCTTTTGTACACACTGTCTCATACTGAACGATGATGGCTCTATATTCATCTTGTTCTATACGCCGTTTTCGGAGTATTTACCTGTGCTCGGTATTACGGAGTTGGGTCTGACTGCCGTATCTTGTAGTCTAAAATAATGGATTTCTTGAAAAGTGTCGGGCCAATCACAATTTCCAGACTGCGGTCTAAGTGTGTGGTTTATACTTAATTTTTGTAGGCTGGCATATATCTCATAAAACAGCTGTCCTGCATAACCAAGCTTAGCTGTCACCTATGTATTACTTATACAATAATAATAATAATAGTAATAATGATAACATATGATATTTTTATAGCTCTCATATCCATCACGCAAGGAGTGAGTGGAGAATGGCAAGCGTGAATCAATATCTTACTAAAGGACCACAGTGCCGCGCCGGGGTTCCTACCCTCGACCTTTGCATCTCGAGTCATTGACTGGAGATGCAATACTTGACAAGTATTATTTAAACATCTCGGCACGACACCTCTACATTATATTGTTGTTTGTTCATGATCTTCAAATAACTGAGAGTCCTGTACGGTTCTGTGAAATTGAATTCCTTTAGGAAGTATGTACTTGCGAACATTATTCTTACCACCTCAAAGATGTTTACTCAAGTTGTACATATGACAAACAATATGAATCGGG